>QODF01000014.1:2529531-2720224 GCA_024372805.1 Oostethus manadensis
AACGAGAAAAGAAACAGAACCTCTTGAACAATGACCTTCCAGATGACACGTGCAACAAATCTACATTAAATCTACATTAGTCTGCAGTGACAGGATAACTACATCAGAGTGAAACAGAGAATGAGGAGATGTTTGTGGTGAACACAGCCATGCATCCCAAACCACACTCCCTCCAAGAGCAAGGGTCCGACTAGGAAGACGCCTGAGCACAACCCCCCAGCAGGCTTCCTACAGAGGGGAAGGCCCGACCCCGCCCCCCCAAGAGGCAACCGCGAGTCCACTCCGAAGAGGTGCAAGGGAGACCCGGCCGGACGCCAGTCGGCAGTCGAGCAAGGGCCACAGGGGGCTCGGGCACCAACCGCCGGAACACCCGCCGGTGGCCGGCCAGCTTTGGGCAAGCAGGACAACCACCCCCAGGCCCAGAAGCCACTCAACCCCCCAAAGCAGGGGCCATACTCAACACCCCAGACACAACTGCCGCGGGCCATCGCCCATCGTCACAAGAGATATGATCTAATAAAAGGTTCCTAAATTGGTTCATACTTAGATTGGCTTTTGTTTTCCAATTCATGAGAATAGTTTTCTTTGCAATGAATAACGCAGTAAGGACCATACGTGAGGTGTTATCGATATTGATGCCACCTAAATGGCCAAGTAAACACAATGTGGGGTGTACTGGAATATTACATTTGGACCAAGTGGACAGCTCCTCACATACCTGAAGCCAAAACCTTTGGACAGGAGCACAATACCAAACAGCATGTATATAGTTATCAACAGAGTTATTTGTGCACTGTGAACAAATATTTGACTTTGTGAGACCCATCTTGAACATCCTTTGTCCTGTATAATGAGTCCTATGAAGAATTTTGAACTGAATCAGCTGTAGATTTAAGTTTTTCGTCATTTTAACATATTTGTATCCATGTGTTTTGATCCAAATTACTGAGTAGGTCTGTTTCCCATTTTGCAGTCGGTAGGTGTACTAAATCTTCTGTTTTATTGTTAAGCCTATATATTTTTGATAATAACTTTGGGGCGCAGAGGTTACAGAATTCTGCCACCTTGGTTGGCATTTGCAGGTTCAATTGATTGGGCGTGTATTTTTTTCCTATTATAGATTTGATTTGATGATATTCTAAAAATTTGGTGCTGCTGATTCCATATTGGGAGGTAAGCGTGTCAAATGACACAAAGTTTCCTTCCACTATGATATTATCTAAGTGTTTCATCCCTTTGTTTTTCCAGAGAGAAAAGTTTATCATTCTTTTATTTTGTAGGATGTCAGGGTTGTTCCAGATGGGTGTCAGCTTACATGGATAGAGGGAACATTTGTTTATTTTAAGAAATTCCCACCAAGCTGTCAGAGTGGAGCTGATGTTCATACTTTTGTAACATTTATGATGTTTAATGGTTGAACTGATGAATGGTAGATCACAGACTTCTAGATCATCACACAGTGCCTCCTCTATATCTCGCCATGGCTCGTCTGGATAACTCGGTTTGAGCCATTTGGAGACATATTGCAGATGATTGGCTAAGAAATACTGAGAAAAGTCCGGAAGCTCTAAACCACCCCTGCCTTTGGTTTGTTTTAACGTATTTAAGCTCATACGTGATGGTTTGTTTTTCCAAAGGAATTTAGAGATGTGGGAGTCCAGTGACTTGAACCGGTTGGAGGATGGTTTGGTGGGTATCATTGAAAACAAATAATTATTTTCGGTAAAACCATCATTTTGACGGCAGCCACTCTCCCCATGAGTGATATGGGTAGACGTCTCCACCGCAAAAGATCACCCTCAGTTGTTTTCAAAAGTTGAAGGTAATTCAACTGTCAGCTCTGACAACTTGGGTGAAATGTTTATACCCAAATATCGAATATTTCCTGTCCGTATTATGGCATCAGGTATACCCTGAAAGTGACAGTTAATGGGTAGAGCTGTGGTCTTAGACCAGTTAATAGAGTAATCAGACACTGATGAGTACTTGTTTATAAGTTCAAACCACCCGGTCTGCCAGTCCAGAGGTACTGTTCCCGACTTCCATGCAATGTTGTAAAGGCGTGTCAACCAAGACAGTTCTCCAACATCGAGAGCCTTGAGAAATTCAGGGCAAAACTCGTCCACCCCTAGAGCCTTGCCATTGGGGAGTGTTTTAACTACTACAAATACCTCAGCCACGGTGATAGAACTGTCCACATACATGTCCTCAGACTCTGAGGCCCTTCTCAATCCCACTGACATACATTCTGTAGAGGAAGCAAAATATTCATTCCACCGACCGAATATATCCTCAGTCGAGGTCAGCCAGCCCCCGTCCGCATTGTAAACAGTGTGAACTGGGGACCACTTCCCCTTTCTGAGGTGTTGGATGGTTTGCCAGAACCTCTTCAAGGCCGACCGTGAGACGTGTTCCATAGCCTCACCAAATTCCTCCGACACGCAAGGTTTTTCCTCGACCACCGCCGAAGCCGCTTGCCGTCTGGCCTGCCGGTACCTGTCAAACGCTTCGGGTTTCGCAAGCCATCCATGCTTGATAGGACTCCTTCTGCAGCTCGACGGCAGCCCTAAACCCTGGTGTCCACCATCGGGTTTGGGTTTTACCGCCACGTCTGGCACCAACCACCTTGCGGCCGCAACTACGACTGGCTTTCCTCAGCAGTGGAGGAACGGAATACGGCCCATTTGGACTCAATATCTCAGTTCTCCCTCAATATGCAGGTGAAGCTCTGCTGGAGATGAGAGTTGAAGACTCGACGAACGGGAGACTCTCCCAGACGTTCCTAGCACACCATCACTACACTATGCGTTTAGGTCTTCCAGGTCTGACCGGCATCTTTCCCCGCCATCTAATCCAACTCATCACCAGGTGGTGATCGGTTGACAGCTCAGCCCCTCTCTTCACCCACGTGTCCAGAAGAGGCAGACGCAGGTCTGATGGTACGACTAAAAGTGATCATAGACCTGAAAAAGCCGTATCTGTAATACAACAATACAGCCAACCAATGATAAAGACTAATTTTAGGAGGAATACCCACTCACAGGAGCAGGTTTTCACCGCTGTGCCAAGCAGGAATTCGAACACCAAAATAAATTAAATCTTCTAAATGTTTCATTCATTCATTCATTTTCTATTCCGCTTATCCTCATCAGGGTCGCGGGTATGCTGGAGCCTAATCTCTCTTAATGCACTAAATAATTATCAAACTTTTTTGTCCATAAGATGCACACACAGCAATGAACAACGTCATCCTCTGCCGTGTTTCTGCTCCGATCTCCTACACAGCCTGCATTGAGCTTCTGAACGGAACTGCATATCATTGACACAGTGTAAATTAATGGGTCATCTGTTTCAAAGTAAAAATATACTACTACATATTTTTGATGGAGAAAATGTTTTATAATAGAGGCTATACACTGCCAAAGATGAGGAATGTGTGGTAAAAGCTGCTTTTTCCTTCGGAAATGAAAAGACCAACAAATGTTTATGGTCCATGGTTGAAGAATAAGATCATGGTTCTTGGCATTCAAACTTCACACTGCCAGTGACCGCCGCACTCCACACATTTGAAAAACAATGGTGGTGATGAATAGTGTGAAGAGAACAGTGCTGAGATCAGTGACTTTATGTTGCCATGTTTGCCAGAGCTTGATGTAACACAGATTTTTTGTTTAAAGAGCAGATTTTGAACTTTTATCGGAAGATTTGCCATAAATTTAGCCAAAGCTGGAGTAATAGTTCTTTGAAACAGCAAAAGCATGACTCTTGTCATACAATGTTTTTTCAGTGGTAATGAATGCAACACATCTCCTTATGTTTCTGGTTCCCCAGACAACTCTGGCTGACAAGCTGTAGCATTAAAGTGTTAGAATATGAATCTATGTCTTTCACGGTGCACAATGAAACTGGGGTGAACAGCAATTGTTATTCAGTTGTTTATACCCAAACCATCTGAATCCAAGAAGGAGTTTTAATTTGAGCACATATTTTGACATATGTATAATGACAGATAGATAACAAAATATGAAGACTGGTCATCAAATGTGAACTTAATGGACAAATGGAGGTCTCAAGATGCAATGCCAAGGAGGTTTTTCCTGCCACCAGACAGACTTTTAGTGACTGATATGCAGGCCTTGAAAAGGGCCTGACAGGGTTTCTCCTCCCAGCTGTATTTAAACTCTGCTCCAGCGTGCATTAGTTTGCCATTTGACATGTTCTTAACAGGCTGCTATCACTGCAGCAGCCTGTGCAATCTTGCGTGTGCGTGTGCTTGTTGTCAGCGCACAGCAAATCCATGCAGCGCACAAAATTAAAATCCACTCAGGACTGTAAATGAACACATCATTTATTCTGCACAATGTTGCGGTGCAACTCTGTGAGTGACAGGCGACAACAAACGGTACCAACATATAAAACAATGACAAACACTGTCCAGCCAATGATACGATTTTGTTACACAGCCAGGCAATTCACTAATA
Organism: Oostethus manadensis; assembly: GCA_024372805.1. Classification (NCBI taxonomy): domain Eukaryota; kingdom Metazoa; phylum Chordata; class Actinopteri; order Syngnathiformes; family Syngnathidae; genus Oostethus; species Oostethus manadensis. Next base: position 2,534,013 of record QODF01000014.1, read on the forward strand.
GCGTGTCACATGGTACATGCTGTTATTTTGCACGTTAGCACATAGCTGGTACTGTAGCTGGTACAGCGCAGTTAAGAGATAAATGCTGCTTTCTAATATTCTGTTATTAAGGGGATCACTGCATCACGTATCAATGTTTCACTCCCTATGTAATCGAAGAAATTATGGAAATTACTCTCTCAATGAAATTCCTTTAACCTATTTTTTTTTTGTATCTAATTCGCCACCGTTTATGTCGACAATCCATTTGTTGACCAACTCATCCTGGTTCACCATGTCTTATTGTTATTAAGCCGACATTGATATACCTAGTCAACCCCTTTTTTTCCATGCACACCAAAGACCTGTTGTTATAATATTGTTCACACATTTGTCTAAATGTGTTAGTGGTCATAAAATGTCACAATCGACCGCTGTTGCTGCAGAATACTGATTATCGAGCATCCAGCGTGAAACTAATGGCAACCACATTGGCCCGATCTCGTGGTGGAAGCTGATCTTATCCGATCTGCAAAATGCAGCAGATCAGTAGGCTGATCCTGGGCGGGCTTCTTTCCGGATGACGGGGGCGGCTTTGGGCCCGCTAGATGCGTGGCCCCTGGTGCCCGGTTGCCCTTGTGGGGTGAGGTCGCTCGTTGATCTCTGGGATTGGTTGTCCTCTGGCCTACTGGCACCCTGTTTCTGGTCGGCATTGCCTCTCTGCAGCCCCTTGCTGGTCTCGTGCTAGGGGCTCTGTGGGCTGGGTCTTTTTTTCTATTATGGTTAATATTTTCATTGCTACTACTACCATTAATAAGTACGACTGTATCACTATAGTATTATCACTGTGGCTGTTACTATTAATATTAATATATTCTTCTTTATTAATTCCATTAAGGTCTTTACGACCGTCGTAGACATTTGCTTTTGTAGTCTGATTTGTCTCTGTTGTTTTGTTATTGTTGTTGCTGGTGTCGTTGTCATTCCATGTTTTGTTCCGCTCTTCTTCTCGCACTCCCCCATCTGTCTTCTTTTTTCTTCTTCTCTATCCCCTAATTGTCCGATCCAAATTGGCACAACGATATAAACATAAAATTAGGTAAAATAAAATCTATGTAACAGGGGAGAATATCTTATATTTTTCCCTGGCAGAGCAAATCTTTTAGCATGTAAGGGCATTTAGATCATCAATACTATCTGCCCTAATGGCTGGAAAGGACAAAAAATTAAATACAGCGTATCGGCAGCCAATCCTGATCCTAAAGATTGGATCCGGACATCCCCGAACAGTCCGGGCACAGTGAGGAGGAACTACTGCTGTAGCTATGGAGCCAAATATCCGACATCCAATGTGAAACTTCACCATGGTACTCCTGTTACATTTTTTTCTACTTCATTTGGGTGGCGGGAGTTGAGTGGCAACCACCTCTGGCGCGCACCAATCGCGTTGGAGTGTGACCCAGATTTACAAATGTTATACGCCAGCCGGGTTGGTCCAATCTCGTTGTGAAAGCCGATTTTGTCCAATCTTCAAAATCCTGAACCTAAAGATCGAATGAAGACATTCTAATTGTAATGGGTGGCCTTTCTGATTAAAGATGTGTACATTTTACATTACATGTGTTCTACCAAAAAATGAACTATGTTGGAATTAAGAATGAATTTATTGTGCTGTGGCCGTGTTCAAGTGTGTTTGTATTCTCTGAGTGTAAACACGTGGTTCAGTTCATGTGAATGTCCGCATCTTAGCCCTGGGCTGTTTGAGAGGGGACATGATTGATCACTTCATGTATTGTGAGCCTTTTTCAAATTAAAGCAAACTAGAGTTTAGAATGTATGACTTCATCAGACCTGTTCAGCTCAGTGTGAAATTAATGAAATGTGTCTTTCACTTCAGACCATGCACAAGAAGATCTTTGCTGCAGTGTGTCATTGTGCTCGGCGCTCTCCAGTATGAGTGATTACACATTGGATGTTCTCCTGTAACTGAGCTCATTGTGGTCAGATTCAAAGAGTGTGGTCTTGCTTTGTCTGCATGCTGTACACTGACATCAGCCACAATCATTTACTTGCAATCTCAACGTATAGTTTTCTCACTTTATTTTTCTCACTTAACTCATTGACTGCCAAAGACACCCTTTGGCGTCTTTTGCGTTTTTCCGGGGTTGGGGCAGATCAAAGCCTTATATGTCATATGTGCAAATTTTAGACTTGTGGTCAATATATTTCTATGCATTAGGGGGCAAACTTAAATATTCCCCCCGGCTGATCGGCCAACATAAGGAAGCCGAAGGACGGTCAATTGTGGGTTGAGAGAAAATGGCGAGGTGCATACCAAAATCGAGTGGTGGGTGAAAAACATTACAAGCAGCTTGCACAGAGTTTGTCTGGTGGTGGGTCTGCTGTAAGGAGTGTTGCGATCATGAAGGATGCAGGTGATGGTAAAGAGGAAGCGGGTGACAATAACAACCATCATAACGTTGCGTTAGCGTTGTTGAGCTGTGTGGTGCTACATCGGAGCCAGTGGATGTGCGTCGAGCGGTGATTTGAGCGGAAGATTCTGGTTGTCATGAAGGTGGCTGGGACTGAGGGGTCAAAGAAGTGAGACCAAAATGTGGTGCAGGTCCTGCTATGTCCCCCTGCATGCAGGAGAATGCTACACAGTCTACCACACTAAAAAGAAGTACATAGACGCATGCACGGTCTGTAAATAGTTGACACACACACTCAACTGTAAATAGTTTACACACACACAGTTTACGCACTCAAACATCTGTAAATAGATATTTTCATTATGTTTGCTGTTCTAAATCTGTGAATAAATGTTTTTTTGTCATCAAAAGCCTTTTTTCCGTGTTCTTTTTGTTGTTTCATAGAAGTAAACAACTGGTCAGATGTTTGAGGTGTCACTAAAACAAAAAAATATGGACATCAGTCACCGTTCTGCATGAATTTGCTTTTCTGCAGAAAAAGCTTGTTTTCTTGGTTTGTTGGTCAAAATCAGGTGTTTTAGCTGAAACTACCCTATGTTCTACTGCCGATTTCTAAAAAACCATAAAGGCTAGAAACAAAGTTTTTTTTCTGATGAAAAAAGAGTCTTAAGTTTCTTTAGATGTGTTCAATGTTTATGTAGTCCTAAAGCTCAATATTTGGTGGGGCTTAAAAGTTTGGCAAAAATGCCCAAACCCTTTGGCCTATCATCCACACGAGCCAGAATATATGGCACTAAAAACTACGGCCAAAGTGTAGATTTGGTGAAAACTCAGATAATGCGTTTGGGTATGGGCGCAAATAATCGGAGATTTGCGTTTCCAAACGTCATTGCCTGCGACAAAGTATGCTGTGACGTCACACACGCGACCTGTATTTAGATTGGAAACAACAATGGATGCCCTCAGAACTGACGACATTTTCTTGCGTCTTGTTGACTTTGTATTCTAAAACAAAGTAATTTACCTCCTTCTCAGTCAACACGCACGAGCCTGGCGCCATGTTTTATGTTTTGCAGTTTTGGAGTTTTTTTCCTCCCTTAATGACGTAAACCTTAATTTAAAAACTGCATTTTGTGTTTAATTATGTTATCTTTGACTAATAGTTAACTATTTTTTATGAGCAGAAACATTTAAGTGTGACAAACATGCAAAAGAATAAAAAGTCAGGAAGGGGGCAAATAGTTTTTCACACCACTGTATTGCAGACTCACAGTACTTACATTTGCATTACACAAACAGTGATTTGCTTTAGTAAGTTGTATATTTTACAGCAAGAAAATTAGTGGAAAACAACACCGATAGTTATATTCCTGCAAATACCAAGATATGCACAACACTAATTTAGTTATTTCAAGGTTGTCTTTTTTTATCTTGCCTTCTGGGGAGAGAACGGAGGCCCTTTCTCAAGTTCTCAGATGTCACATTACTTTCATTTCTTTTTCTGGTGCATCTCCCCTCCAGCCATGCACACTGCTTACACTTGCTTAGTTGCATTATACATTTGAGCAGTTTGCTTATGTCAGGAAGATTTGCAATATTTACACTGTTTAGTTACAGTGTAGTAAAATTACAGTACATGTACTTACAGTGGGCTTGAAGACTTAAGGTTGTCCGATTTGGAATAACTTACCTTATGTCCAGAATAAAAATGACCTTCATTTTTATCATGTCAAAAGGCATGCTTTACTGTATATTGTCATATTTTCACTGCAGATGGACCCAAATACAGGCAGGACACATGCTGGAAACTCTAAAACTGTAGTATTTCATCTTGAAGAAAGCACAAAAACAACATGATCTAACAAGTAAATTCTGAGTACAAAGATAAGATTTAAAAAATCACAAAGATCTCCAGTGCACCTTTTGAGACTTGAGATGCACTTTGAATTACCTTGTATACAAATTGTGCTCTATAAATAAACTTGCCTTTCCCTGCTTTGCGATTGCTGCATCACTAAAGAATTAGAAGCAGGTGTACTCTGGACTTGGACAATGTCAGCTGGACTCTAGATGTGGAAGCGGGCTTGTGCACAACTGAGGACTTGGACTCAGTTTTGAGAACTGGGACTTGGACTTTGATCCTTTTGGCAATGAACAGGAGCAAACTGGCTTGGATATACTGTACTGCAGCATGCTGGGAGCAAACTGGATTTAATATAGAAGGCTGGGGGATACTTGACAAAACTGACAGTCAAATGGTTCTGGGAAAAGGGAGGTCTTAGTCAGAAATGTAAGATTTGCCTAAGGCGTGAATGGTGTGACAGTCGTGTTAGGGAAAGTGTTTCCCTAAAGTAATTTTCCTAAAATGTACTCTATTTCTTGAAGAAAAAATAACGTTTGACACCTTGGCATGTTGACACAGTAGCAAACACAGGACATCTTCACCTAGAAGCTGAAGGACAAAGTGCTCATGGCGCCAACAAAAAGCAGAAAAAAATAAAACATAAATAAGTAGTGATTTAAAATGATAAAAAAATATTTTTGCCATGCTTCTCTCATGTGCCAGTGAGCAACTATAAAATATGAGTGAAATAAAATTGTGATTATCAAATGCCCCCTTGGGAGTTTTCTGAACCGCCGCCATCTTGGATGTGACGTCATGCTGAGGATGGGTTTCGGCAGCCGGGATCTTCAAAACACAGCCATGGATGCACAGCATAGTAAAGAATAGAAACAGACACAGAAATAATAACATTCAATAATAATGTGTTATGATGAATATCATGAATACATTACGCATACATGTACATTAGTTTTTCAACATTTTCAGAATAGTCACTGTCGGCCGGTACTATATACATTTCGGAAGACAGTGATAGACACTGACAGATGTGTGCTGAGACTGCAAGACGAGTGACGGCGGCCTCTGTTTATCTAGCTTTAAAATTTGCTGTGTAAATCCATGTTGTTATTGTTGGAATATATCACAAAAAAAGCATTGGATTTACTTACTGCCACCTTGGCACGCTTCTCCACAGTAGAAGTTCTTCTATTGTGTTTTGACAAGCAGATCTCGGTCTGAGTGAAGCAAACGTAGTTGTCACAGCTGATGGTAGAATCACCCTCTGGTAATACACATTCAGTACACAGTGAAGCATCATGATATGGGCATGTTTCTCCTACTACGGTGTTGGCCAATTTATCACATAGCAGGGATCATGGATCAGTTTGCATATGTCAAAATACTTGAAGAGGTCATGTTGGCTTATGCTGAAGAGGACATACCCTTGGAATGGCTGTTTCAACAAGACAATGACCACAAACACACCAGTAAACCAGCAAAATCTTGGTTCCAAACCAACAAAATAAGTGTTATGTAGTTGCCTGCCCAATCCCAGGCCCGACTGCACAGCCTTAAGAACGTGAAAGACATGAAAGACGGGTCTTGTTTGTTTTCTGAGAATCTATTGCACCTATTGGTAACTTGTTTGCCATGTAGCAATAAAAATATACTAATAACAGTACTTCATCTGGTTAGTCACATTTGGCTGCTATCACACTAAAGTGGCGACACAGGCAATCGGGCCGCATCTTGACTGCTTAATGTTAGAGCAGACTAGAGAGGGAGGAGAAATCAAGTCCAGAAAACTTAAAATGGCCAAGTGTTAGAAAGTAAACTGAAAAATCTATTTATTTCTGCAGTCTTGCATAGACTCATGATGCACCAAGGGATGGACTTGAGGTTGCCATAAATTCTCCCCTGTCAACAAGGTGTTGGGACAGCCAGCTTGGTGCTGAGCGCCGTGCACTTTGACTACTACTGACCACAAACACACATCAGCACGTCATTGGAAAAAGTGCAGTAACGGTTTGCCTGGCCTCCTTAGGAAAGGAGAAACTAAACCAAACTAATTTCTGCTCTGAACCTACGGGGACAGGAGCTTGTGTTCTGTTTGAAGCCCAGTGTTTCTCATTATGTATTCAGGTCTTTCTGAATTGCCTCTGGTTAGCAAAACACTTGTCGGTCCCTGACGGCCACGAGCCAGACAGCTTCTGTGTGCGGAAGTGAGAGAGTTGGTGCATCTTCTCGTGGTGTGTGTCCCAACCATGGAAAGTGGAGAATGTATTGCATATTTCTAGATGGTGGCAACAGGAAAAATAGTAGGACAACAGTGAATTCGCACCTCGATGCTGAATGTACATTCTATATGCGGGCAGCTTTCAATGGTGTCAGTGTACGGATGTCTATATGGAACATCAGAGTCATGGCCTGATAGGAAAAGCCCACAGGGGTCCAGTGTGTGTTACTTCAAGGGGTATCAGTGGGTGCCGCTTTAAGTACCACATCTCACAAGTGTGTTGCTATATACTATGTGAGTTTTCTTCTGGTGTATTATAGAGCAGAGAACACCTCTGAATGTGGATTTCTTTTTTCATTGCCCAGAGTTAGAGAAACAGTATTGCCCACGAAGAACGCCTGACCTGACATGAAGGATTTGGGAAATTGTCTAAAACTCTTAACATTTGAACACCATCCCTCAGCGGTACAGTTCAGTTGAACAAACAAATTTGTGTGGTTAACCCCGATCTGGCTTGTGTTTTCACCAGTCCTCTGTCACCATCTCAGTAGGTGAGTCTGTTTTATCTAGACTCAACTACTGTGTGCGTGCCTCAAACCCCAAACAGATTATCAGAATGAAAGCTATCACAATGAGAATACTGTATGTGTGCAAAGGGTGTGAAAACATTCCTGTTATCGCTGTGGAAAACTCTCCCAGCTGTCACCAGAAGAGGGAAATATTTTGAGTCTGTCTGCCTGCACGTGTGTGTTATCCTGGGACAATCCTGCTGTGTTTATTTTCTGACACAGAAGACGTTTTGGTTTCACATCACACATACCAGGGTCTTTTTGCCACAGCATCAAGCCAACTACTGTGCACGTGTCTGGGGGGAAATTGGCTTGTGAAGAAATGACAAAAAGAGAGACAAAGCCTGAGACAGAAAGGTCTACAATGTTTGCTGGAGTAGAGTGGAACGGAAGAAGATGTACAGTACAATATATTACACAATTCAATTCGAATTCAATTAAGATAAGTTGTTTATTCTGAACCGGCTGAAGGATCAGAGACATAAAAATGAATGGTCAGCACCAGAAAAATCAGCCGTTTTGGTCATTAGTTTCTGCGTATGGATAATGGAATTAAATAGACTCTTTGCCCATACCTATTGAAAATAGCTGTGGGACATGTAAGAAAACAGCCACTCAAAGTCTCAGAAAAACATAAAAACAGAGAAAATAAGGTAAACAGAGTTTCCAGATGACTACCCACATTGGGTTCTCAGATTACAGGAACGGCATTTCTAAAGCAGCATTCTCATCTAGAGTGTTTCCTCTCAATGGCTTTCTTGCAAGTTCAGTTTCCCCAGGATTTTGCGAGCATATCTTGAGATGGTTGCAGGCTAGAATGCCTGATTTTGTGCAACCTTTTTCCAAATATTGCAATGAAAGTTGCTGTGTTTTTAGGTCTATGTTGCGATTTAAGTTATGGAAGAAAGTGAAAGTTTAAATAAATACTTGTGATTTTTACTCTGTGTAGTTACATTTGAGAAATTTGCTGAAGAGTATGTAATTGATGAAGGAATATTTAAGGACAAAACACAGAGAAATGGTCCTCTCAATGTTCATTTATCTGTTTTATTAGTCATTTCAATTATATTGATTTAAAATTATTTTCTGTATGTAAACTGTGTAAACACCAAATGTAGTCGCAACGGGAAATGTAGCCGCAACGGGGCACAAGCCAGTGTCTTATTGTGCCGGTCCCAAGCCCGGATAAATACAGAGGGTTGTGTCAGGAAGGGCATCCGACGTAAAACTTTGCCAGAACAGAACATGCGAATCAGACAAATGACTTCCATACCGGATCGGACGTGGCCCGGGTTAACAACGCCCGCCACCGGTGCTGTTCACCGACAGGGTGCCGGTGGAAACTGGATTACTGTTGGCCGAAGAAGGAGAGGAGGAAGGTGTGTCCGTAGGAGGAGAAAGAAGAGGAATGCTAAGAGTCTAGAACTAAGAGTTGGGACTTTGAATGTTGGAACTATGACAGGAAAAGGTAGAGAATTAGTTGACATGATGCAGAGAAGGAAGGTAGACATATTGTGTGTCCAAGAGACCAGGTGGAACGGTAGCAAGGCTAGAAGCTTAGGAGCAGGGTTCAAGCTGTTCTATCATGGTGTAGATAGGAAGAGAAATGGAGTAGGGGTGATTTTGAAGGAGGAGTTTGCTAGCAACGTCCTGGAGGTAAAAAGAGTGTCAGATAGAGTGATGAGCCTGAAGCTAGAAATCGAAGGTGTGATGTTCAATGTTGTTAGTGGGTATGCTCCACAGGTAGGATGTGAGATGGAGGAGAAAGAGAAATTCTGGTCAGACCTGGATGAAGTGATGCAGAACATCCCCAGAAGTGAGAGAGTTGTCATTGGTGCGGACTTCAATGGGCATGTTGGTGCAGGAAACAGAGATGATGAGGAGGTGATGGGCAAGTTTGGTATCCAGGAGAGGAACGCTGAAGGACAGATGGTGGTCGACTTTGCAAAAAGGATGGAAATGGCTGTAGTGAATACTTTCTTCCAGAAGAGACAGGAACATAGGGTGACCTACAAGAGTGGAGGTAGGAGCACACAGGTAGACTACATCTTGTGTAGAAGGTGTAACCTGAAGGAGGTCAGTGACTGCAAAGCAGTGGTAGGTGAGAGTGTAGCCAGACAGCATAGGATGGTGGTGTGTAGGATGACTCTAGTGGTGAGAAGGATGAAGAGGGTAAAGGCAGAGCAGAGGACAAAATGGTGGAAGCTGAAAAAGGAGGAGTGTTGCGTGACTTTTAGGAAGGAGTTGAAAAAGGCTATGGGTGGCCAGGAAGTCCTTCCAGATGACTGGACAACTACAGCTACTGTGATCAGGGAGACAGGTAGGAGAGTACTTGGTGTGTCATCTGGAAGGAAAGTAGATAAGGAGACTTGGTGGTGGAATGAGGAGGTGCAGGAGTGTATACAGAGTAAGAGGTTAGCTAAGAAGAAGTGGGACACTGAGAGGACTGAAGAGAGTAGACAGGAGTACAGAGAGATGCAGCGTAAGGTGAAAGTAAAGGTGGCAAAGGCCAAACAAGGGGCTTATGATGACTTGTATGCTAGGTTGGACAGCAAGGAGGGAGAGAAAGATCTATACAGGTTGGCAAGGCAGAGGGACAGAGATGGGAAGGACGTGCAGCAGGTTAGGGTGATGAAGGATAGGGATGGAAGGGTATTGACAGGTGCCAGTAGTGTCATGGGAAGATGGAAAGAGTACTTTGAAGAGTTGATGAATGAGGAAAATGAAAGAGAACAAAGAGTAGAAGAGGTGACTGTTGTGGACCAGGAAGTAGCAAAGATTAGTAAGGAAGAAGTGAGGAGGGCATTGAAGAGGATGAAGAATGGAAAGGCACTCGGTCCTGATGATATACCTGTGGAGGTATGGAAGTGTCTAGGAGAGGTGGCAATAGAGTTCCTGACCGGGTTGTTTAACAAGATCTTAGATAATGAGAAGATGCCTAAGGAATGGAGGAGAAGTGTGCTGGTGCCCATTTTTAAGAACAAGGGAGATGTGCAGAGTTGTGGCAACTACAGAGGAATAAAGCTGATGAGCCATACAATGAAGTTATGGGAAAGAGTAGTTGAAGCTAGACTAAGGGCAAACGTGAGCATTTGTGAGCAGCAGTACGGTTTTATGCCAAAAAAGAGTACAACAGATGCAGTATTTGCTTTGAGGATGTTGATTGAGAAGTACAGGGAAGGTCAGAGGGAGCTGCATTGTGTTTTTGTAGATCTGGAGAAAGCTTATGACAGGGTGCCCAGACAGGAACTGTGGTATTGTATGAGGAAGTCTGGAGTGGCAGAGAAGTATGTTAGAGCGGTGCAGGACATGTACGAGGACTGTAAGACAGTAGTGAGGTGTGCTGCAGGTGTGACAGAGGAGTTCCGAGTGAAGGTAGGACTCCATCAGGGATCAGCTCTGAGCCCCTTCTTGTTTGCTATGGTGATGGACAGGCTGACGGACGAGGTTAGACAGGAATCTCCGTGGACTATGATGTTTGCAGATGACATTGTGATATGTAGTGAGAGCAGGGAACAGGTGGAGGAGAAGCTTGAGGGGTGGAGGTTTGCCCTGGAAAGGAGAGGAATGAAGGTCAGCCGCAGCAAGACGGAGTACATGTGTGTAAATGAGAGGGACCCAAGTGGAAGAGTGAGGTTACAGGGAGAAGAGATAAAGAAGGTGGAGGATTTTAAGTACTTAGGGTCAACAGTCCAGAGCAATGGAGAGTGTGGAAAAGAGGTGAAGAAGCGTGTGCAGGCAGGCTGGAATGGGTGGAGAAAAGTGTCGGGTGTGATGTGTGATAGAAGAGTTTCAGCTAAAATGAAAGGAAAGGTGTACAAAACTGTGGTGAGACCAGCGATGTTGTTTGGTTTAGAGACAGTGCCGCTGAGGAAAAGACAGGAGGCAGAGCTGGAGGTAGCAGAGATGAAGATGCTGAGGTTCTCTTTGGGTGTGACCAGGATGGACAGGATCAGGAATGAGCACATCAGAGGGACAGCACATGTTAGAGGTTTTGGAGATAAAGTCAGAGAGGCCAGACTGAGATGGTTCGGACATGTCCAGAGGAGAGATAGTGAATATATTGGTAGAAGGATGCTGAGTTTTGAATTGCCAGGCAGGAGGCCTAGAGGAAGACCAAAGAGGAGGTTTATGGATGTAGTGAAAGAGGACATGAAGGTAGTTGGCGCAAGAGAAGAGGATACAGAAGACAGAGTTAGATGGAGGCAATTGATTCGCTGTGGCGACCCCTAACGGGATAAGCCAAAAGGAAAAGAAGAAACTATAATTGTATAACCAAAAAAATTGTGTTTTGTGTTAACATTTTGGAGACTTGTGGCATAACTGTGTTAGGAAAGAAATACAGAGTTATCATAGACGGGAGATGGAGCTGACTTCCCGCTCCTGTTTCCATATATTGGTAATGGTTTAATTTTATGTGAACATGCACGTAAATGACATTGGAATACATCACTTGATACATATGACAGTTCCACATGTCCAAAAGGAGTAGGAAGAAGCAAAGTTTATTAAATCCTACCCCCGTAGGCTTTCCCCTATTTCAATACATTTTCAGACTTCCTGCAGCTACTAAGTTTGAATGCATAAGTAAAGTCATGTGAAAGTATGTTAGATAGTAGTCCTTGTCATGGTAAGTAAATTATACTGCCCTCCTGATGAATTATATTCATAATAAATAATAATAGTGACGAGTGGTGTATAACAATTATAACAAAACGTTGTAGTACAGCCAATGTTCTCACTAGAATGAAAAGTTCCTAGTACAAGTATAAGATGATAGTAACAAACATAGCATTGACAGTCAACAGACAGAAAATTGACTCTCCAAGGAATGAAGTAATATGGCCCTGGATGTACACAATATTTTACGACTCTTCTTCCTTGTATTTTGTAAACATCAACTGTTTGTAATGTTTTTTGAAGTTACTCATTGTAGAGAATTGTTTTACTTCTTTACTTAGTTCATTCCACAGTTTGATTTCACATACCAAAGTACTAAAGGTTTTTAGTGTTGTTCTTGCATATTTGTGTTTTAAGTTTAGTTTATTCCTAAACTCATATTTCTCCTCTCTCGTTGAGAAAAATTGGATGACATTCTTTGGTAACTGGTTGTTGTTTGCTTTATGCATCATTTTAGTGGTTTGAAGGTTTATGAGATCAGCAAATTTTAATAATTGTGATTTTTGAAATAGTGGATTTGTGTGTTCTCTGAACGCCGCGTTATGGATTATCCTAATTGATCTTTTTTGCAGTACATCAAGCGAGTGAAGTGTATTTTTGTAGTTATTTCCTCATATTTCCACACTATAAGTTAGATATGGTAACGCAATATGGTAAGATATGGAACATAAGAGAGTTTGAAGTGATTTTTGATCCAGGACAAATTGTATTTTATTCAGTATTGAAGTATTTCTTGCTACTTTATGTTGTATGTTTTTAATGTGAGGTTTCCAACTCATTCTGTCATAATCTATGACACCCAAAAACTTATGATCATTTTCGTTTTACTTAAATTCAAGGATAATCTGTTTTTATCAAACCATTTTTTCACAGTAATCATTTCACCGGAAACTTTTCTTAGTAGCTCTTGTGTTTTTTCCAGAGCAAAAAGGGGTGGTATCATCTGCAAACAGTACTAGCTTTAGGTGTTTTGTCACTTTGCAGATGTTGTTAATGTATAAGTTAAATAATTTTGGTCCCAAAATTGACCCTTGTGGTACGCCACATAATATCTCTAAAATTGTAGATGCATATTCTCCTAGCTTCACATATTGTTTCCTGATTGCCAGGTAGCTTTTAACCCAGTTCAGAACTAACCCTCTGATTCCATACCTTTCCAATTTTGTAGTTAAGTAATTGATTGTATCAAAAGTTTTCGTTAAATCCATGAATACTGAGGCTGCACACTTCTATGATCTAGAGCATTCTTAATTTCCTCTGTGATTTCAGTCAGTGCCATAGAAGTGGAAATATTAGCTCTGTGTCTGTATTGGCTGTCCGCCAGGATGTCATTCTTATGGATGAATTTGTCCAACCTATACTTGAATAACTTTTCTATGATTTTGGAAAATTGTGGTAATAATGAAACTGGTCAGTAGTTTTTGAAAATTATGTTCCATTTTTGAAGATTGGAACTACTTCAACTGTCTTCATTTTGTCTGGGAATTTGCCCGTCTGGAATGATAGATTACTGATGTGCGTTAGTGGTGCTGCGATCTCATTGGTACCCATTTTTTTTGTTTCCATTCCAATTCCTATAAATCAGTTGATGTTTTTGCTTTACATTTATGTACAATGTCAATGATTTTTTCTTTGGTCACATCCGTGAGAAACATGGAGTTAGGGTTCCTGTATATAGTCTCCTTCTCTTTCTCCACTGACCAGGATTTTGGGATTTCCTCTTCCAGCTTTGGTCCAATATTTACAAAATAGTTATTAAACGGCCTTCCTGACCTGAACCCGTGTGGTGTATTGTTGCTGGACTTCTGTGCGAATCACAGTTTGTCCACAACAAACACCATGTTCGAACATAAGGATGTCCATAAGTGCACTTGGCACCAGGACACCCTAGGTCGCAGGTCTATGATCGAATTTGTGGTTTGGGCTTATTGTTAGCCCCCCGGCTTGGTGCCTCTGTGTTGGAGTCATCCCCAGTAAACGAGAGGGTTATTTCCCTACGCCTTAGGGCTGGGGAAAGGGTCCTGACTGTGGTTTGTGCCTATGCGCCGAACGGCAGTTCAGAGTACCCAGCCTTCTTGGAGTCTATCAGAGGGGTACTGGAGAGCACCCCAGCTGGTGACTCCATAGTTCTACTGGGAGACTTCAACGCCCATGTGGGCAATGACTGTGACTTGGAGGGGCGTGGTTGGGAGGAACGGCCTCCCTGACCTGAACCCGTGCGGTGTGTTGTTGCTGGACTTCTGTGCGAATTACAGTTTGTCCATAACGAACACCATGTTCAAACATAAGGATGTCCATAAGTGCATTTGGCACCAGGACACCCTAGGTCGCAGGTCTATGATCGACTTTGTGGTCGTATCATCAGACCTGCGTCCGTATGTTCTGGACACGCAGGTGAAAAGAGGGGCTGAACTGTCAACTGACCACCACCTGGGGATGAATTGGATTAGATGGCGGGGAAGGATGCCGGACAGACCTGGCAGACCCAAACGCGTAGTGAGGGTGTGCTGGGAACGTCTGGTAGAATCTCCCGTTTGTCGAGTCTTCAACTCTCAACTCCGGCAGACCTTCGCCTGCATCTCGCGGGAGAACCGGGATATTGGGTCCGCATGGGCCGTATTCCGGGCCTCCATTGCTGAGGCAGCCAGTCGTAGTTGCGGCCGCAAGGTGGTCGGTGCCAGTCGTGGTGGCAAGCCCCGAACCCGATGGTGGACACCAGGGGTTGGTAGGGCTGCTGTCAAGCTGAAGAAGGAGTCCTATCAAGCATGGATGGCTTGCGGGACTCCCGAAGCAGCTGACAGGTACCGGCAGGCCAAGCGGCTCGTGGCTTCGGCGGTGATCGGGACAAAAACTCGGGTGTGGGAGGAGTTCGGTGAGGCTATGGAGCACTACTTTCAGTCGGCTTCGAAGAGGTTCTGGCAAACCGTCCGACACCTCAGAAAGGGGAAGCAGCCCCCAGTTCACACTGTTTACAGTGCGGACGGGGGCTTGCTGACCTCGACCGAGGAGATAGTTGGTCGGCGGAAGGAAAACTTTGAGGCCCTTCTCAATCCCACTGACATACCTTGCGTAGAGGAAGCAGAGTCTGAGGATACGTTCGTGGACAGTTTTATCACCGTGGCTGAGGTAATTGGGGTAGTTAAAATACTCCCCAGTGGCAAGGCTCCGAAGGTAGACAAGTTTCGCCCGGAATTCCTCAAGGCTCTGGATGTTGAGGGACTGTGTTGGTTGACATGCCTCTACAACATTGCATGAAGGTCGGGAACAGTACCTCTGGACTGGCGGTGGTGGTCCCCATTTTTAAAAAGGGTGACCATAGGGTCTGCTCCAAATATAGGGGGATCACACTCCTCAGCCTCCCCGGGAAAGTCTACTCCAGGGTGCTGGAGAGAAGGGTACGACCGTTAGTCAAACCTCGGCTACAGAAGCTGCAATGTATTTTTTGTCCCAGTCGCGGAACACTGGACCAGCTCTACACCCTTGCAAGGGTACTGGAAGGTATGTGGGAGTTTGCCCAACCGGTCTACATGTGCTTTGTGGACTTGGAAAAGGCATTCGACCGTGTCCCTCGCGGTGTCCTGTGGGGGGTGCTCCTGGAGTACGGGATTGGTGGCCCGCTACTACGTTCCATTCGGTCCTTTTACAATTGAAGCAGGAACCTGGTTTGCATTGCCAGCAGTAAGTCGAGCTTGTTTCCGGTGAACGTTGGCCTCCGCCAAGGCTGCCCTTTGTCACCGATTCTGTTCATAATCTTCATGGACAGAATTTCTAGGCCCAGTCAAGGTGTTGAGGGAGTCCAGCTTGGTGAGCTTAGGATCTCGTCTCTGCTATTTGCAGACGATGTGGTCCTTATGGCCTCATCAGGCTTTGACATTCAGTGTTTACTGGAGCGGTTTGCAGTTGAGTGTGAAGCTTCTGGGATGAAACTCAGCACCTCCAAATCCGAGGCCACGGTTCTCAGTCAGAAACGGGTGGATTGGGAGTGAGTTCTTGCCTCAGGTAGAGGAGTTAAAGTACCTCGGGGTCTTGTTCACGAGTGAGGGACGGTGGAGGGACTATGTCTCACAGCTGCCCTGGGAACGCGTTGGTGTCCTCCCGGTAGAGCTGGAAGAGGTCGCCGGAGACCGGGAAGTCTGGACTTCCCTACTGAAACTTCTGCCCCCGCGACCCGGACCCGGATAAGCTGAGGAAAATGGAATGGAATGGAATTAAACTTCTCAGATACATCCCTCATGTCATAATTTCTAACATTTCCAACTGTGAAGTATTGAGGGTAGTCTGCTTTCTTAGTGCCTTTCCTAATAATACTGTTCAGAATGCCCCAAGTTGCTCTAATGTTGTTTTTATTCCTATCTAGTATTTCTTTATAATATTCTTTCTTGCACATTGTATTAGCAAGCTAAGGCTGCTAACAAAATTCTCCTGTTTCCTGAGATAGATAAAGTCCTTAAAATCCCCTTGGGGGGTCTTTATGACTAAACAAGTCAACCATCTTATCAGAACGATTAAGCAAGATTAACGTTCTGATTCTACGATTAAGCAAGAACTCCTTCAGAACTCCTTCAAGTTGCTTAAACACAGATAGAACTGAAAAAAGTACATAGGTCATTCATAAATAAATATAAGTGCAAAAACCACCAAAGGTAGTGCCGTTTGGATTTTATGACATTGAAAGTTTTCGTCACGGAAGGTTCGTTATGCTTCCCAATAAAATTTGAACAGTTTAATGTACACAGTGGAAAGATCAACAGTTTCTGTGACTCATCTTCCACACAGGTGAAGGAGCAAGTCCGAGGCCCTTACGTCAAATGTCCTTTTTACCTAGGTGAGACCCCCATGTTGCATGTCTCTACGTGTGACCAAGTGGTCTTAGCTAGTTGGAGCCGGTGGATACTAAGTGTGCAAAAGGTTGTGATAAAGGATAAGATGCAAGGCCGAAACCAAAGGATGCAGACAGACAAGTCTGCTCTACTGTAACTACATCTAACAATACAAATGTTAACAATTTCTATTTTACTTTTTCTTTACTTTTGGCACGTGACTGTCTACAGTATATAAACGTGTCCATTAATTCAGCTCGCCTGCTTGTTTTTGGTTTGTTTTTTCTGTTATGCTTGTCAGTTGTTGACTTTCGCTTATGATCAAGTCTTAGTTTTTAAAATCCCCCATTTTTGTTCAATGACAAATGACAGTGTTTTGTACACTGTCTTGGTTACTGTATTTATATTGTTGGCTACTAACTGTTATATTTGACCCTTTTGGTAGGTTAACTTGTGCTATTAATAAAGACGTAGACGGAATATATTCCCAGCATTGCTTGTTTATTTGGCCATCATGGCTTGGACAATTTTGATTGGCAAAAATGATGACGATTAGCCAAAATATGTGGGGAAGTTGCGGTGTTTGGACGATGTTGCAAGGTCATCCATTATTTGTGATAATTGGTGAAATCGCAACATTGGAAAATCCTGGAGGGTTTGCAACGTGTTTATATTGGGCAACTGAGATACAATGAATTAAGGCTCCTTTTAAAAAATGTATTCATTACAAAGAATGATTTAAAAAAAGACACGCAATAATATTCTTCCCAGCAGCGTGTTACTATGGGTAACAGATGGTGTGAAAAGAGATATGAGTTGAGTCAAGAAGTAAATAATGAAAAGGTTTTTATGATCTATCCTTTTCTGACCTTGGGGCCGCTGCTCCTCCGCATTGAGAGGAGCCAGATGAGCTGGCTCGGTTAAGATGCCTCCCTGACGCCTCCCTGGGGAGGTGTTCAGGGCACGTCCGACCGGTAGGAGGCCTCGGAGAAGAGGCAGGACACGTTGGAGAGACTATGTCTCTCACCTGGCCTGGGATCGTCTCGGTATCCGCTGGGAGGATACAGAGGCGATTTACATATCACGGTGGATGAATGGGATAGCATGTTGGCCTCACAGTCAGTCGGTTCAGGGTTTGAATCTCCTGTGTGGAGTTTGCATGTTCTCTCCGTGTGTGTGTGGGTTTTCTCCGGGTACTACGGTTTCCTCCTACATTCCAAAAACATGCATGTTAGGTTAATTAGCGACTCTAAATTGTCCATTAGAGTGTGAGACAACAGTCGCTGGATTTGTCGCTAGTCACTTTTGAGAAAATATGTCGTCAAGGGGAGTTAGAATGTTGCCAGATCTAGCGCAGAAATAGCCAAGTTGGCACCACTGATGAGGTACTCTAGTTCTAGCGATGAAGCTGAGAGTAACACTTTTCATCACAAAGATGTTAGTATTATTGTGGTAAACTGTATTAAATCTCGCTTAATGTTCTGATGAGATGATTGACTTGTTTGGTCATAAAGATCCCCCAACGGGATTTTAAGGACTTTATCTATCTCAGGAAATAAGAGAATTTTCACATATTCACATTTGTTAGTAGAAGATAAACATTCACATTTAAAATCATTTTGGGGTGGTATGTATACATGATATCTATGTAACTAACAATTTAAGCTTATAGATTACTAAAATATTTCAAACGACCTGTGTTGAGGTGTGAATAAAACCTTTGTCAGTGTAATACAAGGATGTCAGTAAAGTACAGGGATGTGGGCCCAAATAACAAAACACGCCCCGTCGCTAACCAACAGGTCATCAACCACTGGGACAGTCATCGTGTCGCCACACACACATACCAGTGCATTGGACTAACTCGCCCTCTCCGGCAAGGCTTGTTGGTGGACAGGGATAAGGAGGAAGAAGCGCCTTTGAGTATAATGACATGGCGTTGAAAACCTTGTTGGCAGTAACAGATTCGCTTACTTCTCTGTAGGCTTGCATCTGGCTTCTTCTGCTTATTGGAACTTAAAACATCACTTTATTGCCCCCAGGTGATGGGAAGGTGCGCGTATCCTTGATAACAGTAATTATCTCTGGTGTCTTCAATTGATAACGTATGCAGTCCTGCAGACCTCATAGGCCAACAGGTGCAAAACTGATTTCTGCAGCCATCTTGGTGGTGCTTGCTGCCTAAGTGTGGGCCACAGCCTTGTGGTTACGAAGCACTAGAGGGTGTATTCCACTTGAACATAAAAAAATTTGCTTTGCCAGTGCTGATGTTTAGGACCTATCCATCAGCTGCCTCAGTGTACTATATGGCAGGGTTTCTTTTGCTATGGCTGCCGGACCTATACCTTATCTGGATGCACTCACCATAACCCTGCCAAACAAAAATGTGTCAAGTTCATCTTGCCGACTCAGTAAAAGAATGACAACTGCCTGCTGGCATTTGACTTAACCATACATCATGCACTGCCGAATGCGATGCCCCAGGGAACGAACTTAAGGGTACTTGCCCTGACAAATCTCTTAAGTGGGTGCTTCAGTTCATTTCGAGTCTTATTTCCCACCATGTGACTAATGTTTTCCCCCTTTTTCGCCTTAATCAGGTATGATTTGTCCTCACCCAGTGCTCAGTGGTGTAGTATAGAGACAGGCATTAAGAATGGTGAAAATGCACAGGTCATAAATTGTGATTTTATTATTTGTGATTTTATCAGACATGTTTAATGAGAAGGAAGGTTCTCAATGTGAATATTCAGACATGATGGTTCAATTCTAGTGCTGTATTGAGAAGAAATTAAAAAACAAAAGTATAGGTATAATAATAAGTTGTGTCAGAACTTAACATGTGGTTGTTTTATAACCTAGGCCGTGTAGGAAACCTTCAGGTGCCATGAAAAAACACACACAAAAAATCTATTGTAAATACTGTAAGTACATCACATTTGATACAAGTGCATATAATTTTGGAAATACCGCTCATTATTCTATCAAAAAATAATATACAAATATATAATTTTTTTGCATGCCTTTTGTTTGATGGTCTTTGAATACACCATTGTGTGGGTGCTAACTTTCTGTATTCGTCCCATTTTTCTTTTGCCTCATATTTGGCTCCAAATGCTGAAATGCTGAAAATGTGGGAATGCAAGTTAAGGTTTTGATGGAGTTATTGAGTGCTGATGTGCATATTACAACAGTGCACTGCCTGTTACTACACACCTCGAACAGCTATGTATACTCATAAAAAAAAAAAGGGAACACACAAACAAACAACACAATGTAACTCCAAGTCAATCCACATGGAGGCCACACACACTACCAAGCCTCATTTTGACTTGTTTGAAGGACATTACATCAACGTTTGATCAGCCTGTAGTGTGTAGCCTGTAGACCTCCATGGGTTACTACATTTCTATTAATCATTTTGTGTGATTTTTCATATTTCATAAGAATATTTAATTCATTGAGATCTGGGTTGTTACTTTAGTATTGCCTTAATTTTTTAAACAGCGTGTAATCTTCCCACTAGAAACAAACTCCAGGGTTGTACTGGTGGATGTTGAGTCAGTACTTCTCCTTTTAATTTGATGTTGCTCGTGTCTATTAGTAGTTATACATTATACATAATAAATTAGATGAATAAATGAGATACATTAAAGCAGTGGTTCCAAAACTTTTTTTTGCCGCGCCCCTCTTTTTTTTTAGCACCCCCCCTTCAATCCCCATCCACCAACCCCAAAGACCACGCCCCATGCGACCTTACGCCCCGTTGTGAAATAGAAGACTTACACAGAAAATGAATGTTTTTTTACATACCTTGTTTCCAGACTGTGCCTGTAACACAGCAGTAACACATCTTAGCCTTTAGAAATCATTTAGTGAACGCCGCCGCAGCTGCCCGGGTGAAAGACAAACTGTGCTGCCGTCGCTGCCACCCCAAACTCTCGTCCCGGGTCGGTGCCCGGTGAGGAAGGCAGGAGAGTTGAACAACATACTCCGAGCGTGCGGCGATACACACGGAAACTGAAAAGTATTGTTGGAACACTTGCGCTAAGTCAGTAGAGAATTTGAACACACCCAAAGTGGCAAAAAATCCATAAACAAAGCTCTTTGTTATTAAAGTTGCTGGGTTCTAAGGGAGAGAAAAAAGTAGCAGCTTGGAGTCCGAAAAATACGGAAATAACGAAAAGTGTGCATGGTAGCCCCGCGGCCCCCCTGTCATAACGCCGGCCCACCCCAGTTTGAAAAGCACTGCATTAGAGTGTTCTAATCACACAACACAAAACACAAGTGTTTCCGCTGGTTGCAGCCTGGAGCGCACACTCCATTTGCCTCAACTGCTTTAAGACACAATCAACAACTAATTCTAAACAGTCGCTCAAAATCTGAATGGATTTCTTCCTCAAAATAATGCTATCAGAGAATATATGGCCACTTTTTAATAGTCACAGCTCCTTTTTTTACAGTGAAATATTTAGGAACCCCTCTCAAGCAAGCCTAACGTCACTGGAAATACTAAACATTTACTTAAATCAATACCTCTGTGACGGGACCAGTCCAATTGAAATATTTATAGCCATCTTTGTATAAAATCTTTGCAAAGCTGTTACAAGTGTACCAAATGAAGTCTGGGTAAGTGTGGATGAAATTGTTGACAGATTTTTACTAGAACTGTACACCGAAGAATGTTGCAGAAAAATTGGTCTATGGAAATAAATTACCGCAATTGACTCAAGGTTGTGATGCCCTAAATCCTGTTTATTTTAGTTGTGGGTTTTGCAAGCCCCTATTTACTATGTGGTAATCAGTGTTTTCTGTCAGGACACATTCCTGAATGTATTTTTTTCCCCATTCCATTCCATTTTCTTCCCCTTTTTTGGGGCGGGTCGCGGGGGCAGCAGTCTCAGTAAGGAAGTCCAGACATCCCGGCCACTTCTTCTGGCTCCTCCAGGGGGACCACAGGCGTTCCAAGGTCAGCGTGACATAATCCCTCTAGCGTGTCCTAGGTCAGCCCCAGGGCCTTGTTCCGGCTGGGCATGCCCGGAACACCGCCTCAGGGAGGCATCCGGACTAGATGCCTGAGCCACTTCAACTGGCTCATCTCGATGTGAAGGAACAAAGGCTTTACTCTGAGCCCCTCACCCTATCTCTTAGGGTGAGTCCAAACCCCCAAACAGAGGAAACTCATTTCCACCGCTTGTATCCACAATCTCATACTTTTGATCATGATCCAAAGGTCATGACCATTAGTGAAGGTGGGAACATAGATCAGCCTGTATATTGAGAGCTTTGCCTTCAGGCTTGGCTCTCCCTTGACGACGACCGTCCGGTACAGCAACTGCAACGATTCGTCTGTCGACCTCATGCTCCAACCTTCCCTCACTCGTGAACAAGACCCCAAGATACTTAAACTCCTCCACCTCGGGCATGTCTTCACTCCCAACCTCCCTCCATCTATACCGCTTATCTTCATAGGGTCGCGGGTGTGCTGGAGCCTGTCCCAGCTGACTTCGGGTGGGAGGCGGGGTACACCCTGTACTGGTCTCCTCACTCCCAACCTGCATGGTGCAATCCACCCTTTTCAGACTGAGAACCACGGCCTTGGTTTTGGAGGTGTTGAGTCTCAAACCACCCCAGTAAACGCTGAAAGTCACAGCCCGATAAGGCCATCAGGACCACATAGTCTACAAATAGGCCCCCAAACTGCACCCTCTTGACTCTTGATTTCACCCCCTCCCAAACAAATATAAAAATGTGCATTAAAATATCAACTAAGCTTCAGTCTAGACTATAAAAGAGTAAAGTAATAGTAAAGTAGAATTTAAAAATAAGTTTTATAATTGTATTTGGGTTGTCCACATAGTGTGTGACATCCAAACTCTGTAGTTTTCAAACAAAAAGAGCAAAACACCAGAAAGACAGGCTTGTTTAACGAATTCAAAGTGAGTAAGTTTGAGTTTGCTGTCACTGGTGTCACGTTGTGCATAACGCATATACTGTATGTGTTCTGTTACTTGGGCTTGGCAGGCATCTTACTCAGCTTGCATAGGCGCCGGATCCTAATACTCGCTCGCTGCCTAATGTGAACAAGCTAAAAATGTAACTATTGTTATTTATGAACAAACAGTACCTAAAAGCACAGTATTGTTTGTTTTTTTGGAATGTATTGTTACCTCCTGGCAACTTCAATTTAAATTCTCTACATACAGATGTTGGAAGCACAGTAATCTTAAATACTTGACACTTCAAAACAGTTGAAAGTAGTCAATGTAAAAACACAAGTGTTCTGTTTTTTCATTTTTTATTGTGGTATCCATTATTCACGGAGAATCATGGAAATTCACAGGTATCCATATCGACTACTGAAATTCTGCTATTGTGACAACCTTACTAACAAATAGTGACTTTTTTTTCCCACTGTGGGACTAAAAGCAGTACCCCTCGGTTCAGAATCCCAAGTGACTGAGCTAATGCTGTTCCCTATATACTGTACTATACACTTTTACCTTGCATTTGGTTCTATAAATGTTAATGCCATTTACCCTTTCACTTTTGATTTATTTCACCACAATTTTAAGTCAATGTGATTTTTATCACCTTGAAAAAGCAGAAATCCAGGCCTCACAGTCCAGAGTTATGTGGAAGCGCAGCCACTTGGAAAATGACACTTTGTGCCACAAAAAACACTGAGTTTCAAATGGAAATACAGACTTTATTTTCCTTTTTATGTATCTCCTTTTCTCTTTTACTCCATTGCTTTCATGCTATTTAGTTTTTGAACATGTTTCTGGCAGGGGGCTTCTCTCTGACTGGAACAGATATTGTGCTTGGACTGTACTGACTTTTTTCTGGTGTGACTGCATCAGTGTGTTTGAGTACATTCAGAGGTTGTGGTGAAAGTGAGTCTTCCTTAAATGCTTTCTTCTTCTTGTGATTAGAATTTAAGGCCAGAGGTGGTGTTGAGCCCACCTTTCCTCTCTCTCTCTGCCTAGGCTATGGATTGTGCCATGATTGAGTGTGGATATGCCTGCCTGAATAAACACCTCTCTGTCAAATCACAGTGGATTGTATATCTAGGAGGTGATCCGCTATTCACTTTTGATCTGTGACTTAACTCAGATACAGATGTTCCCGTTTTAAAAAATGTATTCCAGATTTTCTCTTAACAAACCCAAAAAACAAGCCGAGTTTCAGTATTATACACAATCACCAAATGACGGTCAATGCCACATGTTCAGCACTCTCATTGATGTTGATATTGACATCCCAAGTAATTAGGAGTACCATTTCATGGGTGCAAGACATTAGTCATAGTAGATGGGATGATCTGCGTTACCTATCTGCCTCGAGCGTTTAGTTTTGTAACATCCATTCCTCTGGTGGATAATTTTGCAGCCGACTTGTGGCATAACTGTTTTAGCAAAGAACTACAGAGTTAGCAGGTGATGACTTCATAATGGGGAGACAGAGCTAACAGGCACAATTTGTAATTGGAATCACACATCGTATTAATAACATAATAAGACTAAGTCCAACCCACATCTTTATTAATACCGCAAGATTATTATTGTGTTACCCACAATATTGTACGATGACCGAAACACTATAAGAGAGCTGAGGCAAAAACAAACAAAACAGTGTCAAACTGGGGCGTTCGAAAACCGAGTTTGGCACTAATCTTCCACCTTGCAGTTCCACACAGAAAGACCAGCTGATCTACACACAAATGCCAGTAAACACTCTTAAGAAATGTCCTGTAATGCACACTCCACAACAGCAGGTAGAGCTGTTGATCCAATTTAAGAACAATTTTTTCTTCAGCTTCTTCATACAGCAGTCTTGTACAAAAAAACTACAAACCTTAACCCATATAATAAAATATATTTGCCCCTGTAAGCATATTTATGGATTTATTGGTAACAAACTGTGCAATACAGCAAGTGCATTTAGTGTCTACCAAACAACATAAGTGCAAAGTATTCAAAAGTCAAGTATACAGTTCAGTAGCAAATGCAAATCGAAAAACACTAATATAGTAGCACAGAAATGCATGCCATCATTTACTTTTCTTGTCATAAGGGAACAAGTGCAAAAGGCAACATATTTGGGCCTCAATAAGAACGGTCCGCTTAAACTCAACTACTACAGGTATTAGTCTGCAATATGTCAGAACGTGAGCGTGGTCCCTTGCTCCGCATCTGCTGTATCAAAACCAAATCGAAACTAAAACCAAGTAAAACATATTTTGTGTGTTTGTAAAGTTTTGGCTTAATTTTATCTCCATGATGCCTTCCAAATATTCCTTGGTGCATTTGTGCAAAGTGGTGCTGAATGATAAAAAGTTCTATGTCAAATTGTTCCCGCAAAGTGTGAAGCAAATGATTGTCTAAAATGTTTTGGAAAGATCAAAATTTAGGATTAAATATGGGTTGAAGTCCAACACGTGATGGATGTGTCTGACATTTTGCCTACAGCACAGGCCAAAAGTTTGGACACAACTTCTAATTTACCTGGGGGCACATTCAAAGTTTTTGCAATTTCCTGGACGCACTGATCTTCATTGAAGTAATGAAGGCAACTCGTTTGTCTTTCTTGACCTGACTGGTTCTTGCCATATTATGAATTCTAACAGCTGTTCAATAGGGCATAGTCGGCTGTCTATCAACCAGACTTCTGCACAACACAACTGATGGCCCCAACCCCATTAATAAGGCAAGAAATCCCACCAAGTAAGCCTGACAAGGCACACCTGTGAAGTGAAAACCATTTCGGGTGATTACCTCACGAAGCTCATTGAGAGAACGCCAAGTGTTGGCAGCTCTATCAAGAAAGCAAATCATTTCAAAAGGTTAGTCTAAGCATAAGCTCCTTCATGGCCCCTTTTTGAAATTTAATAAAAGGAGATAAGACCAGTCAACATCTGTTGCTCCTCACGCAAATGCTGATCCACCAAAGCAGCACATTCTCCACCTGTCCACTACATGTCTCCACAAGCAACTCTCATTTCACATTTTCGCCTATTGTAATATACGAGCATGCATGCATGCATGACGGTGGGTTAGGGGAGAGTGCTCCTTATGTTTTAGGAAGGGCAATTATACACATACCTGCATTTCTGGGAGCTTCCTTCCTTTTGCGCACTTATGTGCTGCAGGTGAGGAAATTAACACAATAAAGAAAAACGATGATGAGAACATTGTAACCCCAGCTAATAAGTCACTGAAAGCAGCCTTCTCCAATCACAGGAGATATGCAGCCTTTGATATACACACATGCACATACCAGTCTGATCCCCAGTTACTGTGACTTGCTATCTGTGTGCTGCTCCCTCTCTCACTCTATTGTTGTTGTTTTTTTTTTTAGAAATCTCATTTTTAAGTGATTGTGTTTCATGGTTGACCCTATTAATAAAAAGATATTGAAAGATAAGTCATATGTAGTATTTTGATCATCAGGTGTCAATGATACATATCATTGATGAGACACGTTGTAAACAAAGAATAATAGGAGTGTAAAGGTGACTACAGGGTTGTCATTTCATGTCTACAGGGCTGTAATAATGGTAAAAAAAATGTTGTTGGAAAATCAAACAGGCTTTCTATGCTACAACTGCGAAAATATTCAATTTTAATATCGAATCTTATTTAGCAGAAATTCACCTACTGTGCGCGTCTGGAAACAGTTGACTGTGATAAAGCGGGATGAGCTTATGTCCATGGCAAAACTCTCGGGGGGGCGTGAGAGGCAAGGAGTACTTTGAATGTTACTGCAGACTTGCCAACATGTACACATTTATTGTACTCTTATTGTACGCCTGTATGCCTCATAGTTCTCCATTTTGTTGCATTTTCCTGGTTTCCCTTTCGAGGTCAGTCTGTAAAGTACAGATTAATGAATAGATATTACTAGTATTTCAAATCGGGGGGCCATGAAATAATTTGTCCATTTGAGGGGAAGGGTGGTGGCATGACGGAAAATAGTTGAGAATAACTGATTTAAGTTGATAAAAGTTTGGGGCCTGAAAAATGATGCCAGTGCAAAGCTGCCTTAAACCCTCAATTTTTAAGACGTTCTTTACTCTCAATTAAAAAAAATAAGAAATAAGAAGAAATAACCCTGTAAAAGAGCATGCTATAAACTATGATTCAGAAGAGAATGATAATAAAGCACTTTAGGCTTTACGGCACTGAAAAAGTAACTTGCCAATCCAGACCAATCAATGGTCCTGGTAATCGCCAAGAAAACCTTCACTCTCAGGTGTAGTCCATATTCTTGGCCTTAAGACATCTTTTTTATAAAATTGATGTATACAGTGTTATTATGATAAAATTCTTCCACAGGTGCCATTCTGTAGCCCCATCCATAGACAGTATAAAATGCCCAAACCAGTAAGGCAAAATAAGACGACTTGGCTAGAATTCAATACCTGAGACTTTACAAAGGCATTCCGCAAACCAGTGGTGATGTCACAGTGGCTGTTTTGGCTTCTTGCACAATGTGTACTTTCTCCGAGTCTGATAGTTTTCTGTCACACTCCGCTTAAGTGTGTTTAATTTAGAGTCATATATTCTGATATTCTTTACGTTGTGTATTCATTTCTTATAAAAACATTACTTTTGGCACTGTCCAAGCACATTTGGCATCTTTGACTGGATATTTAGCAGTACCGCTGTTGACACTGCAGTGGTGTGACGATCGCAAATGAAAGAGCAAGTTCTTTGAAGGGAACCACTCCTGATTAGGAGCCCTTTTTTACCTTTCCCTTTCTGTTTAAAACAGTTGAATGTTCAATTGTAAATAGCTAAGTTTGTTTTTGAATTTTAAAATTTTTTTTGTATCACTGGAGTAAATAAATAAGACATATTTATATAATAAACATAGTATGATATATTTTCACACTAGTAATTCACTTTGTGCCTAAATTTACCTAAAGATTACCTTAACCCCTAACTGAAGAACCACTTGGGAGCTAAAAGAGTGATTTTTGTTTTTTGTGAGCCAAATCAAAATAATCTGTTCTATTAAAAAAAGAAAAACTTCTCATTAGTACTTCAGAAAGGTTTTAAATTGTCTGCTTTGGGGAAAAAAAGGCCGCACGGTGGCTGAATGGGTAGCATGTTGGCCTCACAGTCAGGAGGTTCTGGGTTCGAATCTCCGTTGGGCATCTCTGTGTGGAGTTTGCATGTTCTCTTCGGGTACTCCGGTTTCCTCACACATTTCAAAAACATGCATGTTAGGTTAATTGGCGACTCTAAATTGTCCATAGGTATGAATGCGAGTGTGCCTAGTTGTATGTCTGCCCTGCGATTGACTGGTGACCAGTCCAGGGTGTACCCTGCCTCCCGCCCGAAGTCAGCTGGGATAGGCTCCAGCACAGCCCCACGACCCAAAACAGTATAGAAAATAAATGAATGAATGAATGCTTTGGAAAAAAAAATACAAATTTTTTTTTTACGCTTGCCATTGTCCCCCGCCTCCAGGCCTGGCTCCAAAGGGGGGCCCCAGTGACCCGCGTCCGGGCGAGGGAAAACAAAGTTCATTGTTATTGTGCATCATTGGGGTCTATTGAGCCACTCTTTGTCTGGTCCCTCCCTTAGGACCTGTTTGTCATGGATGTCCCTACCAGGGGCATGACAGCCCCTGACAACGTAGCTCCTAGGATCATTGGGACACGTAAACTCCTCCACCACAATAAGGTGGTGACTCATGGCAAGCGTCTGTTGGCCGGACCTGCACCCATGGGGCCCGGTCGGACACAGCCCGAAAAGGTAATTCTGGTCCCACCTCCCATGGGCTCACCACTTGTGAGAGGGGCCAAAGGGGTCGGGTGCAAAGAGAGCTGGGTGGCGGCCAGAGGCAGAGGCCTTGGCAGTCGGATCCTCGGCTACAGAAGCTAGTGGTCGGTACGTGGAATGTCACCTCTCTGGCGGGGAAGGAGCTTGAGTTGGAGAAATTTCTAGATATAGTCGGACTCACCTCAATGCACAGCAAGGGCTCTGGAACCAGTCCTCTCGAGAGGGGGTGGACTTCATTCTACTCTGGTGTTGCCGGCAATGAAAGGCGACAGGCAGGGGTGGCAATTCTTGTTGCCCCCTACCTCCAAGCCTGCACGTTGGAGTTTAACCCAGTAAACGAGATGGTAGTTTCCCTACGCCTTCAGGTGGGGGGACGGGTCCTGACTGTTGTTTGCGCTTATGCGCCAAACAGCAGTTCAGAATACCCGCTCTTTTTGGAGTCTATTTTGGACACTCAGGTGAGGAGAGGGGCGGAGCTGTCAACTGATCACCACCTGGTGGTGAGTTGGTTCCGATGGTGGGGGAGGATGCCGGTCAGACCTGGCAGACCCAAACGCCTTGTGAGGGTCTGCCGGGAACGTCTGGCAGAGTCCCCTGTCAGAAGGAGTTTCAACTCCCACCTACGGGAGAGTTTTGACCATGTTCCGAGGGAGGCAACGGACATTGAATCCGATAGGTACCGGAAGGCCAAGCGGTCTGCAGCTCTGGCAGTCACTAAGGCAAAAACCCGGCCATGGGAGGAGTTCAGAAAGGCCATGGAAAATGACTTCCTGATTGCTTTAATGAGATTCTGGACCACCATTAGCCGTCTCTGGAGGGGGAAGCAGTGCACAGTCAACACCGTGTATGGTGGGGACGGTGTGCTGTTGAACTCGACTCGAGATGTTGTGGACCGGTGGAGGGAGTACTTTGAAGACCTCCTCAATCCCAACGACACGCCTTCCAACATGGAAGCAGTGCCTGGGGACTCTGAGTCGGGTTCGCCTATCTCTGGGGCTGAGGTCACCGAGGTGGTCAAAAAGCTCCTTGGTGGCAAGGCCCCGGGGGTGGATGAGATCCGCCCGGAGTTCCTTAAGGCCCTGGGTGCTGTGGGCGTGTCTTGGTTGACACGACTCTGCAGCATTGCGTGGCTGTCGGGGTCAGTGCCCCTGGACTGGCAGACCGGGGTGGTGGTCCCGCTTTTCAAGAAGGGGGACCGGAGGGTGTGTTCTAACTATTGTGGGATCACACTCCTCAGCCTTCCCGGTAAGGTTCTGAAGAGGAGGATTCCCCGGATAGTCGAATCTCTGATTCAGGAGGAGCAGTGTGGTTTTCGTCCTGGTCGTGGAACTGTGGACTAACTCTATACTCTCGGCAGGGTCCTTGAGGGTGCATGGGAGTTAGCCCAACCAGTCTACATGTGTTTTGTGGACTTGGAGAAGGCATTCGACCGTGTTCCTTGGGGAATACTGTGGGGAGTGCTCCGGGAATATGGGGTATCAGACCACCTAATCCAGGCGGTTCGTTCCCTGCATGACCGGTGTCAGAGTTTTGTTCGCAATACCGGCAATAAGTCTGACCCGTTTCTCCGCAGGGTGGCTGGGCTCTCCCTTAGAGATAGGGTGAGAAGCACTGTCATCCGGGAGAGACACGGAGTAGAACCGCTGCTCCTCCGCATAGAGAGGAACCAGATGAGGTGGCTCGGGCGTCTTGTTAGGATGCCTCCCGAACGCCTTCCTAGGGAGGTGTTCACGGCATGTCCAACTGGTAGGAGGCCTCGGGGAAGACCCAGGACACATTGGAGAGACTATGTCTCTCGGCTGGCCTGGGAACGCCTCGGCATCCGCTGGGAAGAGCTAGACAGAGTGGCCGGGGAGAGGGACATCTGGGCTTCCCTGCTTAGGTTGCTGCCCCCCGCGACCCGTCCTCGGATAAGCGGAAGAAAATGGATGGATTGTTTTTGACAAATTCACTAGGTTACAATGTCAGTAACGTTAAATATAACCTTCAAAAATGTTGTATTTTTGAAGAATGGATTTTGAAATTACATTTCATCTTTAAAAAATGTTTTTTTTTCTTAGTAAATTTCAGTGTTTTTGTTTTCTTTTTTTTCTTTTTTTTTACTGTTGGTTTGTTCAATTGTAAGCGTAGAGCTGCCTGCATTGTACTACAGTTAGAGCCATATACATAACAGGGAGCTTATCCCATTGGACTTTGGTTGAGAGAGAGTACACACATTCACACCTATGGGCAACTTTGGGGACTCTGGGAGGAAACCCAGCAGAGAAAAGCAGGAAAAGAGAAAACATCTAAACTCTACAGAGACTCCGCCGGGAAGAGCTGGATTAGGTGGCCTAGGAGAGGGACGTCTGGATGGATGGATAATTGATAAAGTCTACATGCTTGAGGCTATGTTGAGATGTTGGTACTGTGCTGTGCTGCCATAAAACATACCAAAATGTGACATTGTCTTGCAGGTTTTGCTGTGATTTTAATATGCAAATTGATTACAAAACAGCAACTTAAATGATTCCTTTCAATAATAGTCATTTGGTACCCCTTTAAGGAGAATTACGCATATTCAATTTGATCATTTTGAATATGCATACTGTTGGTGACAAATCAATTTAGCACCAGTACAATGACATCATATTTTTTTATAAAGTCTTACAGCGACTGACACCAAGTACATTTTTTAAGGCAAAATATTTTGTGTAGGATTTAATACTCCCCCTAAACATTAATGTCATACTCACATCATCCATCATCTATATCTCTAATGCTGTGTACATTCTTCATATTAAACACGCTGTGGTCCTGGCAGTGGATATGTGGGGGAGAACGGACTGACAGATTGGTTAGGACGAGACAGTAGATAAGTGTCAGCAAAGCAGTAGCAAACAAGGCTTTTGTTAGTCTTGGCTGATAGGCAGTCTACAAAGGAGAGATGTGAATGTGCCAGTTCCCAGCTGTATATCAACCTCTTTGAGTTTTGTGTGAACCATTGCAATGTTATTTGAATGCTCTGTTCTGGGTGTGCCTAAGAAAAATCAAAATTTTTTTGTCATCACAAAACCATAGTAAATGTTACAAACCTTTCATGACAGAACAATGGAGGAGTGCTAAGTACGTTTGACTCAGAAGCAAGACATTTCTGGATTTGAATCTTGGTTTTGCCTTTTCTGTACAGGGTTTGCAGGATCTCCTTGCGCTTGTGTGGTTCCACTTTGGGTACTCCAGCCCCCACCCACAGCTACAGTATTTCTAAGGCCATGACTTCAAACTATTTTACATATTACAAGTTATTTAGTTGACACTGTGCCACAGTCTGGGACAAGAACCATACTGTCACCTTCAGATGAAAGGAAATTGTTTTGGATGTTTTGGACTTGCCCGGGAACCACTAAGGCTCACGCATACCATGAAGCTCCTGGAGCATCGGTGTCACTGTCCACAGTGAAGATAAGTGTTATCGCAAAGGAGAGTGCTGACCAAGAAAGAAGCCTGTGCTCCAAAATCAACACTTTCAAGCTTGACTGGAATTTGCAGCTGCTCACATGAACAACACATAGGCCTTCTGGACCAAAGTTTGATGGTCAGATGAGGCATACTGTACAGTACAATAAACGAAACTATTTGGTCACAATGCCAGGAAGTTTGGGGAGTCACGGGGAGTGTGTGAAACCAAAGAACACTGTAGCAGCTGTCAAGCATGGTAGTGGTATCATTAATATCTGGAGCCTGTTTTGCTACCAGTATTATTGTTGTACTGCACAAAGTGGATGGAAACACGAAGAAAGACTATCTGCAAATTCTTCAAAATCCCCTTAAATCAACAACTAGATGGCTAAAATCTAGTTGTAAAATCTCACCAGAACTGGTTTTGGGATGGATAAAGTGGTCCTAAATTGAGCTTTTAGAAAGGTTTTTGCGAAGACCCAACATACCTCAACCCTAAATGAACCAATTATGTGTATGCACAGCACGGGAACTAATCTGATTTTGTGGTAACGGTCCAGATTTTTATGGTATGTTCATTTTTTATAGCGAGTGTCACAATTAAAAGACAGAGAAACATTAAAACAGGTCATGATTTTTTTTTTGAGTGAGATAAGTAGTGACCCTTAAGTAAAGCATGACTTAGTACTCATTGGATTATGTTCCGCAGACTGTCTGGGCCACTACAGGATCTTCTCCCTTGCTCCTCCCTGAACTTTGTTGTTCTCCCTGAACTCCATGGCCATCCTTGAGTGTTCTTGCTAAGGCAGTTGTACAACAATAATCAATGTTATAGATTATCTTTATAATTGATACTCTACGTTGCTCACACCTTTTGTGTGATTGCGTGTGATCCATCCGTTATATAGGACAATACTGTAACCATCTGTTGGGCATCTCTGTGTGGAGTTTGCATGTTCTCCCCGTGCGTGTGCGTGTGTGGGTTTTCTCCGGTACTCCGGTTTTCTCCCACATTCCAGAAACATGCATGTTAGGTTAATTGGCGACTCTAAATTGTCCATAGGTATGGATGTGAGTGTGAATGGTTGTTTGTCTATGTGTGCCCTGTGATTGACTGGCGACCAGTTCAGGGTGTACCCCGCCTCCCGGCCAAAGCCAGCTAGGATAGGCTCCAGGATACCCGCGACCCTAATGAGGATAAGCGGCATAGAAAATGAATGAATACTGTAATCATATGTAACACCTAGATTGCACTTGGTTTGCGGGATTCATGTATTTGTATCAGGCAGGGGGTGTTTTTTGTAAGATTTGAATTCACACTTGGTAATGGAACATGATAAATTAATTAAAATTTTATGTAATTTATAAGCTAAAGCACAGGCATGCATGTGGGAGTGTGTTGTTAAGAGCCACCAGACCCTGAGTTGGACAGAAGCCAGGGAGGCAGAGAGGAATTCAGGTCATCAGAGAATGAGGACCTCTTAGAAGGCAGGTGGACAGGTAGCAACAGAGCCCTCATTGTCCATGGCCCAGTGAGGCAGACAGGTGTGCCCCTCAGCACTCAGCGTACCCTAGCAATGTGGTCCAGTCTTTGATTCTTTGCCTCCTCTTCGCCATCCCTCCAAACACACATGCAGTTAGGTTTCCACTTTTTCTGCACTGTAACATGCCTGCCATGTTTGATTTAGTTGCTCATATAAGACAGAAAATACTGTTTACGTTTGGGGTGAAGCGATTCCCTGAATAATCGTAGTACCTCGATTAAAAGCATACTCGAAGAATATTTTGCACTTGTGGGAATCGCAACACCCACCCACCCAGACAAAAATGGAGCTGTTTATTGAACTAGAAGGAAGATCAAAAAGTCAGGAAAACAACAAGGCGACGAATGAGAAGAAAAACAAACACAGAAAATTTAGAAAGTTTGGGAGCACTTCAGGCTAAACAGCAACTTTAGCACCATGGCGTATATATATTGTAACCTGGCCCTTACATACAAGGATAGCGCATCTTCCATGTTGCATCATCTCTAAAAACTCCCAGTATGAAGCAAATCAGTGACATTACCCTAATGTACCTTACTAACATAATTTCTCTTAGCTCTGACTGTTGAATGCGATGATGGGAAAGCATGTTTCCATCATCAAAAACATAACAAAGATGGCGCTGCGAGATAAGAAGAAGGAAAATTCAACATTTTAGTTGAGCAGTCGGTAGCTGGTCATTCCTTGGAGACAGTACTCTGTCATGGAACAAGTAAGTGTGTGTCTCACTCTATTGGTTGAAGGATAAAATATCCTAAGGTGCTCCACTGCAGAAAGTGTCTTCATTTTACTTTGCACACTGCAACTGAAAATCTTATAATATATATAATATAAATATAATATAATATAATATAATATTATAATATAAATAAACCAGTACAAAGTTAGTTTATTAATGCACATCCATAAAGTAATGTGTATTTTAGTCTTGCGTGACACATTCTTGCCAAAGTAATTATTATTACCATCAATACTATGGTATTTATGAATCAAAATGATCTTGTATACTGTATATACTGTACAGTAAATCCAAGAATTAGTTATAACACATGATTGACATGTAAATATACGATGATGGTATAATAATGAGTAAAATCACATTAGTACCAAGATGTAACCGATTACAAATATTGCATATTGTACAGGTGTAAGATCTTGTTTATGTATTATAATGTATAACATGCTGTATGTTGTGTTAATATAACTGGCCTTAGTGTTACGAATAGGGGATGGGTGTTAATAAGCTTCTCTTCTTACCACTCCTTTTCGAGCCAAATTGTTTTGTCTGTACGTGTATTTTGACTATGTTCTGTTCTGTGTATTTTGCGTGGCTAGAAATAAACAATCGATCAATCAAGTTCTAGTAATGTCAATTAACTAATTGGTTCCTCTTTTCCACTCATTCACTACAGTGTGGGATGGATAATTGCATCTACAAAGCACAATTATGTAGTCCCAAGCAAGTAACTGAGCTAAAAATAGCATTTCCACTATAATAGTCCAAGATGTGCGCCCACTGAGCATGCTGGATAAATACACTGGTCGTGTGAACAATATAAATTCAAGAAAAACTGTTGATTGTCAAAAACATGAAACCAATTCGTCTTTCATTATTAAATAAAATGTCTTATTTTCTCTTGTGTATTTACAATTGCTCTTTCAACAAACAAACAAAAAAAATGTGAACCCTGAAAACAGAGGCAGGAAGCAAGGGTCAGAGTTCAAAAAATAGAATCTTTTAAAGAAAAAAGGCAAAAACAGACATCGGTTTCAGTAAAATTGCAATAAAATGTAGGTAAAATATTGGACAGCTGCAGCCCTAGTTTACATGTAAAATATAAGGTGGTGATAAAGGAACGCTTAATTCAACTTAAGGCATTGAATAGTCAGAAATAACAATGTTGGACATGGGTTGATAAGCCATAAAATGTCATATACAATTTTCCATTTGATCTCATTGAGTGATGTGTGGCCAGGCAACTCAGATTCAAGCTGACTCTTTGGCTGGCTTGGACTTCATCCAAAATGTCATATGATATCCTGGAGCAGCTCCAAGCGTCTGTTCTGTCCTTATGCCACCCTACCTAAAACACCTCAGCCGTTTCACCCTTGCCGCCAGCTGCCGGATGTCCGCTTGGCACTGTGCCTACTTTCACCATACATAAATATTAAAGGCATGAAAATGCTCATGTTCCCTCATAACAATTCATTACATTTTTTATTAATTACATCAAATTAATCACATAAAAGTAATGTTTGTGGAAAATTCACTTATGTTTGTGGGATTATTACATTAAAACAGTGGTTCTCAGTTATTTTCTGTCACAACAGACAAAATGTTGTCGGCCCCTCATTTGAAAATCTATTGACAACTCATAATCAATTTATTTGATATCTATATAATTACAGTATCTGTACCGTACAAACTGAACTTGAAACTGAAACCAGGAAAATGCAACAAAATGGAGAGCTGTGAAGCGTATTCAAGAGTCAAATGGCATGTTGAGTATGATAAAGGCGTGCGGTTTATTACATTTGTGGACATTTTTACATTGGTATGAGTTAAAAACCCCATGGAAAAACGATGGACTGGCTGCAGACTGACTGGGAGTAAGAATACAGATGTTAGACGCATTATTTTCACCTGCTACATTTGCTAAATCTGCTTTATTATGTCTGACACACAAGAGATGTCTTTATGCAACACATCATGCACACTTGCACAATTGGAACAAACAATTTCAGCGGTATGCACCATTATTTGCTTTATATGCCAAACATTGTACAAAGATACCGACTGTGTATATTGTCACGTTCAATGTTTGACCCCCATCGGATCACCGGCAGTGATGTGGACTGCCCCTAGTCACGAGGTTGCAACCCTGCAATAACATTTACAGAGGAAAGTGGAAAGAGAGAGCTCTGAGGGCAGTCAGTGATTCATCTTTAACCATTGAGATATGTCTTCATTTTGCTGCTGTTTACTATTGTTTACACACGCTATGCCACGTAATATATGGGTTGGCATGTGTCTGTCTGCAGGGATCAGCAACTCTAGTGAGAATGGTTTGTTTGCTTGATGGATTTTCACCAAACTCTGAATAATAAATCTTACCTTGCAAGTGGAGAACTACAGATACAGTCTGACCACAGCTAATGTGCAGCCTAATACTGTGGAATTTTCTCTAAACATTCTGATTTGTTGCACCAACAGGGATTTTCCAGGTTTTAAAGGGAAGCCTAAGTCCCACACAACTTCTCATGAGTCAGATTTTTTTTCTTCCCAATAGACTATTTACACTCGTGCATTTTCTATGTGAAGTCATACACCGTGTCCGACCTTTGTGAAGTTGCTTTACATCAAGCAGATACACCACTCTACTCCTCAGCACATTTGAAATGTACCTTTGTGCCACACAAACGCAGCAGCTTGTGTGCGACTGAGCCAGAAAGTCGGTAGAAATTTGCTGAAACCTTCAAAGCTCCTGCAGTTCTTTACCTTACAAAGAGCTGCTTGATTTCGTATTGGAGTCCAGTTAAGCTGTGTGTATACTTGTGTGTGTATATTTATATGTGCATAAATGTAAACATGGAAGTGACTGATCATGCACAGCACGCACCTCACATAGGTCTCCTTGTCCTTCTTTTTCTACCTTTGACCTGTACTCTACATGACAGACATTTTCCTGTGCAATTTAGTTTCTGACTTTGAGCACATTTGATGGCAAGCATTAGAGGCACCAAGTGAGTTAAGGGGTTGAACATTGTTATGGAAACTACAGTATAGTGTCAGTGACTGTGACTTCTGTATAGACCTTCTGTATAGACCTGTCATGATAACACATTTTGCTGGATGATAGTTCCATCCATCCATCCATTTTCTATACCGCTTATCCTCATTAGGGTTGCGGGTATGCTGGAGGCTATCCCAGCTGACTTTGGGCAGGAGGTGGGGTACACCCTGGACTGGTCGCCAGTCAATTGTAGGGCAGACACACAACCATTTACACTTTAATGGACAATTTAGAGTTGCCAATTAACCTAACATGCATGTTTTTGGAATGTGGGAGGAAACTGGAGTACCTGGAGAAAACCCACGCCCGCACGGGGAGAACATGCAAACTCCACACAGAGATGCCCATTGGAGATTAGATCCCTGATCTCCTGACTGTGAGGCCAACATGCTACCCACTCATTCACCGTGCGGCCCCTGGACGATAATTCCAGGGGAATTATCCTTCCCACTCTATGCCATTCTCATTGTTGGAGATGGTTGCCAAAGAGAGAGAAGCCCACTGGTAGCACTTGTACAACAATGAAGACGCATTTGTGTGCAGGGAGATCTTAACCTTTGTTATTGTCGATAATCGATATGAATGGCATTTTTTAGACCATATATGGTATAGGCGAGTACATCATATCAGAAGGAATAAACTTGAATTTGTCATATTTTTTTAACTTATTTAACATTGTAATTGGAATGTCTAGATCGGTTCGGCTCCGGTGTCTTAGTCGGCTGCAGTGCTGGGAGGAGGGCGTGCGTGTGCATAGCTACCCTGTATGCCTTGCGGTGCAAATATATGGGTGTGTTTTAGGCATGGTTATTGTGTGCAGATATTTACATGTATTCCCGTTTACATGTGTGTTGGGTTTGTACACGCTACAGATTGCATCTGACTATTTTGAGGGCTCAAGCGTTACACAATAGCAATGCAAGTCATGTTGCCGGCTACAATTTTATAGTCAAAGGATTTTAAAAAATATATTTTGAAATGCCTGGCGGCCTGGGTTAAGACACCTGGTGGGACTGATGTGGCCCACGGGCCACAGTTTGCCCACACCTGTGTTAGTAAGAAACATTAAGACAGTAAGAGACATTTCCCTAAAGACAAGTCATTTGTGGTGTGTTAACCAATGAAAGTCCATCTAACCCTGCTTGTAATGCATTAGAAAATAGACATTGATCAGAACAAAAATGTAAAATATTAGATTTTCTTCTAAGGTTTTGGACTTTTTCAACAAAGCACGATGCAATGAAAATGCATGGCTTTTCTCATAACTTCCCCAGACCCGGCCGGTAATACATTTGGACGCAAGTCAGTCTGGCGGAGGCAGTGTGGCTCGTGTATGTCTTGGCTGTGCCCCCAGTGAAACTGAGATTAAATATGAGCAGAAGGCGCAGGTTACCTGTTATCACTTTAAATATTTTCTTTCCACATTCCAAGAGTTTAACTTCAACAAATGACCGCAAATTAGATTAACTACAGCTGTCATTTCGGCAAATCTGTATCAGCCGCTGGGATGTCATGTAGTTCACCAGTCGCTAAGCGGTCAAAACGCTAAAGGTCATTGATTCTGACGTAATGAAATCCTTTTCAAATTGATCACTGATTAAAACACAACCATTGTGCATGACTGAGGGTTGCCTATGTATAATGTAGAAATTGTGCAAATCTCTCACTGTGTCATACTTTACATTTTGAAACTCCACTCTCACGGTTTAAAAAAAATAATTGAATTAACAAGTCATGTTGTTTCATGCTAGAAAATAGCCCTTTAGTCAAAACATATGCACATTTAAGCAAATTGTACATATTTTGTGCATTTTCAGGCAAAAAATGGCTAAATAAATTGAAATAAATATAAGGCAGAGACATTCAATATGTAGTATTTAGGGATGCTCTGATCAATCAGCAAATTAGTATTGACTGATTTCAGTAAAAATCACGCGATCGGCATATGCCAATAAATACCTTTCAAAGCTGATCGGCGTGCGGCCTTCGTGTGTGTTGCCTCAGGTAGCATACATCCGTACTGAGCCGGAAAGGGACGCGCTTTTATTGCTGCGAGAATCAACACTATTGTGTAAAACCTCAATGGTTTCATTTTTACAGCTTGACACAGGCTATGCCATTGGATACCAGCGTGTTTGATCACTCCCTTATCAAACCTTTTGCTGTTCGACTGTTCTTATGTCTTCGTTTACATGCTTTGTCTAGCTGTCACTGGTGGCAGCTGGCGAGCTTGAGTCACCCGCAGAGCTTCTCTTTGGAATCCAAAGGTGACTTTTTACCACAGTGACATTTTGTTTTTAAAACAAACAAGCAATGTGATTATTTAGGAGCTCGTTTTTGGCCCATCAGAAGTGGATGTCATTTTCATGGGGTACGTACTAAATTTTTCAAGTGTCAGTGAACAGTTTTGCTGTCTTGTTGTCATTGTACTAATTATGTCTTGTTCTAAAACACCATTCGTGTTGTTGTTGTTTGATTAACATAAACACATTGCAGTGATTCCCAAGCTCGTCCCTTGAAACATTTAACCTAAAGCCATGTACCTGCACACTTAAAAACCATTAACCTTTTATAATATTTAACTTAAAATATTAAAACATAATTCATCGGTTAAGTTATTTCATAACTATTTTGAGTCAAAAATTCATACTTTGCATGGTCACATTTCACAGGAGCACTAATAACTGAATTTGAAAATCAAGCTCACAAAAGTTCAGAGAATATTTGCTTCAACTTATGGTAGTTGTTTTTATTCTGAGTGTTGGAACAGATCCGGACCGACTTTATGCCTTTATATAATCACTACTGAGCACAAAAAAGCATGTAGACAACGGCCAAACTGAGTGGAGATCTGCTTGTTAAATAAAGTAGTGTACAATTTAAGTGTTGCCACTCATAAATAAATACAGAACAGAAATAGTTAACAGCTCTAATAGTGATGAAAATTGCAAACCCTGCAACCTGCACACTCTTAAGTTAAGCAGGGAAGATTTCTACTTAATTAAGCTGTTTACTTGTTTGTATTACTTTATTTTGTTAATTTTGTTATAGGGAACAAAAAAACAATTTAATGATTTATTATTAATTATTATTCCAAAACATGATTTATAACAATCATTAAAATAATGTTTTTGTCAAATAATATAAAACTTGTTTCACTTAAAGTCAAAAAAACTATCCGCCCAAAAGTTTATTTTTTTGTCTTTTTTATTATTATTTTTTTTTTATTTTATTTTATTTTTTTGTTGTCTTGTCCAGCATCATAACAGCTGAATGGGAGTCAAGCTGCCTTTAAATGCTGAGCAAAATTTCTTTGCCAAGGGAGATTTCATAATCTAAATGAGTCTCCCTTGACATTTGACTGCGTTTATTATGAATTTTGCTGCGCCACATTTCGATGCCGGACCTGACCTGAAAAGGGACGGGTGGGGGTCTGGGTGGGGGATATAAGAAAGGGTGCAGAAGAATCTCACAATCATATTTCAACCATATTATAAACAACCATGATAATCACAATTGCAGCAACAACCAGAACAGTCACAGAGCAAAATGAGCAAAAATACAGGGGAAATAAATAAATAAATAAATAATAATAATAATAATATACATGTACATACATATATATACACATATATACATACACATATACATACATATACACATACATACATACACACACATACAGTGTGCATATATATATTTATACACATATACATACATATTTACTAATAATGATAAACATACAAGAAAAACAACGAGAAAAGAAACAGAACCTCTTGAACAATGACCATCCAAATGACACGTGCAACAAATCTGCATTAAATCTACATTAGTCTGCAGTGACAGGATAACTGCATCAGAGTGAAACAGAGAATGAGGAGATGTTTGTGGTGAACACCGCCATGCATCCCAAACCACACTCCCTCCAAAAGCGAGGGTCCGACTAGGAAGACGCCGGAGCACGGCCCCCCAGCAGGCTCCCTACAGAGGGGAAAGCCCGACCCCGCCACCCCAAGAGGCAACCGCAATCCACTCCGAAGAGGTGCAAGGGAGACCCGGCCGAACGCCACTCGGCAGCTGAGCAAGGGCCACAAGGGGGTCCTGGGCGCCAACCGCCGGAGGCCGGCCAGCTTCGGGCAAGCAGGACAACCACCCCCGAGCCCCCGGGCCCAGAAGCCACCCATATTTTTTTGTCTAACAGCGTTCATCATAAATAAATAATATCTTGATTGAAGCATCGGTATCCGTCCATCCATCCTTCATTTGTGCTGTGTGCTTCAACTTGGACAGCCCTGGACTAAAAGAAACCTTCACAGAAAAATGACCATAAGTGTGATTATTATTTTGAGTGACTGTAAGCCTCTACTCTATGTATCAGTCCTGCAGTTTACCGATGATCTGTCCATAGTGCACCAAACATCTAAACCCAGGCCATCTGGGATGGGATTTTTGCACAATGGTAGGATGGAAGGTTCCAATCAGTGTGGGTGTGACCCTGAACCTGATTTCTGACATCACCACGGGCTGGGGGGAATTAATTGCTGCAGGATCTTCATTCATCATTCATTTTCTGTACCGCTTATCCTCATTAGGGTCACGGGGATGCTGGAGCCTATCCCAGCTGGCTTTGGGCGAGAGGCGGGGTACACCCTGGACCGGTCGCCAGTCAAGCTGCAGGATCTTCTTCTACAAAATGTTTGTTTTCGAAGAAACAACAAAATTTCAGTACAACTTAGGCTTGTCATATTTAGTATTCACGCAAGTATTTTTTGTAGGCCTGGACTACATCAAAACCCACTTGTGGATCTGGCACAGTGGCTATTCTCTTTGATTGCACTCGCTATGTGTCACGATTTTTGGCAGGAATGGTGGAAGCAGGTGCATCCAAAAGCAGAAAAGCATCCAACAAGTGAAGGCAGGATATTCAATTTGAAATCTCCTGAGATCCCAGAAACTGTGCGGACTACGTCAGTAATGGCTTTCAAAGAAACCACAAAAGCAGGTATTCAGATGACTGGCTCACACAAGAGGAAACGGCTAATGAAACGAGGTGAAACTAACCCTAAAAGCAACCGTAATCACCAAGAACAAACTGTGATAGTATTGTTTATGCATCTGTTTTACCTTATGATAATTATATCATGAGTTTATATAGCTCTATGCCAACAGCTGTATATTACAGCAGACAAAACTATGGAGTTAAGCCTAAAATATGAATACAAATAATTACCCTAGGTTTTTTTTAAACTGATCACAGATGTCTGTCATTTAAAAATGCAGAGTACTGTATTATCTGCTAGTAGAAAACTGCATTCCGCTCCACAGGCTTCAATAAATATGCAAAATATTAGCATTTTAATTGTATGTATTGTATGTATTTTATATTATGTATTATATTGGCTTTAAATGTAAAAGACCAGGAGTGATGGTGGACAAACAGCGCTTGTAAAACTTTTAGGTAAATAATGTGATAAGCAGACAAAAGAATGTTAATATCTAATGATCTGTAATTTGCCGGGTTAGTCCAACTTAATGGTTTATTTCATGTCAGGTTCTGGATGGTAAAAAGTCAAGGTCTTTAGTGTGGGAAATTGCTTCATCCGCTTGTACAGTAAGTGATAATAACCAATCATCTTCAAAAAGCCAATACAGTTTATTCTAATTTTCACTATTTGAGAAAATGTAATCTCATAAGATAAATTGCATTTCAAATCCATTCCATTTTTCTCCACTTATCCGGGTTGGATTTCAAATCTCAATGTTTAATTCAGCAGGTTGAAAAATATCTTTGCTGTGCTCATATTTGCTTTTTTTCACAGATCCAACGTTGTTTTTAAACCGTTTTCGCATGACATCACTAAATTGCTGCCTCTGTTTTTGTACACTGTCTCTGTTTCATAAATTGTTGTAATTTTAGCTTTTCGTACACACACCACTCTTGTAACAAAAAAAATGTGGATGGACTATTTCCAGCAATGCTTGTTTATTCAGCCAATTTGGATCACAAAATCTTGTGAGACTGAGTTTACACAATAGTAGGGTATCCCGAAGGGCAC
The DNA here is from genome assembly GCA_024372805.1 of Oostethus manadensis. Lineage (NCBI taxonomy): Eukaryota > Metazoa > Chordata > Actinopteri > Syngnathiformes > Syngnathidae > Oostethus > Oostethus manadensis. The sequence goes on from QODF01000014.1 coordinate 2,577,196, forward strand.
CTTTATTTGGCAAACCCAAATGTGAATGTTACAGTCTGTCTGCCGTAACAACAACAAGTTCCATACTGGCAAAGAAATAAGAAATTTAGAAAGCTAATGTTGTGAAATGGGTAAAGGTGTTAACACAACAGATCACAAACCAGAATTGCTGTTGTTGTGGATCCCCCCCCTCTCTCCACTCAACCCTTCCCACTGCGCTCCTTGCCCGCTTTCCTTTAATAATGGTAACAGTCATATTAAATATCCATTTAAACATTTCATTCCTCATTCATGATTATTCCGCATTGTTTTCTGCATGTAAAATTACAATTATTCTCTATAAAATGTATTTTTTTTGTTCATAGTTTGGGTTTCTGGAATGGATTTATTAGATTTACATAATTTAAGGGAAAAAGTGCTTTGTTTTCCTAGATTTCAGTTTTTGTCTGACCTTTTGAAACAAACTAATAACAACAACCAAGATACCACTGTAAAATGATGCCAAGCTTGGAAGCTAACTTCTTCACTTTGACCACTTTGACGTCATATGTTGAGGAGGACGTCAGAAGTAAACAAGGAGAAAAGTTAACGTACTCATACATCTTTGATATCCAATGTTTTGTTGTTCATAGTTCATATTGTTGTTGCCGCTGGACTACCCAGCATGCCTTGTGGGCAGCGGAAATAACAGTTTTAAGTTTGATGTTGTTTTTTACCAACCACATAGTAGTTGTAGTAGTATTAGTAGTTTATTTATGTCACACGTTAGCTTTCTGTGGATGTGTTGTTTAGTTTCGTTGGAACGTGAGCAAGAAAGTTGTTGTTTGATGACCACCATATATAGAAGACACCTTCACCAAATTTTTTGATCCGATGTGGCCAGCGAGCCAAAAAGTTTGCCCATCCCTGTACTAACATATTGCATTAGTCGATTATGTAATTTGATGCATCTGTAATTTCATGCAATAAACCTTGGGCAGAACTGAATTAATAATATGGTAGTGACAGTAACAATAACAGAAGTAAAATATTTTGTAATCTGGAAGCATAAAGTTTAATACACACGTGCATAATACTAATGAAAAGTCAAAAATACTTGTTTTTGTTTTTGCAGCATCAGTCACATGTTGTATTGGTATCAGCATTGTTGTATCACAGATCACCATAGAACATTGTTGGAAGCATGCACATAATAAAGCTTTGTTGTGTGGCGGCCATTTGTCTCGACAGGTTGGACTGAGATATAAGAGAATAGAGGCATACCCGGTAGATCAAGCCAGAAGTCTTAGGAAGGTAGAGAAATGTCTCTAAGACATATCAGCATATCAAGGGTCAGTTCTAACTATAAAAAAGTGGGTTTTGAGTTGACTTAAATAAAGAGAGAGTGTCTTCTCGCGGATTGAGTCGGGCAGATGGTTCCATAACAGAGGAGCCTGTTAACAAAGGATCTAGCTCCCATTCTACTTCTAAATATTCGAGGAGGGACAAGTAATTGTAAATTCTGTGAATGCAGTGTTCTACTGGGTTGATAGGGTTCTAGTAGCTCTGGTGCCTTTGCAGTTCTATATATGTAAGAAGGAGAATTGTATACTAAATTTTCAATTGTACTGGTAAGGCTGAATTTTTGACTGACTGAAGGGTCTTTAAAGATTTCTTAAGGCAACCTATTAACAAAGCGTTACAATAATCCAACCTGGAAGTCACAGGCATCTGGTAGTGGCAGGAATTTTCTGATTTTCTTTATTTTTGGTAAATGAAAAACTGCTCATCTTGACACTTGTCATATTTGGGAACTAAAGGAAAGGTCCTGATTGAAGATGACGCCACGGTTTCTGACTGTATTATGGGGGTTGAGTACGAGACCATCTAGGGCAGTAATATAATTTGCAAGCTTGTCTCTGAGGTACTGGGAACCAAGGACTATGACTTCAGTTGTATCTGAGTAAAGAAAATAGTAAAAAGAAATTAAGTCATCACGCTCTTTGTCTGTTAGGCACGTCTGTTAGGCATGCCTGGAGTTTGAACAGGTGACGACCTTGGTTAGGTTTCATTGATAAGTACAGCTGTGTGCGTAGCAATGTAAACTAACTATTGTTTTCTAATGACATTATCTAAATGGGACATATAAAGATGGTTAATACTGGTCCCAGCACAGAACCCTGTGGGATACCAAAATTGACCTTCAGTTGTCTGGATTCTCTATTACTAATGGATACAAACTGTAGGCGAACTGACAGATAGGACTGAAACCATTTTAATGCAGTTCCTTTAATGCCAAAAGTTAGTTGTAATCACCGTATCAGAATTTGGTAATCAAATGTGTCAAATGCTGATGTAAGGTCTAGTAAAAACTAATACTGGAATGACGCCTTTGCTGTGGTGCAGAAATCTCAAGTAGATGATTGTTTTGAAGGTGGTGTAATTGATTGGTAACTACCTTCTCTAGGATCTTGAAGGAAAATGGTTGGATATTGGTTTGTAGTTAGCTAGCACATGTGGATCAAGGTTATGCGGCTTGATTACAGCCGCTTTGAATGATTGTGGTGCATAGCCTGTCCTTAGTGACATATTGATTACATTGAGAAGAGCTGTGTTGACTAGTGAAGTAGTATCTTTAAACAAATGAGTGGGGATGGGCTCTAACTCGCAAGTAGAGGAGTTTGTGGAGGAGATTGTAAAAGCTAGTTTAGAAGGGCTGATGGAGTAAAAACTGTGTCAGTCATGGCAGAAAGACAGAGATGGGAAGGACATGCAGCAGGTTAGGGTGATGGAGGATAGGGATGGAAGGGTATTGACAGGTGCCAGTACTGTCATGGGAAAATGGAAAGAGTACTTTGAAGAGTTGATGAATGAGGAAAATGAGAGAGTACGACGAGTAAAAGAGGTGACTGTTGTGGACCAGGAAGTAGCAAAGATTAGTAAGAAAGAAGTGAGGAGGGCATTGAAGAGGATGAAGAGTGAAAAGGCACTCGGTCCTGATGATATACCTGTGGAGGTATGGAAGTGTCTAGGAGAGGTGGCAATAGAGTTCCTGACCGGGTTGTTTAACAAGATCTTAGATAATGAGAAGATGCCTAAGGAATGGAGGAGAAGTGTGCTCGTGCCCATTTTTAAGAACAAGGGAGATGTGCAGAGTTGTGGCAACTACAGAGGATTAAAACTGATAACCCACACAATGAAGTTATGGGAAAGAGTAGTTGAAGCTAGACTAAGGGCAAACGTGAGCATTTGTGAGCAGCAGTACGGTTTTATGCCAAATAAGAGTACAACAGATGCAGTATTTGCTTTGAGGATGTTGATTGAGAAGTACAGTGAAGGTCAGAAGGAGCTGCATTGTGTTTTTGTAGATCTGGAGAAAGCTTATGACAGGGTGCCCAGAGAGGAACTGTGGTATTGTATGATGAAGTCTGGAGTGGCAGAGAAGTATGTTAGAGCGGTGCAGGACATGTACGAGGACTGTAAGACAGTAGTGAGGTGTGCTGCAGGTGTGACAGAGGAGTTCCGAGTGAAGATGGGACTCAATGAGGGATCAGCTCTGAGCCCCTTATTGTTTGCTATGGTGATGGACAGACTGACGGACGAGGTCAGACAGGAATCTCCATGGACTATGATGTTTGCAGATGACATTGTGATATGAAGTGAGAGCAAGGAATAGGTGGAGGAGAAGCTGGAGGGGTGGAGGTTTGCCCTGGAAAGGAGAGGAATGAAGGTTAGCCGCAGCAAGACGGAGTACATGTGTGTAAATGAGAGGGACCCAAGTGGAAGAGTGAGGTTACAGGGAGAAGAGATGAAGAAGGTGGAGGATTTTAAGTACTTAGGGTCAACCGTCCAGAGCAATGGAGAGTGTGGAAAAGAGGTGAAAAAGCGTTTGCAGGCAGGCTGGAATGGGTGGAGAAAAATGTCAGGTGTGATAGTTTCAGCTAAAATGAAAGAAAAGGTGTACAAAACTGTGGTGAGACTAGCGATGTTGTTTGGTTTAGAGACAGTGCCGCAGAGGAAAAGACAGGAGGCAGAGTTGGAGGTAGCAGAGATAAAGATGCTGAGGTTCTCTTTGGGTGTGACCAGGATGGACAGGATCAGAAATGAGCACATCAGAGGGACAGCACATGTTAGAGGTTTTGGAGATAAAGTCAGAGAGGCCAGACTGAGATGGTTCGGACATGTCCAGAGGAGAGATAGTGAATATATTGGTAGAAGTATGCTGAGTTGCCAGGCAGGAGGCCTAGAGGAAGACCAAAGAGGAGGTTTATGGATGTAGTGAAAGAGGACACGAAGGTAGTTGCCGCAAGAGAAGAGGATGCAGAAGACAGAAGTAGATGGAGGCAATTGATTTGCTGTGGCAACACCAGAAGGAAAAGAAGAAGTCATGGCCGTTTCCTCTAAGGCAGCTGTGTTGGAGAGACGTACAACACCAGTTAATGGGGGTAGGGGTTTTATTTGGTGTCTAATAGTAGCAATTTTACTGTCCAAAAATACCATGAAATGATCGCTGGTAAGAGTGGTAGGAATGGATGGGTGGATGGTGTTATGACACTTTGTTAACCTCATCTTTACAGAATTGTTGTAATTCAGCTACATTGGAGGGATTTCCAGCATGAACTGGGTTTTTAAGGTCATACCACAGCATCTCAATAGGATTCAGGTCAGGACTTTTTCTAGGCCACTCTAAAGTCTTCATTCTTCATTATTCTTCAGCCATTCAGAGGTGGACTTGCTGGTGTGCCTCGATGGGAAAACACCCCTGTTTTAGCAAAAACTGCTGTTGTCTACATGTGGCATTTAAACTACATCTTTTAAAGAAACATATTACACATCTGTCCTTCCTAGATCAATATTTCGTCAGATCTGCCTATTTCATAGATAAATGCCCCCTCTGGCATTATGTTATTAACATATGTGATGAACAGCAGTTTCCATTTAAATAAATGTGCATTACAACGCTACCGGTTATGGCGATATTGTGTATTGATTGTATGATATAAGTATTATCCCCCAAGAAATAATGAGAGTAGGTGGTGTAAGCCCATGTAAGGAAGCAAAAGAACTTGAGGGAATCAGTCCCAGTGTTGTATTGGCCTTATGGATGTCTTGTAAATAGTGTAGACAAGTCCTCCAGGTTTTACAAAAGCCTTGAGCAGAATGACTGCACCAGTCAGCGCAATTTTTTGAACGCTGTGTGGGCCTCTGTGGCAGGACTGGAAATGGTGCACAGGGTGCTGACATGCGGAATAACCAGATTGTGTGGGTCATTTTAGATAACAATTTTTCTTTCTATGGAACTTAATGATATAGTGGGCAGCAGACACAAGGTAAACATCCATCCATTTTCTATACCGCTTATCCTCATTAGGGTCGCGGGTATGCTGGAGCCCATCCTAGCTGACTTTGGGCTGGAGGTGGGGTACACCTTGGACTGGTCGCCAGTCAAATGAAGGGCAGACATACAAACATTCACACTCACATTCACACTCTAATGGACAATTTAGAGTCGCCAATTAACCTAACATGCATGTTTTGGAATGGCGGCAGAAACCGGAGTACCCGCAGAAAACCCACACACGCACTGGGCGAACATGCAAACAGATATTTGAACCCTGAACCTCCTGACTGTGAGGCCAACATGCCACCCACTCATTCACCGTGCGGCCCGACAGTGTAAACAAAGACCTATAAATGCGTATATGTGACAAGTTCTAACTACTTCCAGAACCACAGTGGGGGAGCCATTTAACACAGGTTTAACAAGAACAGATTATGACACCCTCCCATTTTAAGGGAGCCCGTTTCCTCAATTTTAATTAGAGCGGCCCCATTCTCAGAGACATCTATTCACAATATACACTATATTAGATGCAATGTACTATACATACATACAATAACACAATAGGTTTCATTAGATTTTTTTTGTTGATATGAGGAACAACACACACATTTCTACAAACCTTTTGTATAATATACATATACTGTTCACAAGTAGAAGCAGCTTGGGGTTGTTAGCTACTACATTATATAGGTATGATATACACAAGGCCTTTTGGACTCGTGCTGCATGTTAAGGAACCCATAAATGACGACAAAAACCCCGTCATGCAATATGGAAGATATTTTAGTTTTTGTAATGAGAAAAGGGAAAGGCTGTCTATTGATTTAGTCCTACATAAGCCTTTTTTTTTACAGCAAACAGAACAGGTGTTAATAATATATTTCTTTTCTGTTGGATCCACTGAGTGCTGCCAGTGTGACAAGAAAGCCTGAATGCTGTTACACGGTTATCTGTGGCGTAGGAGTGATTCTTATGGGGGGTGTTTGGGTGACCAACTTGTTAATTTGTGGCAAATACACAATTATTTATACAGCATAATGTTGTCTTACAAGAGTTACGACAATAGCCATGATTGGCAAGAACGGTAGATTCTAAATTGTCCTTAGATGTGAATGGTTGTATGTGATGTGTGATTGACTGGTCCAAAGTTAATTGGGATCAGCTTACCTGCCGCCTGAAAGAGGACAAGTGGTGTAGAAAATGGATGGATGATACGGATCTATATGTCGGACTAACCACATTAACAATATCATAGTATATAAAAACAAGGCCAGTCAGTGTGAAATCCATTTTTGAATATGTAATGCATAGCAACTGAATGGCCACTGTTACACCGAATGTCAGTGTTGTCGTATGTTTTAACTTTGGGTGTCCTGTATGACTCAGAAAATAAACAGTGAACTCAGTGATTAAATGAATCGTCTCCTCTAATGAAAGACGACATGTTGAGCTGGAAGCAGAGAGAAGAGAATTAAGTTGGAAAGCTACTTCTGCAGTGTGCCGGGAAGAAACCCGACAATGCACCCCTATTAGCTGGCAACTGCATACTTGCTGCTCCTAAGCTGTTGTCCTTGGATGGTTACGCATCAACGACCATGGCGACGTCATGAATGGCAACAGTCATAATAGCACAATTGTTTTGTTGAGATGTAGCTATTATCAGGATGACTGACTTGTCCTCATATGACTGAGCATTACACCATGACAGACTGATTGCACCGAGCAGTCTTTAAATGATCTTAATTGTGGTCTGGCATGACATACAGTGGCAAAGCGCTACAAACCGTTTTAGCCATGCCCTTAAGAGGCACACACTCATGTCATGAGTTGTCCAGACACACTTTCCAGCTTGCTACTTCTTATTTGGTTCATGTGGTGCCTGTTCACAGAAATGTGAATTTCTAAAAAAATGTATATGTTATATTTATCTTGGCATTTTCTTCAAACGCAAAAGGCAGGGTGGCCACTTAAAATAAAAAAGGATTAAAAGATTTTAAGTGTTTGCGTGTAGATGTTCTAGAGTCATCCCAGACGTGCCGTGCTGAAAGTATTTTTGCACATTAGCACTGTATTTTGTCATTTCAAAGTGGTTACGGCATATTTCTTGCTCCTGTTTTGTACAACAGAAAACAATATTTTTCCAGTAATTGTGCAGTAAATGAAATCCTTCTAAAACACACACCTGCAGCTGTGATCCATCTACTGTCCCTACGAGGAACGACGTGCACGCAGCTTTTGCCGTAGGTTTGAATCTCTGGTTGTGTACTTAACATGGCAGAAGAGCTTTGGCCTGCCTTTAGGTTGTAGTGTTATTGCATCGTATTGTATGTGGGTGGGCATGCAAGATTGTCTCGTTGGGTGATGACAATTTTCAGCTGTCGGGTTAAACATGAGCATAGTTATTGCTGGTGTTGATTTGACTAAGTGGAAGTGAATGGTAGCTCCTTTTCATTTCCAGACTGTCTGCTGCAGATTAGAAATTTCTTCTTCTTGTCCTGTCACGCTGTCTTTTTTGTTTTGTTTTTCTTAGTTTTTGTACCAGAACTTTGTGGAGGGAAATGGAAACTTGGTGTGACAATCTAAGAGTACCGGGAATACTGTCAAAGAGCCAATTGGAGAGAAAAACAAGGGAACAGTCCTAATATGGAAAGAACCCATTAAATTAAGTCTTGATACAAGAACAGCCTGTATCAAGACAATGACTGCTTATTGGTGTTCGAAGCCAATATGTCAACATGCAGCATGCATACTGTACAGTATACTGTAGCATCAAACCCTATCACTTATCCTGATGCCACATGGCAGATATTAAATATTCAGTTCTTGTCACAAATGTACACAGACTGATTAATCAGTTTAGAACCTTAGCCACTAATCTTACAGTTCTTCTTCTAGGATGGAATAATAATTCAATCTACATCTTAACTGATTTTTAAAAAATTAGGCGCACCATTTCAAATGTATAAGATTTACACAGGGTCACAACAATACATAAAAGCTCAAATATGGACATGCAATCATAAATTTTACATGAAATGGTGCTGAAGGTTCCAACCTCTCCTAACAGAACAAGACAAGGCCAAGTCCTTATTTATTGTCTCTGGCAGCATAAAAGTGTTCATTTGACAGTACTCACAGGATTGACCATCACTCACAGCAATGGGGAAAGTCTATGAAGATGAGTTGTAGCTTTACACAAATTGTGAAAGTCATTTGGAACCATTTGTTCATTAATACAAATTATTTGGATGCGTCATTTGCCAGTGTCTTGAAAAAACCCCATACTCTCACCTTCAGGTGAAAGAAAATTGGTTAGGATGATCAGAAACAAATCGGGAACCAACAAGGGTCAAGCCTGCCATGAAGTGAAAACTGCTACCAAGGTCACTATCCACAAATATTACTGTTTTACATTGACATGGAATGAGATGGTGTTTATCAAGAAAGAAACCCTGGGTCCAAAACCTGCACTGCACACAAGCTGGACTGAAATTTGCAGCTGCCCACATGGGAAAGCCTGATGCCTTCTGGACAAAAATGTTAAGGCCAGACAAGACAAAGCTGGAACTGATTTTTGAATGGATAAAGTAGGATAACATTAGGCTTCTGGAATGTCGTTCCCAAAAACCTGACCTCAACCTTATAGAACATTTGTGGACTATGCGTGTCTGTGCCAGAAAACCAAACTAACTACAAATTCTGCCAAGAGGTATGGTCATATATACAGCTGGAATTATTCCAGCTGGTAAATGGTTAGCAAAAGTGTTTGGTCATGATGAAAAATTTGAAATAAATTCAAACTCTTGTTTAAAAACTATCCCACACAAAAAAATTGAAAATGATCAGATTAATCATTCAGCCCCCACAAATGATTCTATTCAGTCCCACGATGAGTGTATGTACCCTTGTGATCAGAACTTTACATTTTTTGCACATTATGTTCAAAAGCAACCCTGGTGAGGATTAAGAGACATAGAACATGAATGAATGTTCAAAATCAACAATTAGCTACACAAACAACATTAATGAATATGTTTAATTGCTCATGCATGTGATAAGACTCACGGGCATCTTCCATCGTACAAAATGAGATTAGTGCATGCAGGTAATAACTTACATGCTCTGTCATGTTCTGTCGTTAATTATAATTGCAATAAATTAGTTTTTTTTTTGCATTGTTCAAAGAACACATGCCCATAACTCTATTTTTCCCCATCTACACACACACAGACACAGAAAACTTTTTGGAGGGTCTTCATCCTGGTCAAGGTTTTCCAATAACGCTGTCAATAAAGACAAAAGCATTTGCATGTGGACAAATGGTCAAAACACAGAGCATTTTTGAAATATTTGTGCACGTGTGGACATTGCCTTGGAGTAATAAATTACACTATGCCCACATTTACAGGTCAAAACCTAGAAGACTGTCCTGTCCCTCAAGCACATTTTTCTTGAGAGGTTGATTGGGTGTTAACAAGGACCACTTAATAGATTGTAGTTAACACAGCTGAGGACGAGTTCGAGAGGTTTTGGGTCTCCAGGGTCATAGACTGCAAGTTTGAATGTACCGTATTGGGAGAATGTGTACTTGTGCCTGTTTAACACATCAGTCACATCTGTGTCTGCAGGCATACAAACACAAAGCAAACCTTTCCACACCGGTGGAAGTTCGAAAGATTGATGATTTAAAATGTAAATGCATTCTTCAAATGCTAATGTGTGTGTGTGCGTGTGTGTGTACACATATTCACGTTGGAACAATGAGCGTGTGTAGCGTTCCATTAGCTTTTTTGTTATGTCCCAGTGTGGAAAATCCCATTGCTACCCAGACAAAACTGAGCCAGTGGAATCACTTGGGGCCTAACACACCCACAAATTACATCAAATTTGAGTCCAGATTGACTGTACTCTCTAACAGCTGATCAAGTACCGGTTCCAAAAAGAAATAGCACAAGGTTTGTGTCTGTAAGGTGTCATGTGTGATTTATGAATGATGGACAAAAAAACTCCTGGCAGAGCTCAGCGACGCATGAAAGTTGTGTCTGCATGACATTTAAAAACCTTGGAATATTTACTGCCATCCCTTCAGATAATCTCATAGGGTTGCATGATGCATGATGGGAGTTATGGGAATGAGGACGGGCGCCTATAATGGTGGTGACCGAGCATCAGACTGGCCACCTGCCAGTCAGTTCTGCTCAAAGTCTTTTGTTGTCTGGGATCTGTCACATCATATTCATTCATTTTGAAGGGCATTCAAACTTGACATGCTGATTAAGATGAAAATGATTTGTCAGAACCACACCTGCTGGTTGGACACACTGGACTGTTTAATAGCAACAACATTGTTTGTGGTATTACATGTATGAGTGTATTTCATTTTCACCGCCGCCCCATGTGTCTGTGAGAGGAATTATAAAAGAAGAACACCGCCTTTGGTTTAAATCTCCATGCTTGCTGTGACTCAGAGTTAGAGGAGCTGACAGATGTGTGTTGAGAAATGACATATCTCAGCCAAAACTGGTGCTCATTCATATATTCTGATTCACAACCTGGACGTTTAACTGTTACTGTTCATATTGACAGACACCGAGATTTTTCTGGCGATGTCTTTGTCTCTCTCTGAATATATTTTTTGTTCAATCTCTGTGATTTGGTGATTCATCTAGTTTGCTCTTTGTCTGACAGATTCAAGATCTCTGTCTGATTTTCAGGTTCAGCGGCAGTGCTCAACTATCCAGAAACAGTTTTAAGCCAGACACACGAGTTTACAGTAGATACATGAAAGTTTACGCATACTTGTTTGAACAGATGGACAGACATTGACAGTGAAGGACAGAACTGTGACAAATTGAAAACAACTGTATTTTTGTTCTCGCCTTTGCTTTGCTTGAGTAGTAGCTTGAGTGGTTTTGCTGTATTTATGATTTTGGTTGTGTGGTTTGCATGTTTGTGTTTGGACAACAGCAAGGTTCAGGGCCTGAGGCCTGAGCGTGACAGAGGGGTTAACCGTCACATAGCCAGAAGGCTCCATTCTATATTTGTCCACTGGTGTTTTATTTTTTTAAGCTTTGTGTTATTTGGACTGAGAGTCTGAAAGCTGAGGACATCTCAAGCCATTGGGAGTTTTAGAGTAGTCTGTGCTGTAACACCTGTTTGTTGACAAGATGAAATGTCATGAATGTTCAAAGCTGTTCAGGATTTACAAAAGGGGCAAAAAACACAAAACATGAGTGCATGTCCTTCTGGAACACTAAAAGCTCCCATCTGTTTTGACTCATTCATCCATCCATCCATCCGGGGGCAGCAACCTAAGCAGAGAAGCCCAGACTTCCCTCTTACCGGCCACTTTGTCTAGCTCTTCCCGGCGGATGCCGAGGCGTTCCCAGGCCAGCCGAGAGACATAGTCTCTCCAATGTGTCCTGGGTCTTCCAAGAGGCCTCCTACCGGTTGGACGTGCCCTAAACACCTCCCTAGGAAGGCGTCCGGGAGGCATCCTAACCAGATGCCCGAGCCACCTCATCTGGCTCCTCTCAATCCGGAGGAGCAGCAGTTCTACTCCGAGTCTCTCCCGGATGACAGTGCTTCTCACCCTATCTCTAAGGGAGAGGCCAGCCACCCTGCGGAGAAAACTCATTTCGGCCGCTTGTACCTGCGAGCTTGTCCTTTTGGTCACTACCCAAAGCTCATGAACCTTAGGTGAGGGTAGGAACATACATCGACCGGTAAATTGAGAGCTTTGGTTTTCGGTTCAGCTATCTCTTCATTCAACTATCCGGCGGATGCTCCTCTCCAGAATAACTGAATAGACCTTACCGGGAAGGCTGAGGAGTGTCATCCCACGATAGTTAAAACACACCCTCCGGTCCCCCTTCTTGAAAAGCGGGACCACCACCCCAGTCTGTCAATCCAGGGGCACCGACCCCGATGTCCACGCGATGTTGCAGTCGTGTCAATCAAGACACGCCCACAGCATCCAGGGCTTTAAGGAACTCTAGGCGGATCTCCTCCACCCCCGGGGCCTTGCCACCACGGAGCTTTTTGGCCACCTCGGTAACCTCAGCCCCAGAGATAGGCGAACCCGCCAGTCCTCAGGCACTGCTTCCATGTTGGAAGACATGTCGGTGGGATTGAGGAGGTCTTCAAAGATTCCCTCCACCGGTCCACAACATCTCGAGTTGAGTTGATCATCACACCGTCCCCACCATACACGGTGCACTGCTTCCCCCTCCTGAGACGGCGGATGGTGGTCCAGAATCTCTTTAAAGCCATCCGGAAGTCGTTTTTCGTGGCCTCACTGAACTCCTCCCACGTCTGGGTTTTTGCCTCAGCAACTGCAAGAGCTGCAGACCGCTTTCGCCCGTCGATACCTGTCAGCTGCCTCCAGAGTCCCATGGGCCAAAACGGCCTTATAGGACTCTTTCTTCAGCTTGACGGCATCCCTCACCACTGGTGTCCACCAACGGGTTCCCGGATTACCGCCACAATAGGCACCGACCGCCTTACGGCCACAGCTCCGATCAGCCGCATCGACAATGGAGGCACGAAACATCGGACTCAATGTCCGCTGCCTCCTTCGGAACATTGTCACAGTTCTCCCGGAGGTGGGAGTTGAAACATGTGGCCGCAAGTCCGACGACACAACCACAAAGTCAATCATCAAACTGCGGCCAAGGGTGTTCTAGTGCCAAGTGCACATGTGGACACCCTTATTCTTGAACATGGAGTTTGCTATATACAATCCGTGACGAGCACATAAGTCCAATAACAAGATGCCGCTTGGGTTAAGATCAGGGGGGCCGTTCCTCCCAATCACACCTCTCCAGGTCTCACTGTCGCTGCCAACATGAGCGTTGAAGTCACCCAGCAGAACAAGGGAATCCCAGAGGGAGCACTCTCTAGTACTTCCTCTAAGGACTCCAAAAAAGGTGGGTATTCTGAACTGCTGTTTGGCGCATAAGCGCAACTAACAGTCAGGACCCGTCCCCCCACCCGAAGGCGTAGGGAAACTATCCTCTTGTTTACTGGGTTAAACTCCAACGTGCAGGCTTAGACCCGGGGAGCAACAAGAATTGCCACCCCTGTCGTCGCCTCTCATTGCTGGCAACACCAGAGTGGAATGAAGTCCAGCCCCTCATGAGATGACTGGTTCCAGAGCCCTTGCTGTACGTTGAGGTGAGTCCGACTATATCTAGAAAGAATTTCTCCACCTCACGCACCAACTCAGGCTCCTTCCCCGCCAGAGAGGTGACATTCCATGTACCGACAACTAGCTTCTGTAGCCGAGGATCGGCCTGCCAAGGCCTTCGCGTCGGGCCGCCACCCAGCTCTCTTTGCACCCGACCATTCAATTCCATCTTTCTCTGGGTCAGGACCACATTGTCTGCAAATGGCAGAGACGAAATCCTAAGGCCACCAAAGCGGACTCCCTTGACACCTTGACTGTGCTTGCAAATTCTGTCCATGAAGGTTATGAACACAATCGTGACAAAGGGCAGCCTTGGTGAAGGCCAACGTTCACCGGAAACAGAGACAACTTACTGCTGGCAATGCAAACAAATGGCACATAGTAGTGCCTACCAATCCCGGGTTAGGGTTCCCTTTCTCCGGCTACTTCGTCCAACTCCTTTCAGTAGATCGTGAGGCGTTCCAAGGCTGGGTAAGAGACATAGTCTCTCCAATGTGCCTTGAGTTTTCCCCAATGTCTCCTAAAGAGTCTTTTAAAGTGGTGGCTGTATCTACAAACAGAAGAACAAGAGGTGAATCTTTTTCAAATGAGTAAATGTGAAAAACATGCTGCAATGCCAAAGTAGAAAGCATGTTTTTTGAGTGAAAAGGGTGGAATGTATGGGTGGCTTACCCGTATATGTAACACTGGCCTGCTTTTATTTTTATGGCCAGATTTACCAGATACAGGAAGTGTTATGTTGAGTTTTCCAAAGTGTTGCCAAAGCGACCGGAAGATGGGTGTTTTTTTTGTTGTTGTTGGGTTTTTTTTGCTTGAGATTTTATTGTCAATATTTTAATTTAGACAAAAGTAAGCATCTGCAACGAGTAAATTTCCAGGATTAAATGGTGCCAGAACAGGCTGCTGTAAAACAGAAATGAAACTAGGAAACTAAAGAATGCATAAATAACAAAATAAATGGTCAACAAGAAAAAGGAAACGATAAATGATGTCCACACCGTGTCGCACGTGACCAAAACCTGAGAACTTAGTCTGTCATATTTGGTGTATGAGTGGTTCCAAACAGAAGTAGGATTCTACAAGGTAGCCTCTTTATTCTCAACCTCAAACAAAATAAGCCGTGGTCTCAATCAACTATCTGAATCTTAGTTTTTTATTTCATTTTCAATTTATTTTTTTACTTACCAGTTATATTGTTTATCAGGTATAATTGAGGCGGAGGGAAAATACCCTCTCATTCACCGGGTTGAACTCCAAGGTACAGGCCCTGAGCCGTGGGGCAACAAGAATTACCACCCCAGCTCCTTGCCTCTCAATGCTGGAAACACCAGATTGAAATACAGTCCAGCCCCTCTCAAAAGGACTAGTTTCAGAACATATGCTGTGGGTTCAGGTGAATCTAAATCTAACCATATCTATAGTAAATCAATTCTAAACTTGTCCACCTTGTACCTGCTCAGGCTCCTCCCTTCCAGAGAGCTGACATTTCACAAACTGAAAGCTTGCTTCTGCAGCCAAGGATTGGACTGCTAAGGTTCCAGCTTTAAGCTGCCACCCAACTCACTCTGCATCTGACCTCTTTGGCCCCTTTCTATGAGTGGTAAGCTCATTGGAGGGAGGACTCATGATGCCTCTTTGGACTGCGCTCAGCCGTGCCTCGGCAAAGTAGGATTCCTTATTTATAAATAATTTTGTACTTAGAGCATAGTGAACCAGTTTAAGCTTTTCTGAATACAGTTTTTAATACTATTAGAGCCCTTTAGAAATATGAAATAATACACCTATAATCACCTTTACATTTGTCCATCCATCCATCCATTTTCCACCGCTTATCCGGGTCCGGGTCGCGGGGGCAGCAGCTTCAGTAGGGAAGTCCAGACTTCCCGGTCCCCAGCGACCTCTTCCAGCTCCATCGGGAGGACACCAAGGCGTTCCCAGGCCAGCTGTGAGACATAGTCCCTCCAGCGTGTCCTAGGTCTTCCCGGGGGCCTTCTGCCGACTGGGCATGCCCGAAACACCTCACCAGGGAGGCGCCCGGGAGGCATCCGGACTAGATGCCCGAGCCACCTCAACTGGCTCCTCTCGATGTGAAGGAGCAGCGGCTCTACTCTGAGCTCCTCCCGGATGGCCGAGCTCCTCACCCTATCTCTTAGGGTGAGTCCAGCCACCCTACGAAGGAAACTCATTTCCGCCGCTTGTATCCGCGATCTCATTCTTTCGGTCATGACCCATAACTCATGACCATAGGTGAGGGTGGGAACGTAGATCGATCGGTAAACAGAGAGCTTTGCCTTCCGGCTCAGCTCTCTCTTCACCACGACGGTCCGGTACAGCGACCGCATTACTGCAGATGCTGCACCGATCCGTCTGTCGATCTCACGCTCCAACCTTCCCTCACTCGTGAACAAGAACCCGAGATACTTGAACTCCTCCACCTGAGGCAAGACCTCACTCCCAACCCGGAGGGTACAGTCCACCCGTTTCCGACTGAGAACCATGGCCTCGGATTTGGAGGTGCTGAGTCTCATCCCAGAAGCTTCACACTCAGCTGCAAACCGCTCCAGTAAACGCTGAAGGTCACAGCCTGATGAGGCCATAAGGACCACATCGTCTGCAAATAGCAGAGACGAGATCCTAAGGTCACCAAGCTGGACTCCCTCAACACCTTGACTGCGCCTAGAAATTCTGTCCATGAAGATTATGAACAGAATCGGTGACAAAGGGCAGCCTTGGCGGAGGCCAACGTTCACCGGAAACAAGCTCGACTTACTGCTGGCAATGCGAACCAGGCTCCTGCTTCGATTGTACAAGGACCGAATGGCACGTAGAAGCGGACCATCAATCCCGTACTCCCGGAGCACCCCCCACAGGACACCACGAGGGACACGGTCGAATGCCTTTTCCAGGTCCACAAAGCACATGTAGACTGGTTGGGCAAACTCCCACATACCCTCGAGTACCCTTGCAAGGGTGTAGAGCTGGTCCAGTGTTCCGCGACCGGGACGAAAACCACATTGCAGCTCCTCTAACCGAGGTTCGACTAACGGTCGTACCCTTCTCTCCAGCACCCTGGAGTAGACTTTCCCAGGAAGGCTGAGGAGTGTGATCCCCCTATAGTTGGAACACACCCTCCGGTCACCCTTTTTAAAAATGGGGACCACCACCCCGGTCTGCCAGTCCAGAGGTACTGTTCCTGACTTCCATGCAATGTTGTCGAGGCGTGTCAACCAACACAGTCCTCCAACATCCAGAGCCTTGAGAAATTCTGAGCGAACTCGTCTACCCCCACAGCCTTCCCACTGGGGAGTGATTTAAATACCCCAATTACCTCAGCCACGGTGATAGAACTGTCCACGTACGTATCCTCAGACTCTGCTTCCTCTATGTCAGTGGGATTGAGAAGGGCCTCGAAGTATTCCTTCCACCGACCAACTATATCCACAGTCGTGGTCAGCAAGCCCCCGTCCGCACTGTAAACAGTGTGAACTGGGGGCTGCTTCCCCTTTCTGAGGTGTCGGGCGGTTTGCCAAAACCTCTTCGAGGCCGACCGAAAGTCGTGCTCCATAGCCTCACCGAACTCCTCCCACACCCGAGTTACCTTTACATTTGTATTACCCAATATAGTAGAAATAACAAGAGTAAATAATCCATTTAAGACATGAATAAGACTCAAGCTCATGTGTGTTCCCTAAGGCAGTGGTCCCCAACCACCGGTACCGGTCCGCGTCCCACTTGATACCTATTTGCACAAGAAATAAATAACTATTTCTGTTTTATTTATTATCTGAGTTT
This sequence comes from Oostethus manadensis, assembly GCA_024372805.1. Lineage (NCBI taxonomy): Eukaryota > Metazoa > Chordata > Actinopteri > Syngnathiformes > Syngnathidae > Oostethus > Oostethus manadensis. Next base: position 2,594,478 of record QODF01000014.1, read on the forward strand.
GAATGAGCTATTATTGGAAAGTTTCTTTGCAAAGGAGAAAAGGCTCAATGAAGAGACTGGGCTTACGACTTCCAAAAAGAGAAAGCTTTTAACAGACAATACCAGGAGTCCTACTTGTAATATGGAATATGGTGATACCCACATACCAAGCCTGCTCTGGATAATATGGGGAGAACGGACCTCTAACGAGGCAGTGAAGCCTTCAAAACTGCTTTGGCACCAGGAGACCAAGCACCCCGGATTAAAAGAAAAGCCCCAGGAGTATTTTGAAAGAAAAAAACAGGACAGAAGAAATTACTGTTAAAATGCACTGACAACATCATACTTGGTGGCAAACTGTATTGATTTGGCGTTATGGTGAGTTCAAATCTTCGCTCTTTTTTTTTTTTTAGCAATATTTAGAACTTTCAGGCCACCCCGCCCTTTTTTTTAGTCCATTTAGCCATGGAATTGCTTAATTTAGGCACAAAAAAACCCCACGTACAATTAGCTTGAATTTGCGTATTTTTACTAATAATAGACTGTTTTCAACCTCTAAAAGGCATGATTTAGTAATAAATTTTTGAAAGACTGAAGCCGTAAAATTTTAACCGCAATGCGTCGAGGGACACCTGTACAGTAAATGATGAAGACAAAAAAAGACGGCAGTGGTGTGACTATGCATTTGGAGCGTAAGACTGCTTTATGCGGTCGTAAGGCTTTTTTACACAAGTGAGTACTTTCAAACCCACATTGTTTAATCTGCTTGGACTGGACTGTGTGTCAACTCTGTTTTGCTTCAGTTTGATTGGTCAAGTCTGATCACAGCAGTCATACTGAAGTATGGACCAAGACTCTATGGAGGAACTCTGGTCAACGATGAATTCTAGAGTGGTTTGTTTGTGGCGGGAACGTGATGTGACCTTTATTTGACCCAACCGCTAGACACACAGATGGTTAACATCACATACTATTTTGCTACTAACAAACTGTTTTGTATCTATTTATGTAGTTCTCTTAGGATGATCATTTTGTTAAATGTTGAAATAATAGCAAACCAGTGATGTGACTGAGGGATGAGCTTGGCTATAGTTCTCGATTTTTCCATTGCTACAAAAACTCGAACAAAGGTGCGGAATTGTACATTTTTCCCAGCCTATTCAGCACTTGAGATAAAAAGTCCACATGGGGTGCTAATTCATCATGCAGTCGTGTCTCAGACAGTGATGAGTAATTTGGTGGTTGAGTTGAAGAATAGCAGGAACCTTCCCCATGTGGCTTTACAGGGATGAAACACTTAAGTTGATAATGATGTGCTGTTGAGAAAAACACAATTTTGTGTTGCTTTACAAATGTCTGCAGTTTGATTCATCAACACAAAATAGACTTTGGTTGAGACTCTTTGTCTGATGGGTTGCAGATGAAGGAGGTTCTTCTTGGGTGACACATAGTATTGCTTCTAAATTACTTGTGGACACTCCCGGGTTACAATATTAGGGACACCTGTGCAATACAATGCCAACCAGTAACAAGGGTTGTAATAACATAGTTTTCCACAAAGTAAACCATGCTCAGCTTCTATTGACTGTGGGATATTGACTTAATAATTGTTACTGTAATTTGTAATTGTTGCATTATAAAAGTGCATTCAACTATTGAGGCAATTCTAATATGGTTATTACCACTACAATATATATTTAATTTAATCTTTACTGTGATTCTGCATGTATACACGGTTTGTTCTTGGGTGTTACCACAGTCAGGAAGTAGCTACTGCGATTGGGAATTTTTCAAAGAATACAATGACCAAGCACTGACTTTATTTTACATGTCAGTGATTTAACTTACAACTGATAAGATTGTCCTGCTTTGGAACCAGGTTATTATGTTAGTGTAACACTGTACTGAAAGTTGAAAAATGCTATTGATTTATACATTCTAATTGTCATTTTCTAGTGACATGGCTTCACCTCAATCTAAACCAGAAGAGCCAATGAAAGCAAGATGTGCCTTTGGCTTGGCCTCAAAGGTGAAAAAACAATACTGCATAAAGTATTTCAACACATAATTCTTTGACATGCTCACTGGTTCACTACAGTGCAGTTGTATAAGTTGTTCAACTTTACTTATCAAAAGCTCCATTGTAATCAATTCTGTATAAGACAAAAACAAAATACATTATGATGTGTCTGTTGTGATCATGCAGTGCTTCAAGCATTTTGCGTCATATTGCTTATAAATTAAATCTGAATAAATGTAGAACATTTTGCTTGGGCAGAACCCAAAGGTGTGTAAAATACAGTATATGTAGCAAAACCACTTCAAAGTCACTCAGATTACTATGAGCTATGGCCTACAGTATAAGTTCTCACTCCTTTTTGAGCCAAATTGTTCCTGTTTATAGGTGTATGTTCATTATGTTCTGTCCTTGGGATTTTGTGTGGCTCAAAATAAACAAACAAACTTTATACAGATACATAAATGCCAGTGTTTATTCAGGATTAAAATGGTGTAGATTTGCAATCTACAGTATATAATATATTATGCTGTCAAATTTATGGTGATGTGCATTGTTCCTTCTTTTATAAATCCTAATTACTCTAATGATATACACACATACAGGGAGTGCAGAATTATTAGGCAAGTTGTATTTTTGAGGATTAATTTTATTATTGAAAAAAAAAAATGAAAAGGAATGGAAAGGATGAATTTTATTATTGAACAAAATGCAACCGCAACGGGGCGCAAGGCAGTGTCTTATTGTGCCGATCCCAAGCCTGGATAAATACAGAGGGTTTTGTCAGGAAGATCATCCGATGTAAAACTTTGCCAAACCAGAACATGCGAATCAGACAAATGACTTCCATACCGGATCGGATGTGGCCCGGTTTAACAACGCCCGCCACCGGTGCTGTTCACCGACAGGGTGCCGGTGGAAGCTGGATTACTGTTGGCCGAAGAAGGAGAGAAGGATGGTGTGTCCGTAGGAGGAGAGAGAAGAGGAATGCTAAGAGTCTAGAACTAAGAGTTGGGACTTTGAATGTTGGAACTATGACAGGAAAAGGTAGAGAATTAGTTGACATTATGCAGAGAAGGAATGTAGACATATTTTGTGTCCAGGAGACCAGGTGGAACGGTAGCAAGGCTAGAAGCTTAGGAGCAGGGTTCAAGCTATTTTATCATGGTGTAGATAGGAAGAGAAATGGAGTAGGGGTGATTTTGAAGGAGGAGTTTGCTAGCAACATCGTGGAGGTAAAAAAAGTGTCAGAGTGATGAGACTGAAGCTAGAATTCGAAGGTGTGATGTTTAATGTTGTTAGTGGGTATGCTCCACAGGTAGGATGTGAGATGGAGGAGAAAGAGAAATTCTGGTCAGACCTGGATGAAGTGATGCAGAACATCCCCAGAAGTGAGAGAGTTGTCATTGCTGTGGACTTCAATGGACATGTTGGAGCAGAAAACAGAGATGATGAGGAGGTGATGGGCAAGTTTGGTATCCAGGAGAGGAACGCAGAAGGACAGATGGTCGAAATTTGCAAAAAGGATGGAAATGGCTGTAGTGAATACTTTCTTCCAGAAGAGACAGGAACATAGGGTGATCAATAAGAGTGGAGGTAGGAGCACACAGGTAGACTACATCTTGTGTAGAAGGTGTAACCTGAAGGAGGTCAGTGACTGCAAAGCAGTGGTAGGTGAGAGTGTAGCCAGACAGCATAGGATGGTGGTGTGTAGGTTGACTCTAGTGGTGAGAAGGATGAAGAGGGTAAAGGCAGAGCAGAGGACGAAATGGTGGAACCTGAAAAAGGAGGAGTGTGACTTTTAGGAAGGAGTTGAAAAAGGTTATGGGTGGCCAGGAAGTCCCTCCAGATGACTGGACAACTACAGCTACTGTGATCAGGGAGACAGGTAGGAGAGTACTTGGTGTGTCATCTGGAAGGAAAGTAGATAAGGAGACTTGGTGGTGGAATGAGGAGGTGCAGGAGTGTATACAGAGTAAGAGGTTAGCTAAGAAGAAGTGGGACACTGAGAGGACTGAAGAGAGTGAACAGGAGTACAGAGAGATGCAGCGTAAGGTGAAAGTAAAGGTGGCAAAGACCAAACAAGGGGTTTATGATGACTTGTATCCTAGGTTGGACAGCAAGGAGGGAGAGAAAGATCTATACAGGTTGGCAAGGCAGAGAGACAGAAGGGAAGGACATGCAGCAGGTTAGGGTGATGAAGGATAAGGATGGAAGGGTATTGACAGGTGCCAGTAATGTCATGGGAAGATGGAAAGAGTACTTTGAAGAGTTGATGAATGAGGAAAATGAGAGGAAACGAAGAGTAGAAGAGGTGACTGTTGTGGACCAGAAAGTAGCAAAGATTAGTAAGGAAGAGGAGGGCATTAAGAGGATGAAGAATGGTACGGCACTTGGTCCTAATAATATACCTGTGGAGGTATGGAAGTGTCCAGGAGAGGTGGCAGTAGAGTTCCTGACCGGGTTGTTCAACAAGATCCTAGATAATGAGAAGATGCCTGAGGAATGGAGGAGAAGTGTGCTGGTGCCCATTTTTAAGAACAAGGGAGATGTGCAGAGTTGTGGCAACTACAGAGGAATAAAGCTGATGAGCCATACAATGAAGTTATGGGAAAAGTAGTTGAAGCTAGACTAAGGGCAAACGTGAGCAGCAATACTGTTTTATGCCAAAAAAGAGTACAACAGATGCAGTATTTGCTTTGAGGATGTTGATTGAGAAGTACAGGGAAGGTCAGAGGGAGCTGCATTGTGTTTTTGTAGATCAGAAAGCTTATGACAGGGTGCCCAGAAAGGAACTGTGGTATTGTGTGAGGAAGTCTGGAGTGGCAGAGAAGTATGTTAGAGCGGTGCAGGACATGTACGAGGACTGTAAGACAGTAGTGAGGTGTGCTGCAGGTGTGACAGAGGAGTTCCGAGTGAAGGTGGGACTCCATCAGGGATCAGCTCTGAGGCCCTTCTTGTTTGCTATGGTGATGGACAGGCTGACGAACGAGGTTAGACAGGAATCTCCATGGACTCTGATGTTTGCAGATGACATTGTGATATGTAGTGAGAGCAGGGAACAGGTGGAGGAGAAGCTTGAGGGGTGGAGGTTTGCCCTGGAAAGGAGAGGAGTGAAGGATGGCCACAGCAAGATGGAGTACATGTGTGTAAATGAGAGGGACTCAAGTGGAAGAATGAGGTTACAGGGAGAAGAGATGAAGAAGGTGGAGGATTTTAAGTACTTAGGGTCAACAGTCTAGAGCAATGGAGAGTGTGGAAAAAAGGTGAAAAAGTGTGTGCAGGCAGGCTGGAATGGGTGGAGAAAAGTCTCAGGTGTGATTTGTGATAGAATTTTGCTGTGGCAACCCCTGAAGGGATAAGATGAAAGAAAAAGAAGAATTTTATTATTGAACAACAACCATGTTCTCAATGAACCCAAAAAATATCAAAGCTGAATATTTTTGGAAGTAGTTTTTAGTTTGTTTTAAGTTTTAGCTATTTTAGGAGGATGTATGTGTGTACAGTTGACTATTACTGTGCATAATTATTGTCAACCTAACAAAAAACAAATATATACCCATTTCAATTATTTATTTTTACCAGTGAAACCAATATAACATCTCAACATTCACATATATACATTTCTGAAATTCAAAAACAAAACAAAAACAAATCAGTGACCAATATAGCCACCTTTCTTTGCAAGGAGACTCAAACGCCTGCCATCCATGGATTCTGTCAGTGTTTTGATCTGTTCACCATCAACATTCCAAGCAGCAGCAACCACAGCCTCCCAGACACTGTTCAGAGAGGTGTACTGTTTTCCCTCCTTGTAAATCTCACATTTGATGATGGACCACAGGTTCTCTATGGCGTTCAGATCAGGTGAACAAGAAGGCCATGTAATTAGTTTTTCTTCTTTTAGGCCCTTTCTTGCCAGCTACGCTGTGGAGTACTTGAACATGTGTGATGGACATTGTCCTGCATGAAAATCATGTGTTTCTTGAAGGATGCAGAGTTCGTCCTGTACCATGCTTGAATAAATTGTCTTCCAGAAACTGGCAGTAGGACTGGGAGTTGAGCTTGACTCCATCCTCCACCCGAAAAGGCCCCACAAGCTCATCTTTGATGATACCATCCCAAACCAGTACTTCACCTCCACCTTGCTGGCGTCTGAGTTGGACTGGAGCTCTCTGCGCTTTACCGATCCAGCCACGAGCCCATCCATCAGGCCCATCAAGACTCACTCTCATTTCATCAGTCCATAAAACCTTAGAAAAATCTGTCTTCAGATGTTTCTTGGCCCAGCCTTGATGTTTCAGCTTGTGTGTCTTGTTCAGTGGTGGTCGTTTTTCAGCTTTTCTTACCTTGGCCATGTCTCTGAGTATTGCACACCTTGTGCTTTTGGGCACACCAGTGATGTTGCAGCTCTCAAATATGGCAAAACTGGTGGCATGTGGCATCTTGGCAGCTGCACGCTTGACTTTTCTCAGTTCATGGGCAGTTATTATGCGCCTTGGTTTTCCACTCGCTTCTTGCGACCCTGTTGACTATTTTGAATAAAGTGCTTGATTGTTCGATGATCACGCTTCAAAAGCTTGGCAATTTTAAGAGTGCTGCATCCCTCTGCAAGATATCTCACTATTTTTGGTTATCAAAAATAAACCCCTTGACAATTTCACTTCACTTCTAATTTCAGATATAGTTATCGATCAATTTGTTAGTAAAAATATTACAATCAAATACATGTGCAATTGGGCAATAATATCATCAGGTTATGTTCATCGTTGTATTCATATACTGTATATTGAAAGTTACATGTGGCCCTCGGAGAGAAGTTATAACTGCAATGTCACTACGGTGTAAAAAACTTTTGATTTATTTCTCACATTCGTTCACTCATGCCAGCACAAGTCCTATTTGCATTATATTAACATGGTGAAAAACACAAACATCTGTTGCAAAGCCCACTTTTCCCCATTTTTCCCCCTCTTGTGAGTTGAGCATGACCTCTGTGACTCCCCTAACCCTCTTGTTGACTGTTTGATTGAGCATAGCACTATTTGGCCTTCACAATGCAGTCGCACTCCAGCTAGGTTTTTGCCTGCCGAATCCATTAAGAAATGTTTATCCTCACACTCATGTCGGGGTGGTCTCGAAGCATGAGGTTAATAGACATGCCGTGCAAGAGCTCAGCTGTGCGGCCATTCACATGTAAACTCTAAACAAGCATGACATCACCTTCATATCCTGTACATTGTGCATGTGGGGTGAAAAAAAGCAAGGTTACATATTGTAGCTGCAGTTGAAGTTTTGGTGCGACTGTTAGGTTAACATCACTGTGAAAATGATTATTGTCCCGCAGAGGCTGAGGATTTCCAAACAGTGCTTCATATTTTAAGTCAAATCAATAATAGATGTTGAATTTTCTCCCAACAAAATTTCGTCAACATCCTGTGATATCAAATTATGAGTGACTGAACAAAGAGAATAATTAGATAATAATTTTGCATTCATTTCTGCATATACATATATAATTATTCTCTATAAAATGTATTTTTGTTCATATTTGTGGGCTTCATTGGATTTACATCATTTTCTTTCGCTTGGGAAAAATTTTCCTCTATTTTCTAACATTTCTGTTTCATCTGACCTTTTGGAGGAAAGTAATGACAAAAACGGAGGGTCTACACTATGTGTATATTATTGTATTACGTTCGGAAGAATCTGCTGGGTGTATGTTTTCATACTAATTAGTAGGGGTGTCCCGATACAACTTTTTAAACTCCAATGTGATATCGATATCGCAGCCTTAAATTGACCCATATTGACAAATACCAGCACGAATCATACCTACTTTTATAAATGATTTTGTCATGTGGAATGCTGATCAAATGATATAACTCAGAGAACAATTGTCAGCAACAATAAGTATGAAAAAAATGGATCCATTAACTTCTTGAGGCATCTGGGAAATAGCTTTGTCCACAATGGAGTAGCAGCTTTGTATAATATAGTGAGGCTGGAGGTACTCAGTGATGCGTTTAAACTTGGGCTGTCAAAGTTAACGCTTTAACGAGTGGTATAGCTCATCTACTCAACAAACAACAAGCACTTAACGTCTCACTAACAATAATCACATGACCTGGAAATGGAAGTTTCCAGGAAGAGTGACCTACACATTCCTCTCTGTGAAATATACCTTAACATTACAAGTTTGTTATTATTATTATTATTATTTATCTTCTTGAGACACTTGATTGCATTTATGGCTAGACATGGCCATTATTAAACAATATACGCTATGTAGAATTAAACAATAGAAGTGCTATTGCTTGAACTTTGCACAGACAAGTTGCTTGACAACCTTATCTGCTTGCTACAGCTTGCAAGATGGAACGAGTTAGAAGCAGACACATAGCCACACTACTCATACATGTAGGAGAATGGTCCCACCCCTGCGAGGTTGGAAAAGTATAGAATATAGAGCAGTTACTTCCTAGTTCAAGGCTTCTTCCTCTGAATCTTACAGTGGATGGACTGAAACCCAACCGCTGAGCTGTGTGACATCTTCCGCAGCATTGCTTCACTAGAGATTCAAAATAACAGAAAAGTGTGTTCGACTGATCTCTTCTCCGGATAAACAGACTCAGGTTTAAGTGGTTTAAACATTACTTTTCACTCGACTTCTTGCGATATTTTGTTTTCAATGGGTTTAGTAAGCAACTTGTTGGTGGATAATTCAATTTAACTTCAACTCACTTCAATTGGTGTGGTGGTTACTCATCTTTTTCTGAAAAAAACAAAAAAGTGTTTCTTCAAGTCATTCAAATCTGCAAAGAAGAGATACACATGGCTAAAATATGCAGCCATTTGCAGCCTACAGACATCTTTCCATTACTCATAGCTTTTATCACTGACTGCTATTGATGTGTTAGATCAAGAAATCCAGGCTGTTTGAATCCAGCTGAAAACAGTACTTGATGCCTTTGTGACATGTCATGTAAGTTATCTATACTGATGAAAATATTCTAAACTATTTGGTAATGGCAAATAGAGCTAGATGGGATAGGTGGAATAAAAGAGGAATGGAGGAAAGGAATGAAAGTAAAGACAGGAATCCATGTTCCCACTGATGTGACAAACACGGAAAAAATTGATATTGTCAACAGATGTAGAGCGAAAACATCTACTGATTGCAATGGATTTGAGATTGAAATGATTAAGAAGGGCCGCACGGTGGCTGAGTGGTTAGCACATTGGCCACACAGTCAGGAGATCTGGAAGACCTGGGTTCAAATCTCCGTTGGGCATCTCTGTGTGGAGTTTGCATGTTCTCCCCGTGCGTGTGTGGGTTTTCTCCGGGTACTCCGGTTTCCTCCCACATTCCAAAAAACATGCTTGTTAGGTTAATTGGCAACTCTAAATTGTCCATAGGTATGAATGTGAGTGTGAATGTTTGTTTGTCTATATGTGCCCTGCGATTGACTGGCGACCAGTCCAGGGTGTACCCTGCCTCTCGCCCAAAGCCAGCTGGGATAGGCTCCAGCATCCCCGTGACCCTAATGAGGATAAGCGGTAAAGAAAATGAATGGAATGAATGGAAATAATTAAGAATGTTATTAATGAGAAGGCAGATCCATTGACATACAGACAATCAGTCATTTATCATTTCACACAGGTCCATTTCCAAACAAAATGAAAATAGCCAAAGTTGTACCAATCGTTAAAACTGGAAACAAACACTAATTTACAAACTAACCAAGCAGTTTGATGAAATGAATCTATCTAAAACACGGTTTGATAAAAACAGACTATCCATGTACCTAAGTAAAACTAAAGATAATGCTATTTGGAAATATCAGAAATGACATTTATGTGCAAACACAAATAGATAATGTAAGGTAAATGTTGTTCTGCTACTGTTGTGGTTTTACCTTATGTAACATATTGTGCCGAGACATGGGGAAATTAAAGTACACTTTACTCACTACTACAAAAAAGATCAGTTAGGAAAATCCCTAATGCCGCTAACAGAGGACATACCAAGCCTTTAATATTAAAATCACAATTATTAAAATTTGCTTATCTGGTAAACCTTCAAGCAGGTAAAATTATGCATAAAGCAAACAATAACGCGTCACCCCAAAAATACAATAACACAATTCTTCTCAACAAAAGAGGAAAATTATGACCTTAGGGAAAAATATAACTTAAAACATTTATATGCACAAAAAAAGCATATCAGTATGTGGAATCAACTTATGGAACGAATTGAGTAACGCTCAAACACTGCCTTAAAATGAGTCATTTCACAAACCAGTACAAGCAGTTGATGTTTACAAAGAAGGTTTACAAGGAAGATGAGTCCGAGCCACTGCGTACATATGTACAATGCTATGTCTAATCACCCTTGCACTTACTACTTACAGTATGTCTTATTTTTTAGAAATACTTGAAGTATTACATTGGGTGTACTCACTCAACAACAAACTATGTTTCTGTTCTACCATTAACTTTTCATCAATAATGATTATATATTTATTGTGATTTATTATTTATTATTGTTACATAAGCTATCAATATATCACAACCCTTAGCTCCTACGGAATTGTAACACAATGTGATACTATAATTTTCTCATGTTATTTCAATTTGGTTTCAAAATTGCTAAGTGGTACATGTTGAATACAGGAAGTGCACAAATAAATGTATTAGAAATTGATAGAAAGGGGGTAGGATTCAATGAGCTTTGTTTCTTCCTACTCCTTTTTGGACATGCGGAACTGTAAATTGTAATATGCAATGTGTTCCAATGTAACCTGTACACAAGTTCAAAATTAAATTAAACGATTTCCTGTGCTAACTTTTTTCTAAGAATCAGCCCTTCTACAGTTTATATACTGTATAATATTTACATTCATCAAGAATCTAGGAACATTACACAAGCCTTTTCACAAGTCTTATTTTAAATAACTTTAAATTGTTCATTAACTTTGCTATATCATTGATGCTAGCTCATCAGCTTTCATAATAAATCACAACACTGTACTACAAAATACAACTATTTATTTAGTCAACACTTAGGAGCAATAAATCACTGGTACATATTTAACTCAAAGGATGCGGGGGGCTACTTTAATATTTTTTATGTATTGTATTTTTTAATTTAGTAATTTTGTTTAAAAAAAAAAAACCTTTATGCCGCACGGTAGTCGAGTGTTTAGCATGTTGGCCACACAGTCAGGAGATCTGGGAGACCTGGCTTCCTGTTTCCGTTGGGCATCTCTGTGTGGAGTTTGCATGTTTCCCCTGTGCGTGCGTGGGTATTCTGCGGGTACTCCGGTTTCCTCCCACATTCCAAAAACATGCATGTTAGGTTAATTGCTGACTCTAAATTGTCCATAGGTATGAATGTGGGTCTGAATGGTTGTTTGTCTATATGTTCCCTGGCGACCAGTCCAGGGTGTACCCCGCCTCTCGCGCAAAGTCAGCTGGGATAGGCTCCAGCATCCATGCGACTCTAATGAAGATAAGCGGTATAGAAAATGGATGGAAAAAAAAGATTATAAATAAATTTAAAGGCATAGCTTTGCTTTAATATTAGTTACTTTACATTTTGCCTTTGTTTTTTGCTGTCTGGTTTTCCTTTTTTGCTGGGGTTTTTTGGTTGAATATTATGTCTGCAATGTGCCATGGGTCAATAAAAAAACAAGCCCCGGGATCGCAAATGAACCCTGTGCCGCATTTTAGACACCCTTGCCTTAAACATAACATGCAAATGTCTAACATTAGCTCACAAGACATGCATCACTTTGCTGGTGTTTGATACATCTGAAAATGCCAAATCAAATATATGTGAATCATTCTAGGTTTATCCATTTTTAACAGTGCAGCTGTCTTAGTTGACACATTTACAACTTTTAACAATAAGTCAGACTGGGTATTTAAGTGAGAAAATAATTTTATTATTTATTAATTATGTAATTCAATTCTGTACATAATCCAAATTAAAATCTTGCTCTCACTGGTACTTCATATTAAAATTATAAAAAATTATTTAACTATCCTCATATTTAGATGTGTTGCTTGCTTACTGGGTTTTTATTTTTTTCAAGCCCTCTCATTCAATTTGTTGTCTCTCTTGTTTTTAGGTGTAAAAGCCTACATAAGACAACATATTTGGTAAGTAGAAAGCTTCCTGTTGTCAAACTAAATACGGTGCAGGACAACTGATGGCTCACAGTGCATATCATATGGCAATCATAATCACTACTTTATTAATCACAGTATTGTTAATATTAAATAAATCATGCATCCGCAAATTGAATACTCACGTTTTGCATGTCATTTAGCATATTGAACATTGTACATATTGTTGGTAACAATGATCTAAAAAAAAAAAAAAGGTGTCCAACGGTAAAAAACAATTGCTTGTTTTATCTTTTTCTTTCCTGTTTCTTAAGAAAGTGTGTTGAAACATTTGACTGGTAGTGTGTATATATCAATAAATGTTTCCTCCTCGGGGGCCGCACGGTGGCTGAGTGGTTAGCACGTTGGCCACGTTGGTCAGGAGATCTTGAAAAACCTGGGTTCAAATCTCCGTTGGGCATCTCTGTGTGGAGTTTGCATGTTCTCCCCGTGCGTGAGTGGGTTTTCTCCGGGTACTCCGGTTTCCTCCCACATTCCAAAAACATGCATGTTAGGTTAATTGGTGACTCTAAATTGTCCATAGGTATGAATGTGAGTGTGAGTGTTTGTTTGTCTATATGTGCCCTGCGATCGACTGGCGACCAGTCCAGGGTGTACCCCGCCTCTCGCCCAAAAGTCTGCTGGGATAGGCTCCAGCATCCCCGTGACCCTAATGAGGATAAGCGGTATAGAAAATGAATGAATGAATGTTTCCTCCTCATACCAGAAATGCAAAAATGATATGATGTGCTCTTTTCCACATTTAAAAATGTGTCACTGTCTGGGAGAGCAGCTTGCCACACTGATATATATATATTGTATATACAGTATATATATTTTTTTCTAATTATGGCTTTTTCTTTCACTGCCTTTTATACCACGATGTCTTCTTGTAGTAGCAGGTGTACTGGTGTTTGCATCTTGCTCTGCATACAATAAAAGGCAGAAATAGCATTTATATCCTAGTGTGGTATTTATATAAAAAATATTGAAAGTAACTAGACCAAATAAGGATTTCCTAAATAAAGTCACGAACGGAGATGCTTTCCTACCAGAAACAAGTGCTTGCCAAAGGTTCCCAGTTTTGTAGTGAATAAAATCTTAACAGCAGGCGTTGACGTTAAAATATGATCTCTGCATAAAACTTCAACAACACTTCACAACATGCTGAAGCTGCTCTCTAAGCATCATGGGAACAATAGTTTTAGCCATAAATTAGACACATCACTATGCAAGTCGTTGGGTTCAAAGCGTGAGAAAAAAGTAGCAGCTCATACACCGGAAATTAGGTTATTAGTGACTATTAGTAAACTGTTATGATGTAGATGCATATACTACATAGCTCATAAGATTTCTGTATGTTCAACACAAAATGGTCTCCCATATGTAGACAGCTGGCCCCATCTCTTTGTCTACCTTTCCCACGTGCCGATGCCCATCCATGAGCACAACCAATGGGGGCATAAAGCACGGTTAACGCTTTGCTCCGCCCATTGAAATGTCAATTTTGTTTTTCTCAGCTGACCGCCACGCTCCCAGGAAAAGACAACAGTCTTCCAAATAACACGCTTGTAAACGTCCAATTACAGTCCTCTCACTAACGCCACTGACGTGTAAACACATTCTGGGGAGATGGACAAGAGAGGGAGCGAAGACAGACTCATGTTTGCCACCAGACGGCAGGGATGATGGTTAGCATTGACATGCGCACCAAGTATTGCCCTGGCTCACTGAGCACAAAACAATCAACACAATTCATCATAATAAACTGACTTTTTTTTTCCACTTTGAAAGAAGCAGTCGGAGCATAAGTGGAATATTATGATCCCTTGCTAAGCTCAGTGACATTTTCAAATTGTCAAATGATACCTTGGTCACATTTGGCCATGCAGATGATTATTACAATAGTTGGAGCCACTGCATCTCTGTGATCCTGTGGCCTGAGAGAAGACAGTCCCAGTGCTGGCTCTGACTTGCCCTCCCGACCAAAGTGTGATAATTTTAGACCGAAGTCTCTCACATGGTCTGGAGCAAAGACAGAATTTGGAAATAAACTTGGAATTTAGCTTAATTGTAGTTTACAGATTTAGGAGGGGCAATGTTCTCTTCTTTATTTTCTTGCATAAATAGAGAGTGACTGGAGGCCAAAGATATGAGGTTTCGAAGCCACAAAAGAGGTTAAAGGACGTCAGAGGTGACTTTTTAGCCCGCTTCTTTTACTCTGTTTTCTAGATCTAACCATGCTCCTGCCCCTCATGTGAAATCCTTCTTTGCACTCGCTGAATCCATCAGTGTTCCACTAAGGTTTTCAGTCTTGTGACTGTTGGTTGATAAGTGCTTCATGCCAACAAAGGTACAGTCTTTGCTTATTCCCGATACCAATTCCTCTAGTAGGTTGGTGAAGGTTTCAATAGGGAATTTTCAGCTGTTTTGTTCTACTGGATCTCATGAATCCTTCTCTGACATTCTTGAAATTGGACAGCCTCTCTGCACACTCTGTTTTGTCACAAATATTTCCCATTACCTCATTGCCATTAAGGGTAAATTGCTCCTAGTTTGGTCTTATATTGAAGTATAATTTGATCTCATCTTCTCCATTTTACTAAACTCTGCCCCCTTTTAGTTGATGTCTTTTCTTTTCGCTGGAATTGTTGACAGTACCATGAGATGACTAAGTGCTGAAAATGCTGTGCTGAAATCGTTGCTATGATTTCCCAAACGGGGAGGAAATATAATGGATGTATTTCAGGTGGGGAGTCAGGGGACCTTCCTTTAAGTGTAAAACTAAAGACTGAAGTGTTTCTCCTCCCTTTTGTTAATGTCATTGATTGAGTATCTGGGCCTCTCTGGCCTTGTTCCATCTTACTCATACTAGATAAAGATGACTTTAAAACATATATTGTGATTTCACCCAAGAGCATGAGAACATGTCCTGTTACAAAGTACAGGTTTTAGGGGAGTCACGAGACACTCAATTCACAAGACGAAGCAATACACAAGACTGGTTCTACGAAAACAAGATTACATTACTTTTACAAGTAAAAAAACATGACAATATATTGTAATCTAATAATTTCATTTGTACTATGTTATACTCTGCTGCACTATGTGTGTATGTTACCGATCCCACCACCACCCACTGAGACAAAGAGATTGTATGACTGACAAAAGCCCTCACTCAAATGCGCCCAGGTGCTGAAACCAATGCACAGAACGAGCCTATTCCTGCCTGTCTGGAGGGAGGAGAGGAGGAAAACAGACACGTATTATTAGCAGCTTATTTCTCAGTCTTAAAAGGCACTTTTGTATTATTGTAAATGAAGCTGCTGTACTACATGTACACTGCACATTACAATTTGACAGATCAATGCAAAACTGTTCAGTTTCTTTATTCACAAATGTTAATGACAATTATGTAGTGTGTGGGTCCAAACACAAAGAGTGCTCTTGAACATTTCACCCAACAGGGTAGATTTTCCATAAAGCTGAAACTTTCCAGGTTTGGTAAAGAAATATTTTTTTCCTGCATATTAATATTTCATGTGTGAGTGCATGCTGGGAAGACCAATTCTTGAAAGATAAAAGACTGTCGATGAGAAAATGGCCATTAACAGCGTGCTCTGGTGGAGAGTATGCTGTCCAAGTACTCAATTGCAAGAAGCTCCTGACTTGGAAAAATAGTCACTTCAAAGACAAGATAAATCCAAGGTAAAGAATCCAAGAACTGAGCATGACACTTACATCATGCTTGAGTTCCCTGGGCTGATTGACAGGGTAGTGATGGTAGACTAGATTGTTTTTACTGACTTGAGTTTTTATGAGTCATTCACTAAAGTGAATTGAGTACTTAATAAATCAGGTGTCACAAATAAAAATACAAATAAAAACTCCCATGGAGACTCCCATACACATGTATCTGTACTACGTAAACACCTCATCAAAATGGTTGGCCTGTTGCAGTGATACATTTGGATGTGGCAGATCTGCCCCTTAAACAAATGCAACATCATTGACCAAACTTAATAAAGTGCCTGGTTTCAGTGTTATGCCACAAAGTCAAGAAATTTTGTTCAGTAAAATCATGTTATAATGGCCAAATATAGTTACAATCCAAAGTATTTTTTTTCAGTCTTACCTGGTAATCTCATAAATTGGAGATTATGGATTGTAAACCGTTCGGTACAATTCCATGCAGAAAATGAGTTTGGCATCTTACTAATACTGCAGGGAAACAACCTACATAACATTAAACATTATGTATGTAGTTGTAACTATTTACAAAGCAGTCCAGCAAAGCATACTGGGAAGCGGGAAGTACTGTCAGAAAAGAATGCTGGGAAGCAGGAAGCCCAGAAAAGCATGATGGGAGGTAGGAAGTACTCCCAGAAAAGCATGCTGGGAAGTAGCAAGTGCTCCCAGGGACAGCTTCTGAGGCAATGTTTCACTTAATTAGCTGTGGGTCATATTCTATTTAGTGTAGTTGGAAGAGAATCAAATTATGTAACCCATGCACTATTTGAGCAGCATCACAGCAGCAATGTAGTTAACATTGCTGTCTCAAAACAAGAAATCACGGCTGGGACCTTGGAGGTTGCATGTTCTTTCAGTGCTTGTGTGGGTTCCCTCCGGGTACTCCCTGAAGACATGAATGTTAGGTTCAGTGCTGAATTAGGAATGTTTATTCAATTTAATACACTAAAATTTCGCACGGTGGATGAAAGGGGAGGCATGTTGGCCTCACAGTCAGGAGGTTCAGGGTTTGAATCTCCGTTGGGCATCTCTGTGTGGAGTTTACATGTTACATGTTCTCCGGGTAGTCCGGTTTCCTCCCACATTCCAAAAACATGCATGTCAGGTTAATTGGCGACTCTAAATTGTCCATCGGTATGAATGTGAGTGTGAATGGTTGTATGTCTTTGTTTTTCTATATGTGCCCTGCGATTGACTGGCGACCAGTCCAGGGTGTACCCCGCCTCCCGCCCAAAGTCAGCTGGGATAGGCTCCAGCATACCTGTGACCCTAATGAGGATAAGCGGTATAGAAAATGAATGAATTGAATGAATGAAATTCCACCCGAAGCTAGTTGCTAAAGTAAATCTATTCCACGTGAGCGTAGCAGTGTATAGTGTATGTAGAATGGAATTAGGCTAAGGGTCTGCCCACACAGAAACACTTTCAGCTTTTCTTCCACACGGAAACCACTTTCTGAAAGGGTGAACAGAAAGGGTATTTTTGAAAACGGCTTCTAGAGTGGGAAAATCTGATCACGTTGGCTCGTCGTTTCCGTGTAGACAAGCAAACCGCCACTTTCTGAAAACGATGACGTCACCGACCTGTTTCTGTCACATGATGTGAGCTTTGACGACAATCCAAGTGAGCATTGTACTACCACGCCAGTCATGAGACCTTTGTAGCCTCTTTTGCTCCAAGTGTACATTACCTTTGTCATTTTTTGACATACTGTATGTGCCGCAATGTAAGTGTGATCTGATCTTAGTGTTTGCTTTGTTGAAGAGATTCATAGGAGTGGCATCTTTTTAACATGCCGTGGGGAATGGTTGTGGAGTACATCACAAAAGGATTAGTATGAGTTTGTTCTTCCTGTACACTAACTCCCCACGCCCCCCTTCTTGAGAGCTTAGTGGTTGATTGACAGGCCCGAGTGATTCTGGAGGTCACAAGGCGTACAGACCTGAGGGGTAGGACCTACTTTCATGACCCGACACGCAGATTCTATAAGACTAGATTCTCCAATTTTTTTAGTGACAGAATGGTTAAGTAGTGTGAGTTGGGTGTGATTTTCGGACCCACACTACGTGGTGGAAAAACATACAAAATTCATCACAATAAATCACAAATTCTTTTTTTTGAACAGGCTCATGTACATACATCAATGGCTTCACTTCATTGGGGCAATGTATGTGTAAATTGTGTGTCTATGGTTGGGGGGGGTATGAAAAAAGTCGTGACTCTCGTTAGTCAAAGACTTAGGCTGCACGCTTGTGTAGGTGTTTTGCACGCTTCCACGCCTCGCCTGTTACGCCTCCTCTTTCACCACCTCTGTTATATAATATGTAACACTATAAATATGCTGTATAAATACTATGACTATCATCTACCCTCAAAATCCCCGGCACATTCACTCACTTGAGTTCATTCATGCTTGGATAAAGACGTGGCAATGTAACTGATGGAACCATCCCTCCTAAAAGTTTTACTGTAAATGATAACTAACACCTTGCATCATAGAAGTGCACAGAAGGAGTTGAAATGAGACTAAAGACATAAAGTTTGGGATGTTGCAGTAATATGGTGGTGTATATTGCTGAAGCAAAAATGATAAACACCCCGTATGAGCGCAGTGCGCATGCCATAAAACTCAAAGTACTGCTGTGGTCACAATCACAATAAATACAATTAATTTTGTTCTTGTCAGGAGGACCATCTGGAAAGACTTTAAAGCAAAACCTGCCAGTCATAAAACTATTTTTGTCTGTAGCTGTATATGTGTGTTTCAGCATCTCATACAGCTGCATCACTTCCTGTTTCTCCAAGCTACAGAACACGGAAGTGTTAATCTTGCATAAATATATAAAAAAAAAAAAAAACAACAGTGCCATTCAAAAGTTTTTGTGTTGCTATAATATAACTATGATGATGCCAATATTACCCTTTTTCTTTCATGTTTGACAACTATACTGCATAAGTAGGATGTAGTCCTCTAAATGAATCTCTAAATATATGTCTTAAGTTTGACACATTAGTTCCCTTATTTGCAGTCTTTTGCCATTCATCTTGGAGATTTGACAGTGGGTTTCACAGGCTGCTGAAGGCTCTTTTCTGGTACAAGACATTCTGCTTCTTTTATTTGCATTATTTTTTTAGGTTTGTAAGTGTGTTTTTCTTAACTTTGATCATTTACATTAGTGAAGGATTTGACAAATTCCCTATGTTTTTCCTGTAATCTATTTTTATAATATATATTTTTTATTGTTTTGATAAAAAAGTGTTTTGGCTTTTCTTTAGTCATTTTGCTTACTACTTAAAGGAAAACACGCGCACAAATTTAAGATGCAGTTTAATTTGTAAGTGTGAAAAATATAAAACTGTTATTTTAAACCACCATTGGCAACATGTGCTAGTCAGCAGTGGTGTTATATTTTTGGTTGAATTTAGTTTTATTTGGAGTAAGTTGCATAAAGCCCCGTTTAACAGTAGTGAAATGAATTCAAAACACTGTTAATACACCTCATATCGCCTGATGTGCTGATGCGACTGGCAGGCAAAGGACAATCCTCAGCCCAAATGAAGGTTCTTACTGGTGCTGAGTGCAGTCCAATAACTATCAGACTGCATCTGTGAGAGGGTGTTAAGAACATAAGTCAGCTTTAGAGGCCTTGTCTTCTTTAACGCCACAAACACACCAAACATGGGACATTGAAAGGTGGAAAGGTGAAAGAAAAGTGTACTGGCATGACAACGAGATCCTGCCTTAGATGTTTGTCACAAAAAAAAACATTCATACTGAGTGTTTATTTTTAGATATTTTATTTCTATTTTTGTGGTACTCTATTTTTACTCTATTTTTATTTATGGTCTAAAACTTTGATCAGCTGAAGTATTTTCCTTCCTAAACATTTTTCTTGTCACATTCATTTCATTTTTCATTTTCCAGTTATTTTTGCATTTTGAAGCTTTTACTGAGAGGCTCCTTAAGGTTCATTTATCCATCTATTCATTTTCTATGCTACTTATACTCATTATGGTTGCAGGAGTAGGCTGGAGCCTATCCCAGCTGGCTTCAGATGAGAGGCGGAGTACAGCTTGGACTGGTTTCTTCAAGTCAGAGCAGTGCAAAATGTAAATTCAAAGCAATGCAATTTTTTAAGGTAGTCTTAACATTTTGATCAAGGGTGTATAACCTTACACAGCTTACCTTTTTAAATATGATTTTTTTAATTTGACATTTGCCCCCCCAAAAAATTGCCAAGTCATCCCACAACCAAAGCAAGCAATGCAGACAAGTTACAAGGGCTTCCTCTTGGCTCTTTCCACACTCCTGATCTGGTTATTCATTCTTAAAAAATAGTGTCGGTACTCCATAGCGGTGTTGTCAGATTAAAACTCATTTGATTCATTCTCATTTGAAGAAAAGCTGGATCAGGGAACAGGGCAACCTGACCAAACTTTGGCATCGCTACTATGAATGCTAATACAGTAATATGGAAAAGGCATTACTGTAAATGTACATCAGCGAGTGTTGGGTGGCTTTTTTTAAACACCGTAGTTGAAGTAGTGCTTGCTACTTGTTGATGTCCGAGCAGAAGCTGTAGGAATTGTACATTTGATCAATTTTACTTAAAAAATTGTCCGATCAACCCAGGTAGATGATTGGACTTGTCTGTTCTTTTGACAAATATTTCATTTGGCTCAGCGCCAACTTTCAAACACCGGCAATCATCTGCTTCATAATACACATCATACTTAGAAGAGATCCGTTCTGACAATTTAGCGATATGGTCAATATATTTACAAAGTATGAGTGCACAAGTGTTTCATGCGTCCAGACAAGTGGCGAAGTTTTATAAGATATTGCCAAGTTTTACGGTGTGATCTTTTGAATTCAACAATTCAATTTAAATTCAACCAAATTACAACTGACTGGTCTGAGTATTTTAAGTGAATATAATTGGATTATTTATTTATGTCACAGCAGCATCCCATTTCACGCTGGAAATCTGTGTACTTGTGCCAAGGAGTGTCACGCCATCGCATGTCTGCTCAACTCAGGGTGGAAATACAAACACAACGTAACATTGGAAACAAGCACATTACAACTTGTGAAATATTCATGCCTGCCAGTCACTTGGGCCCTCAAAATAAGTCTACCATAAAATAGATCTAGCATAACCTTTAAATTATTGAATTATTTAGTTAAATACTTGTATTGATAGTGATAAAACAACAAACAATCTTGTTGACGATTCAGAAGACCTTAACATTACTGGTTTATATTTGAAAATACACATCTACCTGACCTTAACCTTAAAAATACCAACGGAAAACAAAATAACAGTTAGGAAACATTTGCCGGTATTATGTGTTGCCCACTTCATTTTTACCCAGTGTTTGCACGCCATCTTTTAAAATGTCAGTTACCACAGCACTCAACCTCAAGCTGTTGCTTGTTGAGATGTGGCTGCAAATCTCTCGCTCACCTTTTTCTAAATATACCCCTAAGCATAAATTTGTCAGCCCCCAGGAAGAATATGATGACTGAATGATGAACCTGATGTCATGATGATAAAATGTTGTGAAGTCATTGCATCACCAGATTCATTGAACTTCATACTTTTATCAAAGGCACAGTGGTAGCTCGGCTATGTTGAGATCCAAGCTAATACGTTCCTGTGTGGAGTTTGCATGATGTCCGAGTGCTTGTGTGAACTTACTGCAGGAAGTCAGATTTGCTTTTACGGTCAAAAGCATTACGATTGTGTGATTGTGAGTCTGGCTCTGCATGTCAATGATTGCCTTTCCAAGAGTCACGTACAGTGAGGGGAAAAAACTATTTGAAGCTGATTTTGTAAGTTTGCCCACTAACAAAGAAATGATCAGTCTATAATTTCAATGGTAGGTTTATTTGAACATTGAGAGACAACAATGACAAAAAAAATTGAGAAAAATGCGTTTCAAAAAGAGTTATAAATTAATTTGCATTTCCATGAAGGAAATCGGTATTTGATCCCTTTGAAATCGTGCTTCAGTACTTGGTGGCATAACCGTTGTTGGCAATCACAGAGGTCAGCCGTTTCTTGTAGTTGGCCACAAGGTTTGCACACATCTTAGGGGGGATTTTGGCCCACTCCTCTTTGCAGATCCTCTCAAAGTCACTAATGTTTCGTGTCTGATGTTTGGCAACTCAAACCTTCAGATCCCTCCACAGATTTTCTATGGGATTAAGGTCTGGAGACTGACTAGGCCACTCCATGACCTTAATATGCTTCTTCTTGAGCCAATCTTTCGTTGCCTTGGCCGTGTGTTTTGATCATTGTCATGCTGGAATACCCAACCACGACCCATTTTCAATGCCTTGACTGAGCGAAGGAGGTTCTCACCCAACACTTGACGGTACATGGCCCCATCCATCCTCCCTTTGATGCGGTGCAATTGTTCTGTCCCCTTGACAGAAAAACACCCCCAAAGCATAATGTTTCCACCTCCATATTAGACGGTGGGACGGTGTTTTTCCAGTCATAGGCAGCATTCTTTCTCCTCCAAACACGGCAAGTTGAGTTGATGCCAAAAAGCTCAATTTTGGTCTCATCTGACCACAACACTTTCACCCAGTCTTCCTCTGAATCAGTCAGATGTTCAGTGGCAAACTTCAAACGGGCCTGTAGATGGACTTTGTTGAGCAAGGGGACCTTGCGGGCACAGCAGGATTTCAGTCCTTCACGGCGTAGTGTGTTACCAACTGTTTTTATGGTGACTATGGTCCCAGCTGCCTTGAGATCATTGACAAGTTCCTCCCAAGTGGTTCTGGGCTGATTCCTCTCCGTTCTCATTATCATTGAAACTCCACGAGGTGAGATCTTGCATGGAGCTGAGACCGAGGGAGCAGTTAATTTATGTTTCTTCCATTTGCGAATAATTGCACCAACTGTTGTCACCAAATGGCGATGGTCTTGTAGCCTATTCCAGCCTTGTGTAGGTCCTCAATCTTGCCCCTGACACCCTTGAAAAGCTCTTTGGTCTTGGCCATGGTGCAGAGTATGGCATCTGGATTGATAGATTGCTTCTGTGGACAGGTCTCTTTTATACAGGTAACGAGGTGAGAGGGCTGCCAATGTGAGCTTGTTGCCTGTATAAGATCCACCTGGGAGCTAGAAATCTTGCTGACGATATACAAATACTTATTTCCTTTATTGAAATGCAAATTAATTTAACTCTTTTTGAAACGCACTTTTCTGTTTTTTTTTTGGTCATTGTTGTCTCTCAGTGTTCAAATAAACCTACCATTGAAATTATAGACTGATCATTTCTTTGTTAGTGGGCAAACTTACAAAATCAGCTTCAAATAGTTTTTTCCCCTCACTGTAGTTACCCAACTACTGACTTTCAAAACTCACCTTGTTAGGTTGAGCTGTAGGTTTTGACATCTGGAACAACATAATCTTAAACTGCTAAGATCTTAAACGTGTTCACTGGTCCAATCCGCACAGATGCATTAAAACTCCCCAGTGGAGTATGCCAAGCTCTTGATCATTACCCCTTGTGGGCCAGTCCTGGGCTATGTTCATACGAAAGGTCAATTCAGATATTTTTGCTCATATGTGACCTGTATCAGATTTATTCATGTCAGTGTGAACACAGCACAACACAACTGACTTTTTTAAAATGTGACTCCGGTCTGATTTGTATAGGGATATAAACCACAGGCCTTTTCTGGGCAGCACTCCAGGCAAATGCCAGGCCCATTGACCACCCATCCATGTATCCCCGCACTTGCGACCGCCATGAAACACGCGGACGCCCCACTGGTTGGCTCCAGCCCCTTGGAACTTCAGCACTAATGATCCGGTGACCGGGGTCCTCTGGGTGGAATCGAGCCATGTGTCTTTAGAATCGCAATTGCTGCTCGCGGATCTGGCAAGAAAACCCATTCCATCTGCACCCTGTGGAGTACCTTTTGGTTTGAGACAAAGGAGTTCCAGCGATACCCGAAGACTCGCCAGAGGGACGTGGTTGCGCAGTCTGCACTTCAGCCCGTCGGTCAGCGACCAAGCTTCACAACCATAAAGCAGGGTTGACTTGACCAAGGAGCAGAAGACGTGGATCTTTGTTCCTGAGCTCAGATACCTTGAGCGCCACACAATCTTATTCAGTGAACCCATTTACTGACTGACTTTTTACTGCTGTAGTTTTTCATTTGGCTTGGATCAACATCTCTGTTGATAGCATGGTGCGGTACCTGGACGCAGGTTTCACAAGTAGAATTGGACTATGCTACTGGCACCCTGTGCTCTTCACCGATGAGAGCAGGTTCAACCTGAGTACATGCGACAGATGTGAACGGGTCTGGAGATGCTGTGGAGAATGTTGTTCTGCCTGCAACATCATTTAGCATGACCAGTTTGGTGGTGGGTCAGTGATGGTCTAAGGGGGCATATCCCTGGAAGGACGCACAGACCTCTACAGGTTAGATAGTAGCACCCTGACTGCTATTAGGTATCGGGATGATATCCTTGGACTAATTGTCAGAACCTACCCTGGTGCAGTGGGACCTGGGTTCATCCTGGTCCACGACAATGCCCGACCTCATGTGGCAAGAGTATGCAGGCAGTTCCTGGAGGATGAAGGAATTGATACCATTGAATGGCCCACACGTTCACCTGACCTAAACCCAATAGATACCTCTGGGACATTATGTTTAGGTCCATCCTGCGCCGCCAGGTTGCTCCTCAGACTGTCCAGGAGTTCAGTGATACCCTGGTCCAGATCTGGAAGGATATCCCCCAAGACACCATCCGTGGTCTCATTAGGAGCATGCCCCGACGTCGTCAGGCATGCGTACAAGCCCGTGGGGGCCACACAAACTACTGAAAATCCTTTTGAGTTGCTACAAAGACATTTTGGCAAAATGGACCAGTCTGCTGCATCATTTTTGCACTTTCATTTTGGGGTCTTTGATTTCCTCTACAGGGTGATCATTTTCATTTCTATCAAATATGTGGCGTCATTTTGTTAGTAATACATCACCTACTTATTATCAGGAAAGATATTCAAGATCATGTATTCCTCCGTTTAGATCTGATGTGTTTTCAAAGTCCCTTCTCTGTATATTTAATATACTGCATACACACGCACACAATGTACAACCTGAGGGTAAAATATTGCATTGAATGCTGCTCATCCAGGTCATTATTTCATCTGCCAGCACCCTCAACTGTAATAACACTGACTGCCAAGTCCCTTTTTCTTGTCTCCTAGTAATTCACCTTAAAGGCAGAAGAGCATTTTTTGTCCATACGTATGTCACAGACACTGTGGAAAGTGCAAGTTCAGATGTTTTCACAGTCGTTTTCCAGATTTTTGAGGTGTGCTTATATCGTTCATATGTAAAATACATCCACTTTTGTTGCTTACACATTGTACATGCCACAAATTTGAACATTATTGCCAGTATATGTATACAAGATAACTGTCACATTTCATAATAGAAAACAATAGAAAGACTAAATACTACACAAAGTCCGAACACAAGGCATCTGTCGATTGCTTCGCATTTATTAGTTTAGTTTTTTTTTTTATTGTCTTCATTACATGCATGAATGTATTGTTAAGTGACCAAGTGTGCCATGTTTTTGACTTGATGGATTATTGTCAGTCTTTATATTCACATAGTCATTAAGGTGAGAAGCTTGGTCATCCGGGAGAGGCACAGTGTGGAACCGCAGCTCCTTCACATTGAAAGGAGACAGTTGATGTGGCTTGAGCCAGATGCCTCCAGGACGCCTTTCCGGTTAAGGTGCTCCAGGTATGCCCATCTGGCAGGAGGTCCCAGGGCAGACCTACGACATGCTGGAGGGATTATGTCTCATACGAATTTGTATAAATGGAATAAAATTAATGGATAATATTCACCTTCGTTAAGAAAGTCCCCCTCCATCTGTCCTACCAAGACCTCACAAAGAACGGTTGAAGGACTGTTGGAACTTTATTTAAAGCAGAACAAGACACCAAGGAGTGTAATAGAACCCATCCATCAATGTTCTGCTCCACTAATAATAATGATATAAATAATAATAAAAGCAGTGGGGTTTCTATAAAACATAAGCACATGGTGCTGAACATGGTGCGTGTCCATGTGTGCGCGCACGTGCATCCTTAGCGAGAGAGTAGTGATTAACATTTTTCCAGTATCATGCAACTCTAATCCATATCATCCAGAGCCTCACTAAAACGTGGGATAAAGAATAGGAACATACATTATCCAGTTCTTGGGATTTTCAGTGAAGATCTTGGGTTTACTCTTGTTTTGGATAATTGTACACTGCTGAGGTCTGTGGTGCCTTTCTCTGTCTCCCCGTGGCCTCGCATACAAGTAACATTTTTAGGTTGTATGGCCATCTTCATGCTGTCTAAAGCACCCCCACCGTGTTTTGGATGGTAGCTAGTGTGGCAGCTATCGGTCTATTCACACTGGTTTTAATACATTGATGTCCCTTAGTTGGTCTTTAGTTTGTAAAAAAAGTAATTATAATTCAATTAATGCTGATTGTGCAGTTGTACCTGGAACATTTAATATCCATATGAAAATTAGAATTATGAGTAGGGATGATAATTGAAAAGTGTTCCAATTGTTTGAATTCCTTGGAATCATTTCCTAAATTTTCGTATCAATTCCAGTGGGTGCAATTGATGTCACCTCCGTAGCTTGCATGAGCTATGCAAGGTTTGAAAGTCTGGTTACATTTTATGAGAAAGGATTCAGGAGGGCAAATACTGTAATATTTGCAAGGTCCGTATTAGATCAAAGGGAGGAAATACTATACGTGTCCATTTTTTGATTTGTGTCTGCAATTTAATGCTTGAGTGCTTAGCTCCTTTTAAAAAGGAGAATTTTGATTTTTATTAAAGACTGTTGAACATGTTACTGGCACCCCATTGTGGAGGAATATGAGACCTCACTATTGGGTTTGCAATGTCCTTACATCTAAAGTAACTCACTAAAGTGAGAAATGGATTACGGAATTGACACACAACCGAATTGTTAATCAGAATTGAAATGGAATTGGATTTGTAAAAATCTGATCTGATCCTATTCCTAGTTAAGAATGAGTTATGTTCCTAAACTGTGATGTAGGTCAAGTTTTAGTGGAAAGCGGAACTTATACCCAAATGGACTCATTCTGTGAGTCCACGCATCCACGCATTCTTATGCTGCACAGTGGCACGTGTTTATGGACCAAACTTATGTTTTTAATCCAGGGAAGCAAAACATCATTAACCGAGGATCACCTGTAATACACAACTATTATAGACAAACTGAAACCAATTCCAGTTAAAAAAAGACAAGTAGTTGAGCTTTGAATATGACCAGGCCCCAGAGATCTCCTCAGCGACATTGTATTGGCTTTTGGTCTTCATGCTCAGGCTGGGCTACTTCAGGACTGACACATTTTTACTTTTCTGAAACTCCAAAAATATCACACAGAACAATTGTCTTGCATGATTGGTGAACTGGTGTTGGTGGCTTGAGACATATTCTATTTCAGAATTCTAAAACTGCCACACACAATATTTACTCCTTATAAAGCAAGTCATAAGTTTTGTAACATGTAAACAAAAAAACAAGTACCACTACCAACTTTGACCCCACTCACCCCAAGCACATTTGGTCACAATGCATCCTTGAAAATAAGAATTTTGTGTTGGCATACCATATAGTTTCTGTAAATTGGAAGACTGAAAAGGAATGTTGACCAAAGATATGTGGTTCCTTGGTTAAGTGACACCCAGAATAAATAGGATTTTTTCATTGACTTCTGCAACAAGTTCAAATAGATGAAAGATGAATAATTGCAACCTATAGATCTGAGAAGATCTTGTGCACCCGAGTCACAAGGCATTGTTCTTGTTTTTTTTTAATTCCCCCTTGGGGATAAATACGGTGTTTTGAATTGAAATGGGACTACAGTAATGGAAGCTCCCATGTTCTTTGGCCTCCAAAAGATCCTACACTGCATTGGAATTGTCTTTTTCTGTATGCTGAAAACATTTGAATTTGACATGAAAGGATAAATATCAGAGGAAGAGGTCAAAATTTCAGTTTTTCTTCCTAGCAGTTACATCTGGATGTTACACACAACGTAGAAGAAAGCATGATTTCTAACAGAACACAACATTTCTAGAAGAGCAAAAGTATTCAAATAGACATGAAATAGCTAAAGAGGAATACGACTTTTTCTGTCGCAAATTTTTTGCTTGTGATAAGTCCAGCAACCCTATGAATTGTTAACATCACCAAACTTTTGCATTATTCTTTTGTTATGCTTGTCCAGGCTTTCACAACAGCCTCTTTCATTTGTTTGTGTTGGGGAGTTACTCCCCTCAGCCTCTTCTTGACCAGGTAAAATGCATACTCAGTATGGTTTATCCAGAGACAGACTTGGCCACACACTCCCCGATGAACTCCTTCATTGTTTCAGCGAAATGCTAAGGCTGCAATTTGGCAAGTACTTCAGACCCAGATGAACTGTGTCAAAACTGAAATGTGTCCAAGCCAAATGTAGGGCCCTATGAAATCCATTTTATTTTTTCCCAAATTAGTTTTTATTTTTTTTCCAAATTTAGTTTTTTCCGTTTTTAAATTTTTTACATTTTACACTCATTATTACCAGCATAGAGTGTCTGAATAAAGTGCCCATTAAGTAAAGACAAAAATCCTTACAGGGTTAATCAATAAACAATTTTGCCCAAAAATTGAGAAATGGATGCAGAAAAGTTAGCCTGGCTGCATCCATTGCTACAAAAACTTCAACAAATTGTGATGCCCATGCTTGCGAATAAGGAAGATGTAGTCACCCATGCAATTCCAACTGCATATGTAAGATATTTTTACGACACACCTATTTTGTTTACACAGTTCATGACATTGGGCAAACGGCATTGTTATTTGGAGGCCGGAAGTATGTTCTCTGTATTCTGAATGTCAATTGATGAACGTCTAAGACTAGCTTGGTTTAAGAACAAACGTGCTTCTCGCCTTTTTTCACTCAGACCCTGCACGTCGGAAAAACACTACGAGATGAAAATATACTCCTCCAGCCCGAGTCGCATGCTAAACTAAGCTAACCTCGCTAGCTTCCATTCACGCTCCATGATGAGGTTCCGCCAACTTTCGCCAGTGTTATTGGCAGTTCAGCATGTTTAATTCGGGAGGGGACAGTTTAATGTCTGTAATGTGATTACACAATGACTGAGCCATCTGCCGGGGGAAATACTTACCCACACAAATGTTCCTTCTCCTCACAATAATCATAGAGCCCTCCAAAAATATACGATTTAGTCTCACGGTTTCAAAACTTTAGGGGGGACATGGTGTAGGTTTACCGGCATTTTTCTGTATTTCTCTTTCATAGTTTGTCTACTCCGGGATGCAAAAATGTGTGAGGCTTTGATGGAAAGATGTTGATTAATGTGCTTTCAAAAAAAAATTGCAATAAGAGATATCTTGACGTCTCATTTAATCACACACTAGCAAAGGTAAATCTTTGTGCTCTTTACATTCTGATGATGTGTGGTCATTGCCTGCATCAACTTGTATGCTCGGTACCTGTGGGGGCCGAGCAGCAGGTGTTGGTGCAAAGAGAGGCTTTTTTTTTCCTTCTGCAATGCCCCCTTCTTCATGCTTACATATTCAATTTGATGTAAACCGTCCCTCACTTTCAATTTTCTTTTCAATGTTGTGAACCATGAAAGAATTTCTACCCGCTGGGTGTAGATTCCAATCATTATGTGATGAAATCACCCATGCAATGCACTTGCATTTTCTATACCTAGGCCTACAACTTTCCATTACTTACATTTAAGAAGCTCATTCCATTATCATATTTTGAGCTTTTGTATATTTACGAAGCCATTAGTATTGTGTCTTCATGAACATACTGTTAGCTAGGTGAGGTACAAAAGGTCAGAATGATTAGTGCAAATGCCCCATGCTATTTTGTACTCATGAGCATTTGCACTACATCCTGTTATTCCTACTTTTTGGATGTTAACACTGTTAATTGTACTTGTATTGCTATTTTTGCACTCATGATCATTTGCACTACATATTTTTGTGCTGAAACTTGTAACACTGTAAATGCCGCAATTATAACCAGTATATCATGTACATAGTTGCAATTCTATACATCCCATGTAAATATGTACAGTAGTATTCTCCTGTTCCCCACTATGTACAGTTATTAATATTTTAACAGAGAGCAATATTAAGCAGAGTCTAATTCCTAGTGTGGCAACACATACGGTATGGCGAATAAAGCTTATTCTGATTCTAATACTTTTATTTGTGTAAACACCTGCCTGGGATTTGTGTCATTTAGACTGTGAGGAATGACACAGCAGGTGTTGAATGACTAGAAAATTATTAGAAATGATTTTGAGCTGTTTACAGTACAGAAGGCGCTATAGGCAGTATCACTTACGCCACAGTGCCACATACACCCGAACCACCCAAATGCTGACACAGCTATGAGACCGGATCACTCTACATTGTGCAAAGGTTACCCCATGTATCGGCACTCAGAATTATTATATGTTTTGTTTTTTGCTCATTTCTTGACATTTGTCAAGCAAATGGGTAAGCCAGCATCATTGGCAGTGAATGCAAATGTCAATTCAGAATTAAACACTGATTTCGTCCCAAATGTTTCTTTTTAGGGACGTATTCATAGTTATGGTTATCTTTCCATGGGGGTAGCACACTCGCCAAGACGTCTTCTTCGTATCTCACTGCAATAACTGGCCACCTACTGCAGTCAGAACCCAGTATAAATGCATTCACTGACATGCAGGGCATTGCAAACTTTATTTGAAAATGCACTTTTCCTCGACATTAGTGTAAAAAAACAAACAATGAGGCTTATAGACTATCATAACAACATAATCGTCAATTGTCGATTGCCTCTTTAGGTCTGCTTTTGTATATGTGTACGTAAATACCAACAGCCATGAGTGACTGTGGAGAGAAAAGTGGAAGAGAGAAAAGACAAAACAAAAAGGAAAGCTAAATTCATGGTTTCATTTATTTCCACCATGCATGCAGGTTACCTTGAAATAATTTGTTTTATTAACTATTACATTCTCTTATCCTAAATAATTCCACACACCATGTTTGCTGATTCACTTTCCAGTAATTACATGTTGTCACATTTCAATGTACAGTCTGGCTATCTTTTACTAATGTTAGATAAACTTGACTGATGATGACTAACACTGAATGTTTCCAATCCTGAAATGTTCCTTTTCCAGCCACCCCCACTATTTTTACAAACCCCTGTAGATGATGGTAATTCCTCCCCTTGACTGGAATTGGGATCCTCAATTTCCAGTGAGTGTGTCTTGCAACATTTCCCCTTACTTGAAATCCTCCGCATCACTATACCAAATGCGCATTCTGTATTTTGCAATTGAAAGTATGCAACAAACACAGAAGACGCAGGATTTGCAAGAAACGTGGAACCTAAACTGGAATCAATCTTATTATCTTGAGCACATAATGATCCGTGACAGAACTTGACCAAGTGTGTTTCAAACTACACAAAAAAGACTTGGGAAGATTCTGGGGGAGTAAGACTTGACCGCCCAGTAGAGAAAGGAAGCGATGCCAGATTCCCAAAGACTACATCATGACTCAGGGTTCAAGGCCTCAATGCTTATAAACAGAATGTTCACATCATTTGCAGTACAAACGCCTTATACAGTATATTTTTCATACAGACCCGCTGTTTTGGGTCCTAACCTTCAGGTTGTTTTTGATTCCAGTAAGTAATTGGGAAAAAGATGGGAAGGGAAAATACCGCAAAGTCATTTTGTCGGTCACAATGTGAGAGTTGCATGTTTACAAGCATGACAAATCCCATGGGTGATTGTACGGCTGATTGTACTTTGGTTTTTCTCTACAACTCTTTCATCCACCTTGTGTGCAAGGTCAGGGTCATTCCTGGGGTGTTGGCACTGCTCTGGTTCATCTCTGGAGCAGGTCACTAGATGACCACAGATATGAAGTGCATGTGTTCACCTCACTTGTCATCTTTTACTCTGTGTGTTGGCAATAATGCAGTAAAATAGACCTCTCCTAAAATGGAACCTTGGTTAGTGTCATCAGTCTGTCCCAGAAGATCCGATGCAAATGAAAAGTACTCTAGTTTGTCCCATGAGAAATATTCCAAATGAAAATAATGCCACCCGGCCGGACACCCAAAAATGTTAACACAAAAGGGATGACAAGCCTTTGGAGTCTTTGGATGTGAGAGTACGTTGATGGAACTTCCAGGTACTTGACAAAGCACTTGGTGACTCGACATCTTCCGCTGCTGTGAAAGGCTATCCGTCTCGTTCGATAAATGCAATAATTTTTGGGTTATTAGCTTAGCCTTCTGACTGTCACACACTTGCAAGTCTCGTGCAAGTGGTAGCCACATGGCTGCCGTGTGGAGCTTGTTTTGTGGGAGGGGAAAGTGGGAAGACAACACTTCTGATGTTAGGTGTTAGTTAGGTCAAGATAACAAAATGATTGCTGTGGGCTGCAATAGTTATAGCTACGGCTGATTGGCTTTTGTAATCGGCACTGAAACGCATTTGCTGATCTTGTGGGTTTTCGCGAAAGTCAGCCAATACTAATCGATGGCCGACCAACCCCTGAGTATATCGGTTTTCATTATGGGGAAACAAACGATACCAATGTTGACTTTTAATTATTATTATTAATATTATATATTATATTATTATATATATTATTATAATATTAATACATTATTATTTCAATATTACTTTTTTATGCCAATATCAGGCTTATATCGGTTACCCAATGTTATCGGCCCTCCCTAATGTTAATGTAGAAGAATTCTAGTTTTACATGGAGAAAACAATTTCGAAAGCATATAAATGACGAATGAATATTTAACGTCACTTTTCACTTGATTGAAGCCTGCTGATGAGGAGCAGCGAGGGAGGAAGAGAAGAGATATCCACACAGATGACACCTTCAAACTTTGCTAAGAAGTATTGTATTTCTTCAGTTCTGTGGGGTTTCTCACCTTCTTTATTAAAATGCTGGTGCTTGCAACTTTCTCTGGCTCTTTGGTGGGTTATTTTGCAGCCATGATCAATAAGAAAAGCAGAGACTAGAGTGGTGTGGTGTGTCATGATGTCATGAGGGCCACAAAAATGGGGGGAAGTTACTTTCTTTTCCAGTTGCCATGCTGCTTTAAAGAAACACAGAAAGAAAGACACAGTCGCCCCCATGCAGTGTATTAATAACAAAAGATGCGCGCCATATTGTACGCTTGCTGGGAAATATACACAGACCGAACCATCTTTTCTGTATATTTTTGACGTAAACTGAAAAATACGTTAACGAGGGGATATGTTAACCGAGGTTTCAATATAAGTTTTATTGTTGTTTTGTTTGGTCACAAACCTGATGAACATTCCAATTAGGTTTGCCTTCAACACAAACACATTTGCCATGGAGTTGGCATAGTGCATTCCTCACATTCTGGAAAGACAGTGTCAGGGTCTTTTTAAACCTTAAAGTAAAAGTGTGTTCGTGTGGGCGTGTGTGTGGGCGTTTGTGTGTGTGTGTGTGTGTGAGAGAGGGAGAGAGAGAGAGAGAGAGAGAAAGCAAGACGAGAAGAAAGAGAGAAAGTTGCAGGGCCATATCACACAATTTCACATGCAGTAGGCTACCACCCAAGAACAGACTCGTAAATATTAATTGTAAGTAGCTCAACTGGTTCGTAGATTTGGGGATTGGGATTAACAGTTCCTGTCTCTAGACTACAGGCAAAGTAGTGTGTAAAGCCAGCCACTGTAGCCTTGCAGCGCATGCAATATAGCTAAGGGTTCTTTCCTTCTTGGACAGCTAGAGCAAGCTGAGGCTCATACTGCAAGAATGCTATATCTGTGTGAGTCTGTGTGTGCACGTTTAGATCAAACAACAGCAAGGTGCAAAGCAGGGAAGTATTTTTCAACACTGGAGGGGCAATAAAAGCAGAACACAAACAATGCCAAAACTGACATGGTTGGACTTTTGAGAACAATTGACCAACAGAGTAAAAGCGGTGAGTTCCTATTAAAAATAAGTCGATATACAGTTGTTGTTGTTTTTTTAGAGGATGTACTATCTTTTTTTTTTCCTCTGAGGGTGTTTTTGGATGCTTGTCTCATCAATCTGGGCAGGTCCTATTTGCAATCCCCCTCCTTCTTTTTTCCCTGCCTTATTTCACTGCTGTAGAACGCAACGAAAGCCACGCGTTGGCTACAGGTTGAGGAGTGAGTGAGGGAAAGACAGGCAGCGATTAAGGAGAGGAGAGATTCCCAGGCACCACACATGTTGGAGTTTGGAGTCACTGTACACCCCACAGAGTTGAGGTGAGGGCTGAATGTCTTGACACAACTCCCCCCTGTGCATGAGAGGGTGCGTTTGTGTGTTTGTATGCAAACAATCATTTGCTGAGTGTCCAGCAATGATTGTGTTTGAATTTGTGTGTAGAAAAAGCAGCTGCAGTTAAAGCAGAACTTCCTCGTACCCTCGGTGACGGTGGCTATTCATGTGTGTACAGTATACCATCCTAATGTGACTGATCGGGACTTTGACGCACGTGTGCCAGGTTTGCCTTTCCGAGATCACAGCTGGGTGTGTGTGAGAATCATCCTGTGAAGTGGAGAAAGAGACTGTCTGTTAAAGACCCTGCAAACACCGTGCACAAATATTTATCCGCACGTGCATGCTGGTTCTCTATGATTCATTGTTTGATTCGGTGTCTGTGATGTTTGCAGAAAACTCAGGGTTTTATTTCAGTTGTGGTCTGCAGTGGACAACAAATGAGTGGCAGACCTCAGGAAATCAAGACCTCATCTGGCCACAATATGGACTGCCTGCATATTTTGCTGTCACATTAAAATGTTAAGAATCTTTCAGTAAAAGATTTACACTTGCAGCAGTCTTCAGATGTTATAAGTGCTGAGAAGCTGTACACAGATGTAGTTAGTTATAGTGAGATTCCACAAAATAGCATATACAATGGTACAATGGTGTGATAACCTGTTGCTACAATAGCTTCTACACACCAGAAGCACTTTATTCCCATTGCACTGACCGCACTTGCTTATTCACTTACGGCTACAGAGCTTCCAGTGTGTGGTAGTGGGATGTCAAGGGTGGGGCTTAGGTATGGAGCAGACAAAGTGCTCACCAAAAAAACCTTCCAGATGCTTTTGCACTGTGTCTCGTCTTTGCTCACACCCAACGTCTGTTCCCTGATGGAACCTGCTCAGTCATGCCAGTCTTGTGCCCGCCTAAATGCTGCACTTGTTTTAAAAGGGGGAAAATCCTCATCAGATTTGCCAGAGGTGGCATTCCCCAAGTGAGTGCAATGTTGTAATTTGCCACAATAGACACGCACACAGCTGGATGCCGCGTGTATGTGTCTGGCTTGACCGGATTACTTTTG
The DNA here is from genome assembly GCA_024372805.1 of Oostethus manadensis. Classification (NCBI taxonomy): domain Eukaryota; kingdom Metazoa; phylum Chordata; class Actinopteri; order Syngnathiformes; family Syngnathidae; genus Oostethus; species Oostethus manadensis. The sequence continues at coordinate 2,629,893 of QODF01000014.1, forward strand.
CTCTCTTTGGAGATTGAAGCATCCATAAAAAGAACAATCACTATACTCTTGTAATGTGAACATTTATAACAATTGACCAAATTTGTTCAGCACTCTGCTCTCAAAAACCCTTTAAAAACAGTCTGATTTCAAATATTTGTAGTGGAATTGATTAATTTATGAGACCGCGGCCCGCAGTGATGTCAGTGATGCAATCATTTGGATGTGAAAATTTGCTGCACAACAATACAATGAACTGGGGACATTAGACACAAATTATTGAGCACTGACAATGCTGGCTGGGAAAACCAGAGCGCTGTCATCAAAAGCCAAGGGAATGAAACCTCTGGCTGTAAGTAAAAGCGTTTGAACAGATGGAAAAATGAGGGCGTGACAGAAAAGACATAGCTAAGAGGTAAGAGGGATAAATGACAGCGTCTAAGTAGCCCAGTAAATGCTGCTGGGATACAACTTTTTAACTCACTTTGAATTCGCCCCTTCCTGCTCCTCCCTAACTTTTATGACCACCATAGTCTTGGTTTGTAATTCTGCGGTTTTCATGTGTCATTTACTACCTCAGAAGCTGGATGCTTCTCGTGAACTAGCTCATTGTCTGAAGCGCAAATGAGTCGTGGAATAAGAATAAGAACAAAAATAAATTTGAAATATACAATGCAATAAATAGTAGGGTATGGCTTCCGGGTGAAATTTCAGGATGAATCTAAACCCTTCAAGGTGCACTTGAATCTGACCTTATCGAAACATTTGATTGCACCAACTGTTTAGTTGTCAGTACTCTTTGCACAACTTGCTGTTCTCTAACAAGGAGTTGAACTGCAAGATTGACAATATGAATGGATCAATAAATATCCTGGAATTGGTATTTAAATAGTGCTCTTCATCCTGCTGTTCACATTCTGGCATTATGAGACTGGGATTGCACCTCAGTAACAATTGATAAACAGTACCTCACCATTGCACTTCAAATAGGATGTTCTCAAAGTGGCCACTAAGCATAACGTGTCACAATAGGTTGCAGCAATGTTGCAGAGAATGGACAAGGAGATATTGTTTTAAAATCATATTTTTCTGTTCAAGTTGTTGTTAGAGAGAAGCATATTGTGCAAAAAGTAAAGTAACACTGAACAGTTGGACAAGTTTATAGAAGGTCAAATTCAGTTCATCTTGTAAGTTTATTTCGGGTCATCCTGAAATTTCATCCAGAATCTGAACTTTTTGTGAATAGTGCCTATTAGCTTATTCATTTCTTAAATTAAATCATTTGAACTACTTGTAATGACACCACCGTGGTTCAACAAATTCACGCTCCAAAGAACAATCCTCGTGCCCTGATTGGGACAAGTACAATATAACAAACACTTGTTTGGTTGTAAATGAATACAATTCTTTTCTGCTTGAAGATTACAGGAAAAACATAGTTACAGCACGAGAGGACTAGTCCATAAAACTTTTAAAGTTTTTTATTACAAGTCATGGACAAGTTGATGTTCCCAACTTTACTAAAGGCTATGTTTACACTGCAGGTCGATTCCGATTTCTTTGCTCTCATGCGACCTGTATCTGATTTTTTTCATGCCAGTGTGAACAGCACCATTCCGATTTTTGGCATATATCTGACATATCCGTCATAGAAAGGCAATTTTACCGAGACTTTGAAGGCAGGCAGTCATGGAAAGACGTAGTTTATCGTGCAAGACTTAGAGAAATGTACTCACCGATGTAGGCAAAAGTTCTTTTCATCCGAAAATGATTTAAAAAAAATTGTCAGTAAAGCAGGTCTCGGCAATGTTTGGAACAGACGTGGCAACAAGTTGTCTACAAACTTCCATACCAAAAGTCTTGACATCTTTCTTCCTGATCTTCTACATGGAATCATTTGGTTGAGAAAATATTGACTCTCGTTGCACAAAATCCTTGAAATTGCCACAAACGGGTTAAGGAGCGCATGCTAGTAATGTGCGGATTGATACTGAAACGTCTATCTCTGATACCAGCCCTTCATGATCTAAAGTTGATTCTGAAATCAAAATAGTGATACTTTTAATACTTCAGGTATATAATTTTGTTCTTGTTTAAACTAGTTCAAATGCGCAGCGACACTAAGGGGAACGTTTCCATCTTCCTATTTCGTGAGGAAGTCTCTGTAAGCAGCACGTCAGAGGTGGAAGGTCAGTTAAACACTACAGCTTGCCATGGGAGACCGCTGTTCAGTTCCTGTGTCCAACCGGGAGTCCCAGATGTACAATCTATGAGTCCAAGTATGTGTAAAGTGTGTGTAGGCCTGGCTATTTATTGTACGGTAAAAAAAACATATGAACTATTAGCAAGCAGTGAAATCTAATTCTGTTTTGCACCGTGTTTATGGTTGTGTAAAAGTAATGGCCTGCAATAACAGCGGTGTGGTACAGGCAGAAATTTGGAGCGTAAGCAGCTGAATGCAACATGGCTATGTGGAGCTCTGCAGAGCGCACTGGGGGGCAGGGTGCAGATCCATTGCTGTCATTTCACAGATCATCAAGCTTTGGTGGACAAAAATGAAGTGCAAGTTGAATAAATTGCATAAATTGCAGGAAAGAAAATAACAAATGAGCTCATAGCCCAATGACACAGCTGGAGTATTGCCAAATTGTCTGTAAACACCACAAAATCTCACACAGACTGCAGCTCATTATTTCCTGTCAGATAAATGTTTCCTCTGCGCAACCTTTGATCAGGTTTGGGCTGCTTGTGTCCATGCATTAGTTTTTTGCTTGTGTGATTTAACTGTTCTTCATGTGAAGCTTAGTTATAATGCCTGCTTATGATTGTGGCCCGTCAATTTTTTCATGCATTGTATAGGTTTTCTAAAAGACGGTGTACATTATGATCTTTTAATTCTCTCCCAGTAAAATAATTATTTTATTTATTTAGTATTATTTTTATTTAAAAGTGTTTTGCACTTTAATGCTCTGATTGTTTTGAGTAGAGTGTCAAAGTAAAACCTAAAGTTTGGGTCAACAAAATGCAGTCATTCTACGTTTTATACTGTGTAATATACTGTATTTCATACATGTGATGATATGTATTTCGATAATTAAGACTTTGTATGCAGATATACAAATATGCAAAGTTGTGTATTGACACACTTGTGGTTTGAAGGAACTGCCTCAGCAGCTTGTTAGACATCTTTCCCAGAGGCTCTAGGAGAGAACCAAGGGCGGAGGCGTTGAGTTCCAAACAATTATCAAGACTTTGAACTCTGGTGTAAGTATGATAACTCTGTTAATGAAGCAGAATTCCTCCCTGAAACCTTTTGCCAATCCCCATTGTAGTGTTTATTATTTTTGATTGTTAAAATATACAATGTAAACAGTTTGGTGTGGGCTACAAGCTCCATGACAGTCTGTCAGCCACCTCACCTGATTTAGATGCAATATGCCAAGATGGGAACGAGTCAGAATCACAAGACACCAATAATTCACAGAGTATAGACGCACAATTAGATACTTGCCTGAACTTAGCATCTAAACATACATTTATTGCCATGCTAAAAAAAAAAAAGTACCAATGCTGAATGAAATATTGATCTGAACAATGACTTTTTTATGTTTTTGTCAGGATGGCTTGTTAAATGTGGCCTGTTAAATCTCTCGTTGAATGTAGCGTACGTAAAAGAAGATGCAATGAGGATACAAGACGGCAAGCCTGGTGACAATATTTTGTTCCTGCATATGGCGTATTTTAAGTAACTTAGGTAACTTCAGATATACATCCCTGTAGCCTGAAAGTTTGAACCTTGTTATACTGATCAGACTACAGCACAGCCATCCATCCATCTTCTATGCCGCTTATCCTCATTAGGGTCGCGGGTATGCTATTGCCTGACTCCGGGCAGGAGGTGGGGTACACCCTGGACTGGTTGCCAGTCAATCGCAGTGCAGACAAACAACTATTCACACTCACATTCATACCTATGAACAATTTAGAGTCGTCAATTAACCTAAAATGAAACCGGAGTACCCGGAGAAAACCCATGCCTATGGAGAACATGCAAACTCCACACAGCGATGCCCAACGGAGATTCAAACCCACATCTTCCAAATCTCCTGACTGTCTGGCCAACATGCTAACATGCATTATAATCACGAAAAGGTTGCTTGCTCAATTTTCCTTTAAGACGTAAAGAGTAGGCACACGTTACCTTCTCCTGTGGCACTTAACGATGTAAGGCAATATATGCAGTCCATCCCCCCCCCCGTGTGTGGGGGTCTTTTTATGTTTGTATTTGTGGTTGAAAGTCTCCATCTGTGTGTCAGCCTTTCGGTGCGTGCTTGCGAGTCTTTGACACATAAAATTGGTCATTTCTCTGTGGTAGCATGGACTAGATGAACTCAAAAGTCACATATACACACTCCTCTCAGAACACACCTAGAGGTGACTCCCTGTGGCAATGTGCCCAGTGTGTCGCAGAAACCACACCAGTGCATTCCCAGACACTGAGAATGAGACAAGTGGAACACACACATCAGTAAAAGGTGGTTCCATATTTGTCTGATTGTGTTTGTGTGTTTATCTCTGTCTGCACACAAGCATCGTCAAGGAGAAGCAAAGTGGGAGGGAGGGAGTGAGCGCTCAGCTGTGGCTGATTTTTATGAGATGGTGTGAGTGTTGTATGCGGTGCTCCCAGGGGTCACCATTTTACAGCCGTGTGTGAATGACCGTTTTTGATCAGCAGACAAAATCATACATGGCTGAAGGCTACCACATGTGCCATGAAGAAATTGCCCTTTAAACCTAGCTATGGGCTTGAATCCACAATCGACTGTTTAATTTCCAGGTCTTTGGGATCTGGCAACTGAGTGACTTAAGAGTTGCTTTGGTCTGCCCTGCAACCTGCAGTTGAGGGCTCAGAAATCAAAGCCCATATGCAGTATTGCAGCATGCTGAGGAAGCATACAGTGCAGCATAGAAAGGGTGTAATCAGCTGTGTTTTGATGAGAATGGTAATTGGCTGGAACTTCCTGAGCATACAGAATGGCCCATATAAAGAATCAATTCTGACAAGTTTCTATAAATGTTTCGCTACTTTATTTCCATCGCAAAATGGTGACCACAGCGTGCTTTTGAGTCTGCAGGAGGTGAGAGTTATGCTCCCCGCATATTGTGGATTTTGGGTGAAGTATCAATTAAGGTTCACCATGGAAAAAGAATAACAGTCTGCAAGTTCTCGCTCATTGTCCGGATAAATGTGGATCTCTGTCTGCATATAAAACCTATTTGTGAACGAGTTGGGGGGTATGGCTGCATGTATTGGAAATACCGCAAGTCTATTGGATGATAACCAACTTAGCAAATGCATCCCAGTGCTTATAACGATGCCTGGCAGACAGTTGAATTGAAGTTCTATCAAGAAGGGTGCAGCAGATAGAGATTGGGTGCGGTGTTTGACTAAGAAGTGATGAGCCAAGAGAGAATAGAGGCGCAGGATGCCACCATCTGTTAGCCACATGCATACCCCACAGCTGTCACATAAATCTCAGCCGAGCTCGGCAAGGCTGCATTCCGCCAAGCAAAACATCCATTGGGTCTCTACCTCATCGGGCCCAGACCATGCATTCAATATATTCATAAGATTAATTGAAGTAAAATCATATGCAATGGGTCTTATAAAGACATTCCCGCATGCTGCTTGATTTGTGACATGTGAAAGGGTGAAGGGGAGACCATTGCTACGGTGGGGAATAGTGACTTAAAAGAATGTTATTACTAATGTGTCAGCGTTTAAAGACTTGGTACGACTGTTACACAGTCACCACTCTTTCACTCTAGCTTGGTGAATTATTGCTCCCAAGTTTTGGCAATGAATGATATTGAAAAGTACTGGCGCTAGGCTGCAGTTGATTTGGGAGTTGTTTATAAAAATGCTTCTGGTGTGGCCTCTTGGCTCTCCATGACATTCAGAACTGTGCATGTGAAAATAACCAACTAACAACAGAAACAAACAAATGCACACTGTTTCAGGTCACTGGGGTCAAAAGTTCATCTCAAGCAAGAGAATGGAGGCAGTACAGATGTGTGCTCTTTAAATGTTGATTTATCTTGCCCCATGTCTCATTAACATTGCCTTCCATGCTATGTTGATTGCCTTAAAGAACACATTTTCTCTTTGTTGTTGAAAATAAGAAATAGTAATTAGTCCATGTTGGGTTTTTTACATTATACTTTACAACCTTATGCCCAAATTCATTTCTAAGTCACTTGAAACATGTGAAAGACATAAAATACAGTAATAAAACACTAAATATGGGTTATATTTAATACTAATAATGAAATGGGGATAAAAAATAAAATCCAAAGCACTAGCAACCTTTTTATCTCAATAATAAGACCACTATGCTGCTTTACTATTACTGTTGATTTCACAAAATTAAATCCTTTAACATGCTCAAGGATATTGTAGTGACCTGGCAACAACAAATAAACATTATAAATGTGTTTATTTATTTGTATGTAAATTCTACCCTCTGTTCCTAGTCCTTTTCAACAAAGACAAACGGACAAAAAAACAACGGAATAAAAAACTTTGCTTCGGTGGAGGTTTATATATGGTCGCTGATTGGCTAATTTCACTGTCAATCAAAAAGGGATTCCGCCTAAGACAGATCATCTAATCATTATGCAGAAGCCGAGTCTCCTGGCCACTCCACTGCCTCATAGACACCTAGAGACGCTCAGCATCCTACGGATGGGACAAAGCCCAGCATTTATGGAACAACCATGGACCGCCCCACTGTACTCTATGTCAGTAGAAGCAGTAGACAGCGTGGCGCTGCAGGGATGAGTGAGAAGGAATTTGTGTCAGTTACCTGTAACAGGTAGCTGATTTTGATCAAAAGATGAAGGTATTCTGGTGCATATTTAGTCAATGAAATGTACACACAGCACTACGTATTTCACCACTTTTTGACAATGAGCTTCCCCTGCAGTCTTAGAATAATCGCAACTGTTCGGCATTTATGTTTAGTGTTGGAGTTTTGTGATTTCCAACTGTCTGTAAACATGACAGGCTGAGTTATGACTGTGTGTGAGTGGGTGCATGGAGGATTGCTGTGTGCAGAGTGGACAGTTGAGTTTGCTTATATCGTTTTGTTGTGGTAGCGGCTGACAGTACGCCTGTTTAATTTTTCTATTGAAGAGATTGTTGAGCAACCCCCTTCTTGTCATCCCTACAATGTCCAGCTTAATTTTACAACGTGATCTTTATCCCTAATGATGCTCATTACAGTCAGAGTAATGTGACGATATTCTACTGCTCTAACGTATTATTGCACAAGCCTCGTGTTTCCGGACCCAAATTTAAGCTTATACTTAATTTATGGGAGCGTTTAAATAACAAAGAAACTCTGTAACCCGAGGACCACCGGTACAAAAAATCCTCAATCTGTGTCAAACTTTTCGGTGTCTTGGCTACGCAAATACTTTTGGTTTGATTTTATTGGAACTTTAGATCAAATGCAATCATTAAAGAAATGGTTTAATCGCATACCGATCAGAGATGAGTCACTGCTAATTTTAAGTTCTCCCTTGAACCTGCTCTTCATATGTACCGTTCAATCACTGCGGGTAAACGAATCCGGGCAAATGAGAAAGCCCAGTCATTACATCACAGTCACGCAGTGTGGCAGATGGATGAGGGGAAAAAGTGTTCCAGGAAAAACATCAGAATGAGTTCAACTAATATAATGTTAAATTATTCACACTATAATTATCAGCAGGAATATTCTGAGAACAGCATTGAGCCACAGGTCTGGCTCATGTGGCAGAGGCACGGGGACACTATACGATTACTTAAAAGGATTGCAGTCCTGTTCTGTCAAATATCTGCACATTCACCATCAGGCCATCATCAGCATGCTTCCCTCAGGAGGCTGCATGAGTGCAGCCAAGATAGCTGGCCGTTTCCTTGAAGCTCAAAATATAGGGACAGTCAATTCTTTTATGTGTGTACTGTGGAGCGTAACTGCTCTACTGGCTGGACCAGTGCATGACCACTTGTGCATTTGTGTATGTGCCACAGAGCTTTGCATCATTCGGTTGAGCTGGCTCTGCAGCCAATCGCATGCTCACCCCACAGCTGCACGACAGAGACAGCTGTGACTTTCTGCATCCCATCCTCTGATTCTGTGGCCAAATCCAACTAATCGCAACTGGATCAGTCTCTTTCCAGTATGATGATTACAAACATATTGTATGATTAAGGAGAATATCTATAAACTGACTGAAAAAGAAATGTGATTAAGGTTTTACAGAGCGTCGTTGAACTAAATCTGCACAAATGTGTGCATCTTCTTCATGTATTTGAGGGTTTATACAGTTTTACTAGTAGCAATGCTGCTTGTCAGCCAGATGTTTTGGTTCATGAAAAAGTGCAATCTAAGAAGAAAAAAACAGAAAGAGACTATTCCAAAGGAATATGGCTTGTATTAATCTGGAAATATTCATTTTCTTCATCTGAATTAAATTATTGGTTTGAACTCAGTGTCCTTATGGAGCAGGCAGTGCGTCACCAGATCTCCAGATGGGCAACGCATGGTCATTAGGGATGTCACTACTACCACTCAGAGCATGTATTTGGTTAAGCTTTGTTGCACTGCTGTCATACAGCACATCAAATGTGCATATTTGTAATATACTTGTTTGGTAACATGGACAATCCAGAGGTTTTCTTCAGCCATCAATCTGATGATATTCACAGTTTTATGTGCCTTCATGGCATTTTCTCTTAATTTTTAGATGAGGAGTTACCTGCGTTTTGAGAAAACAATACCTGTCCTCCCAACACATTTGTGTTGTCTCACGGAAGCGGCAATTCTGTGTGTGTTTCAAGCTCCATCCATGAGGTCCTGTGCTTTGCACAGTCTGACCTTGGTTAGCGCCGTTAGTTAATTCTAGAACGTCCAACTCAAACCAAAACGTACTGTAACCAAATCAAATTTTTCCAACGCAAATCCAATTCATCTGTGCCGGACACCGACAAATGTTAATACATAACACTTTTGTATTTTATTTGTATTGCATGAGGGTGTACACCACTATCTGTATCTGTATCTGTTCACCTATCTAAATTATCTGTTGCTATATTGTTTTTTTGAAAACTATTTACAAAACAGCCTCAAATTTGAGATTCAAATTGTGTGTGTGTGCGTGTGTGTGTAAGTGACCCATAAGATTTTATTTTTTTTGATGATCTGTGTGAAGTTGGTGATTCCTTTGGAGTTGGTGAACAAACTGTATTTTCCCAAAAGCACAGTGTTCGGTTCTCTACGAGCAAAGTTTTCCAACTGACTTAGTATCACCAACCAAATCAGAAGCAAGCAGACGGAAAAAAAAACACCGGCGGCGACGCAACACAAGCCGCACAAGCGCATCCGACGTTAACGCACACACATACATCCTTAGTGAGTGAAACATGCAATAGCGCACCTAGCTTCACCTAGGGATTTTTCTTCATCACGATTACGGACAATGATGAACTGTACTCGCTTCATGCATTCTCCGTAACAGATACTTGTCTAAAACGAGTAAATGATGAATTAAAAGTAATGATGAAAAGGAATGTTTGAAGTGTCACGTTAATCACGTTAATCTTGTTTTTGTTGTAAAAAATAACATTGAAAGGAATGTTTACTGTGTTAAACATGTGCTCTGATGTTGAATAATGTTGAAATTTGTACTTTTTTGTTGTTGTTTTTACAATTTTTGCAACTTTTTCGGGTCACTGGAGGAGGAGAAGCAACTGATACTTGCACCAGAAGTTGCCACCCAAAACTTGTGGCTCACTGCAATGCCTCCTCAGTGTTATGGTCCAGTTGTGAATGAATTTTTGTTACATATTTATTTATTACATGCCCGCTCATTGTGTTGAAGGTTTTTGCCGGAACACTAGACGGTGTAAGCAGCCGGCAAACTTCAATGGACAGCTGCACAGAATGGTGAACACGAGACTTATAAAAGCTGTGGCAAAAAGATTTTAGGACAGCAACACAACTTCTGTCATTGCTCAATTTTAAAAGAGAACACAATTCTGTCGATGGGCACTCTCCATAACTGAGCATAATTGATATTTTCAGGAAGCCCCAAAGAGATAAGACATATGACTATTGCATAATGGCCAGACAGTGCTTGCTGCTTTGATTGCTCCCAGTTCTACCTCTCAGGAAAAGGGCCACTCTCGTTTTATTGGGCTGCTTTCTCACTGTGAAAAAGCACAGTCAGATGTGTAACAGTCCTATCCTCCATAGCCACAGCAGAGGTTTGGTCTCATCTCAACTCTAGTTTCACCACTTGATTCATAAGACAGGAATCCTATGATTTAGCATTTGTCTTTGATGAAAGGAATCATAAATTTCCTTTGCAGATGCCCCTTGGAAACAAAAAAACCCAGCAGAAATTCTATGGACATGGACAGGCTCAGTAGCTGCAATGCTTCAGTCACGGTGATAACTGCATACTAGGGATGGCCCAAGACCACTTTTTTACGTCTCACGCTGATACTGCAACATTGTACATCTGCCGACAACAGTCCGATGCCTTTACTTCTTTTTTGTTATAATAATTGATTCGTGTGCATGTACACCATGTTCCAACTGTGCAACAAATATTTAAATAATAATTCCTTCACCCACAACGGGATTCATGCAGTACTTATGCAATACTACCTCTGCTACTTTTTATTTAAACATTAAGCACACATAGCTTTTAATAGCATTTTTTTTTTCAAACTATAAATAAAATTGGATAGAGTAAGACTTTGTAACAAAGGTATAGCGGTAGTAAAACTAATAAAGGAATTACAACTGCAGGATTCAATGGGATACTTCTTAATGTGGCGTTTACTTCGATGACGCAGCAAAAAAAACTTAACGGGTTGCTGACCAGATTTATCACATTTGCTTGTTTGTAATTCATTTCTATGTTGCTCGTTTTATGAATTTGATTGGTAAATTTCCAAAAGTTGTTCATGCTGTAAACAATAAATAAAAATCCAGTCGCAGAAAAGGAGTGTTCCTCAAGTGATGTCAGCGCAGTGCACCTCACATGTAAAAAGGTTGGTTGATCTTCTGCTACAGTGGAGTGGATTGATTGATTCTTTTCCCTTACTACTTATTACTAGCTGATTGTAAAAACACTGCCCACTCCTTACAGGGATGCTTTTGTAAATGTTTATCAAATTTGTGGTGCTGAAATATCCAATGGGGCCGCACGGTGGCTGACTGGGTAGCACGTTGGCCTCACAGCCAGGAGGTTCAGGGTTCGAATCTCCGTTGGGCATCTCTGTGTGGAGTTTGCATGTTCTCCCCGTGTGTGCGTGGGTTTTCTCAGGGTACTCCGGTTTCCTCCCACATTCCAAAAACATGCATGTCAGCTTAATCGGCGACTCTAAATTGTCCATTAGAGTGTGAGTGTGAATGGTTGTATGTCTTTGTTTGTCTATATGTGCCCTGCGATTGACTGGCGACCAGTCCAGGGTGTACCCCGCCTCCCGCCCAAAGTCAGCTGGGTTAGGCTCCAGCATACCCGTGACCCTAATGAGGATAAGCGGTATAGAAAATGAATGAATGAATGAAAATATCCAATGGCACCTCTTGAGACACTCATATTGTACACAGATTGCTCCTTTTCTCATCCTTGCACACAAAGTAACTCCTCACTCCCCCTGAGATGAGAATGGCGCAAGGCTAATTGACGCTCTAGCAACTGTTAGGCTTTTGGATCGGATCGGAGCGGTTATATTTGTTTTTCTGGTATCCAATCCAGTAGGGCCAGTATTGGATTAGTTTGGACAGTTTGATTTCAATTCATGCGTGCTGTGCGTGCTTGCTTATGATTTGGTATTGTAGTGTGACATTGTTGTTGAAATCTCACATTTGTATATCGATTATAAGGCTTTGTGGTTTGTTGTCAAATATTCCTTGAAGCACTGACTTATGTATTTTACTATTTTCAAAAAAATACATATACATATATGCACAAAAATACACATATGTCAATTTGAGAAATTAATAAACAACTTATTCACTTGATGGGGGAGCCAGATCTGAGCAAAAACTGCAGGATCACAAACTTCAAACGTTATTTTGAGATTATGCAGATTATTTTGCATAATATATCTCAGCATTAAGTACAGTATGGATTTTGCTTAACAGGTCTTGCATCTTAGAAAAATGTGATACTTGATATTGTAATTTTTCGAGTAGTACTGTAAGAGATTCCTGGTATTTAATCTTTCTTAGATTTCACTGTTTTGCAGTGACTAGACAATGGTTTGCTCAGTAATACCAAATAGTGCAGTCTTCAGGTTAAAATCCATGTACAGATTCTCCACCGATATATCTAAAATCAGTAGAGCTGGTCCCTTAGTGGATATCTGCGTGACTAAATTCATGCTTCTTTACCATACGAGGCATAGCTGGAGTATGCCGTTCCAATGTTGTAGCCGCATTCTGCTGGGTGGCATGATGAGCACACCAAGTTACCGGAATACATCACAAGCAAGGAGCATTTGACCACATTTAAAGTAACCATTGTGCAATGACTATAGAGGACACTCCTTGCAGATACTTTTGCCAAAATGTTACAACAATAAACGCGACTTACAGTAACAAACTTACGATTATGCGTCGCCTTCACAGACACTGACACTGGTCAGTATCTCCTGTGGTTGTATATTTACCTGGCTTGCGTCTGGATGACCTCTGACCACAAGGAATACATCCCCGTGGGAGAGGGAAATGTGCCTATTAGAGGCCAACTCGTGGGCGGCAGAGCGGTTTTATACACAGACTGGCATTATCTGCAACTTTTGCTCCACTCGGGGCCACTAAATATACCCTCAGAGGCCTTCCCAGGCTCCTCTAGGCTGAGGAGATGTGGCCACTGCTTGGGCCGTAGGCCAATGACATGGCTGCCGACCTCCACGGAAAGTATTTTTAAGGTCAATTACAGGGTATAGTCCTTTTTAAATGGCCGACTGGTGCTGAGGAGGCCTCATATTAAAGGTTTATGTGGCGAAGGAGCAGAGAAGTCTGCCATAGCGCACCCTGGTTCCTATTGTTACCACGCACCCGCTAAGGCAGAGCACAGCACATAAGGATCCAAGGTGTGATGCAAGCTCTGTGTCACACTAATCAATACTGTATTGTAGAACTAACTATTTGGAATGGCAAGAGACACACTACTTTTTGTTGCACAATAACACAATAACCATTATTTATGTACATTGTACACCACATAAACGCTTGCATGTTAACTGAGAAAGTATTAGTCACTTTTCCTTGCATCTTTCACCCCACGTAACCCCCCACGGTCATTATGAAGCAGAGTAATAGTGGACAGCAATTTGAAACGGACATATTATCAGCCATTAAAGGGATTATCATCATTCCCTTCACTGATGCGGGTGCTCACCTATTTACACAAACACCACTCTGCATACACAGCGGCCACACACGCAGATTGACACAGCTGCTTGATGAAATAAAACATACAGCAAGATGATTTTGGTGCCTTTCATGATTCATTCCAACATGACTCCAACTCACCATAAATACAGGCCTGTCAAACTGTTTCTACCCCACAGAGAGGGAGTTGGATGGTACAGTAGACACCATTCACCTCTGTGTGTTTGGAGGGGGCAGAAGGAAGGTTGGATTTGGTGGCTTTGGTCTGGCTGAAGAGGGAAGTGTTGATGGGACAAAAGGGGGTGGGGACGAGTTAGGAGTTTGACGGGGTTGGGAGGGATGTTTTAGGAATTGAAAGGCCTATTTGTGCAGATGAGAGCTGTGTTTGCTCTGCTGTGGTTCCACTGCACTTCAATGGACGCTCTATCCAAGCACAGCTATTTCTTCCCTAACACCCTAATAACACAGGATAATTACACAAGAAGATGCACTGTGGGAGAGTACAGTAAAGCATAATTTAGCTACATTTAAATGTCATTACTATTAGGAAATATGTCAGTCATTTAAAATTACATCACCCTAATGTTCACCTTAATGTTATCGGAAGGTAATGCAGGTATAATGGCAGTAACTAGGGGGGGATGCAACTCATTTTGTCCTAACTACGTACATAAATGGGCTATTACTAAGTAATATCCAAAGTGAACCAGACCATACCTTTTCATCCCTGCAACTTAGAGTATCATAGGAGCTAATGTTTTAAAGGTGCCGTATTGATCGTTTCCACGGTGCAGTTGACATGCTAAAATAAATGTATGTTACCCCCACCCACAGGACTGGAGTAGAACTGTACCACCCGGCACATCATTATTCAATCACTGATGATAGTTCGGAGGTGCTCCACTGAGCACCTTTCTTATAGGACAGTTGGTTTGTGAATGTTAATATGAGGGGGCTTAGCTCAGAACTTTTAAAGGCAGGGAGCATTGTTGGACTTTTTCATTTAGGTTTGAAATGTTTGATTCCATCAGAAATGTTTTTTCATATTAATATTGTCAACCAGGGCTGTGGCTGGAAGGCACGGGTTAGCTTCCGTTTGGCGGAAGTTAATGGCTTCATATGTCTGTCTCGTCTTTTTCTCTCATTCTGACCTGGAAGGGATAAAGCAGGTGTAGACACAGGTGGGGTCTGGATTTTCAGAAATTCAGTTTTTATTGGTTGTGTCCAGCTTAGAGAAAAACGAAAAGCAATCTAACATTCTCAACACATCAGCCTTTAAATATATTAATGTATTCATTATGTGGATGAAAGTACCAGAAGAGTCACCCAAATAATGAATGGGACCATTACAGCCAGATTGTGACGCCTCACAGTTTATTTTAATTTTTTTGTGATCTGTGCCCATTTCATGATGGGGTTTTGAAAATATTGTGCATGGAGAAACCCAGCATTTACATTATGTTATTATTAAGTTATACACATGTTTCTGCAACACACAATTTTATGTCCACTTTCAACGTTAAAAAGTCATGTTTTTTATTAGGAGTATTTATTGTAGGAACTCTTCCCCTCTCACTGATCCAGTATCAGCAGAGATACAGACCTCGTTAAGTGGACTTGATATCATCCACCACAACATTTAATACTCAACTACTACAAAAGTCTGTGTTTTGTCTTTCAATTACATTCACTTTTCACAGCTGGCTGCCATTTTCAGTGCCACAGCAACATCAGGGTGTTGCATCATGAAAGCTATCCCAATCCTTTTCAAGCTTTCAGCTTTACTGTATACGATTTAGACATTATCCATCCAGCCAACTATTTTCTATACCACTTATCCTCATTTGGGTTGCGGGTATTCTGGGTCGCCAGTCAATCGCAGCGCAGACAAACAAACATTCACACTCACATTCACACTCTAATGGACAATTTAGAGTCGCCAATGAACCTAACATGCATGTTTTTGGAATGTGGGAGGAAACCGGAGTACCCGGAGAAAACCTACACACGCACGGGGAGAACATGCAAACTCCACACAGAGATGCCCAATGAAGATTCAAACCCAGGTCTCTTCGCCAACATGCTACCCAATCAGCCACCGTGGGACGATTTAGACATTAAATATGGAAAACAAATGTTAGCCTCTAAGTCTCCGTGCCCAAACATATGAATATCTTTGCCCATGAAGCTATTGCATTCAATACATATTTATTGAATGCATACATAATACAATGCATATTTAAGAGTCAAATTGCCAGTTGAGTATAATAAATTAGTACATGTTGGCAGGTCTGCAGAAACATTGAAAGTACTCCGTTCTTCTCAAGCCCCCACAACCGCCCACCCCCCGGCAGTTCACCGCACCCCTGCACTATTTGAGAAGCGCTGCCTTACGAGTACTATGGTTAGTTATTGGGATAACTCTCTCGAAGATTTGTTTAGTTACCTTTCACTCTTGACTTTTACAAATATGTAATTGCACCACCCGGTCATGGAGATAGCTAAAAGGTAAAACTGAAAAGTTCGTTCAGTGACTAATAATTGGGCCAATGTTGTCATTGTGTACCTCAAAGGGCCTAAATATACTCCTAATGTAGTCTACATCCATTTTGGTTTCTACCAAATGTCAATCCCATTTTTAATAGTATGTGTTTTTGACATACCAGAACAGTTTTTAGAAGCTCATTGATGAGTATGAAGACAAGTTTTGTTTTGTTTAGTTGCTTAAGCAGTGTACTCTTCAGAGAAGTTTGGTTTCTTTGCAAAAAAAAACTCTTGATCTAGAACTATTCTCACCTAAAACCCCCAGCCCTGGTCTTCCTGGGAACATCATCACTCCTGGTCCACATGGATGGACGAGTACACATCGCCAAGTTGCTAAGTCTACACTGGCTAAGATGCCCCGTGTTTGCCGAGAGAGACGAGCATATGTTTGTGGCTGCTGGGCTCAGAAAGGAACACCACTGTGTGATTGGCTCGTCACTGGTCACGACCATTTTAAGTGTGAAATTCCTAGAACTCCACAGCAGACCACCTTGCTCTAATTAACCCTAACTGATTTAGTGAGTGCCTTCTTATTTCAAAAACATCCTGTGGTTGTAAAAAAGATGTTGATCTGTTTCACAAGGGTAAGTTTATTGGCATGCATCAAGCATGAGTAAAAATGGAGGTAAATTGCTGAAATGACTAAAATCAGGTTAAGTGTTATTACCAAGTGGAAGCGCAGTGGGAAAACTTCGCGCAGTGCTATGACTCTACCATCAATACAAGATCTTGGCAAAAAATATATGCACCTCTAGACAGAAATAAATGGTGTGAAGACGTTTGTAGACTGCGATAGGCTGGCTACCAGTCCAGGGTGTACCCCGCCACTCAGCGAAATATGCTCCAGCATACCTATGACCCTAATAAGGATAAGCGGCATAGAAAACGCTGCAGATGATCCAATATCATTCAGGTGTGCAGCAGTCAATTAGTAACAGTGTGTCATCGCCAAATGTAGTTTCCATCACTACCCCTATTGGGAGTAAAAGACTCTTTGGTGTTAGCGGCAAAAGGGAAGCCTTTCATTTCATTGGTAAACTGTGTGTCAGCAACTTGACCTGGAATAGGCCATGGTTGAGCCCCACTTCTCAAAGAAACAAAATTGAGTTAATGTTACAAGTACTTTTCGGGTTGGACATACTAACATACTTTTGAGCGATTACAAGGTTGTTGTATAAAAATGCCAGACATTATACTAGATATTTTGTAGAATGACAATTCTGCATTGTGAGGTCTTGTTAAAGAGCCAGCTGAGAAATGAAATGAAAATTTGTAATTGTACCACCTAGAGTAACATGCTGTCAAGATAAGTAGCTTCAAATTATCCAGCAATTTGTACCCTTATTCTTTAAAAGTCCAAAATGGAATTTGAGAATTTGATTTTGGACTTTCAGATCAACATTTGCAATAAAAAAACACTGTTATAATTCTTACCATTGTGTGCTTGTGATGAAGAAAGTAATAACAAGTGTTCTGGTTGCCATGAGTTGACACGATCAACCCTGACCAACATCTTTAAAAGCAAAAGTAAGACTGACTGTGTGTGTTTGGGGGGCGGGGATTTCTCCAAAGTTGGCATGTCTGTAAGTCTACTCTGTACTTGTGAAAGTTAGGTAACTTCATTTAAGAGTTGTGTCTTTCCTGGCCTGATTTCTCTTTTTGTGTGATGTCACTTAATATGGTCCTTAACAGCCTTTTTCATTTTGCATGATGAGAAATCATGCACACAGTTTGTGTGCGTAATTACCATTAACAATTACCATGCCAAAGCAGCATGTGGAATTGTCGTTATACCCGCTCTCTTTTCAGACCGGATTGCGTTTACTTTTACTAGATTTGGAAGCAAAAAAAATCAAATAATGAAAGCTGTCATCCTGTACACAGTACATGCTGCAGTACAGTAACGCATGTGTTCTGCTAAGAACCAACTGCTGAAAAGAAATTATGAGTTGCTCTTTAAAAAGACAGCCTGCCACTCCCCCAATATAACTGAGTTACAGTAATCTTAGCTTTGAAAACAAAAAGTCACAAAGCTTCATTATTCCCAAAACAGAACAGCCTTACCAAAACGTTGAATAACAGGTTTTCTGCCCAACTTTCACTCCTGTCTAGCTGATGTACTTTGCAGCTCATTCAGCCCCTAGTGGCAGGATGGAACAAAGTCCACCTGAATGCCAATTCCACTTTTACATTTGAAATGAAGTAACTCACCAACCACCACAATTACCACTCTCTTTTACCTCATTAAATGGCCACATTGCTATTTTATCCATTTACTATCGTTACAGTAATGACAATGTCAGTTTACATATCAGACTGTAAACAAACAATGGCTTTCTGATGTTAGGTTTGTGTATTATCTGTTAATAAATCTCCAGATTAAAGTCGCACGGCACCACAAAAGAATCCCAGAGTCACTGTTTTTCCGGATTCTCACGCTGATTATTGCTTTTGAAGTAAACTTGAAATTGGTTTGTTTGCCCTTTTCTGTCATCCATGCACGTTCCAACTGTGTCAACCCCAACCCCTGAATGGTGCTTTCACAACCTAAAATGCAGGCAGCCCGTAACCTTAAGTACTGCTTTGTGGAACTGTGTAAATTTGACACCATTATGCCGCAGAGTGTGTGTAGGTGTTAATGCTAGAGTGGGAGAACGCCAGAGATGTGTAATCCTTGCATGGCTCATCCGCTACTGCAAAATGTTTAGGTAATACATCTTGTCTGGCCCACCCGCCACCCTAATGAGGATAAGTAGTATAGAAAATGAATGAATGAATCTTGTCTGGCCCTTTTTGGATTGTCCTAAACTTTTTGCCACCTTTCTTAATGCGGCTACTATTAACGTACCTCTGCTTATTATCGTACTATGAATCCTACTTTTTTCATAGTTTGGCTGGTCCTGCAATTTATATGCCAAAATATATATATGTGTGTGTGTATGTGTGTATATATATATATTTATATATATATATAAATAAGTATGCACATATATATATACCTGTCCACAGAAGCAATCAATCAATCCAGATGCCAAACTCTGGCATCTGGCCAAAACCAAAGAGCTTTCCAAGGATGTCAGGGACAAGATTGTGGACCTACACAAGGCTACAAGACTATGGCCAAGCAGCTGGGTGAGAAGGTGACAACAGTTGGTGCAATTATTCGCAAATGGAAGAAACATAAATTAACTGCTCCCTCGGTCTGGAGCTCCATGCAAGATCTCACCTCGTGGAGTTTCAATGATAATGAGAACGGAGAGGAATCAGCCCAGAACCACTTGGGAGGAACTTGTCAATGGTCTCAAGGCAGCTGGGACCATAGTCACCACAAAAACAGTTGGTAACACACTACGCCGTGAGGGACTGAAATCCTGCTGTGCCCGCAAGGTCCCCCTGCTCAACAAAGTCCATCTACAGGCCCGTTTAAAGTTTGCCACTGAACATCTGACTGATTCAGAGGAAGACTGGGTCAAAGTGTTGTGGTCAGATGAGACCAAAATTGAGCTCTTTGGCATCAACTCAACTCGCCGTGTTTGGAGGAGGAGGAATGCTGCCTACGACTTAAAAAACACCGTCCCCACCATTAAATATGGAGGTGGAAACATTATGCTTTTGGGGTGTCTTTCTGCCAAGGGGACAGGACAATTGCACCACATCAAAGGGAGGATGGATGGGGCCCTGTACCGTCAGGTGAGATGGGTCGTGGTTGGGTATTCCAGCATGAAAATGATCCAAAACACACGGCCAAGGCAACAAAAGATTGGCTCAAGAAGAAGCATATTAAGGTCATGAAATGGCCTAGTCAGTCTCCAGACCTTAATCCCATAGAAAATCTGTGGAGGGATCTGAAGGTTTGAGTTGCCAAACATCAGACACGAAACATTAATGACTTTGAGAGGATCTGCAAAGAGGAGTGGGCCAAAATCCCCCCTGAGATGTGTGCAAACCTTGTGGCCAACTACAAGAAACGTCTGACCTCTGTGATTGCCAACAAAGGTTTTGCCACCAAGTACTGAAGCACATTTTTCAAAAGGATCAAATTCTTATTTCCTTCATGGAAATGCAAATTAATTTATAACTCTTTTTGAGACGCATTTTTCTGGATTTTTTTTGTCATTGTCTCTCAGTGTTCAAATAAACCTACCATTAAAATTAAAGACTGATCATTTCTTTGTTAGTGGGCAAACTTACTAAATCAACTGGAGTTCAAATAGTTTTTTCCCTCACTGTATATGTACACACACACACACACACACACATGTTTTAAAATGTTAATTCATGCTGACTGTGATACTGACATGAAGTGATTATTACCATCATCAGCCATGAGAGGACGCTTAGGTTTGTGAGCGCTACATGCTGGAGATGATGTGCTTCATCTTCCTCCGGAGTTGGCAGAGTTGTTCAAAAGAGACATGAAGGATGAAGAATTCATTGGATTCGGTCATGTGGAAAGAGATCGAGAACTTGGTAACCCTGCTGACTGCTAACTTGCTTGTTCATGTTCATTTAGCCTATTCAGCCTCCCAGTTATGTTCTCTAGGCTGTTGTGTAGCTGAGTAATAATGTGTTACATAAACATACATAACACCATTTCAGCACATTGTTCTGCGTGTTGTTGTATAGTTGAATAGCTATCAATTTGTGACATTAACACAGTGGTTCTCAGTTACTTTCTGTCATGCCGCTCCCCCCCCATGGGTCAGAAATGTTTTTGCAACCCCCCATTTATTTATCTGTACCATACAAACTGAACTTGAAACTGAAACCGGAAAAATGCAACAAAATGGATCGCTGTGAGTCATACAAGTGTATTCACGAGTCAAATTGCAAGTTCAATGTGATAAATTTGGACATGCGGGCAGATTTACATTGAAAGTACTCCCAGCTTCTCACGCCCCCCTCTGACAGTTCACTGCATCTCCTCCAGGGGGCCCGCCTCACTATTTGAAGAGCACTGCGTTAACGTAACAGACAACTATTCAGCATGGTGGTCTATGTGCTATGGTATAGTTGAATAACTTTGCCTTTCCAGATTAAATGTCTATTTTGGGCTTGAATTTTGTGGAATAAGTTTTTCAATAAACATGACTTCTAGTCTGGCTCTCGTCATCCAGCCTGCGCGGTAAAGAAAGAGGAAAGGAAAACACGCATGCACATGTCAATCTATCAAGGCCAGCAAAATGACCGACTTTGGGTTTTTTTTTGTTATATCAGTCGATATATCAACTCTCGTGAGCGGCCCATATACGACTCATACATTTTATAGACTGGAAAATACGCTACTTCATGCGGTGATACTGGAATAGTATTGGATGTAGTGAGACCGTGGGTATTTCTCTCTAGATGCCAACATCCTCCGTACAGACAAAAGACAACTCTCAAGTGAAGTTACCTTATATTTCAACCCTTCTCAAGTTCACCTTTTTTTTTGGTCACCATGGCCTGGTTTAAACCCTCAGATTTGGTGGAGCGCGGTTTGTGTGTAGTGTAGCTGGGGGCAGGGTGCAGAGACTTGCATGTGCCCAGCCCCTCATAATTACGGTATAGACAGTAGATAGCAACAGCTCTCAGGTCTAGTTTCCCTTTCTGTCTGTGAAAGTTCTCTTGGGTTTAGAGAAAAGTGAAAAGAGGATGAGATTTAGGGGAAGACTAAGTGTGGATGTGGATGACACTTTTAAGTTTAGACACAGCAGCACTTTTAGAGTGATGGTCTTTGCAGACTTAATTGGAAAAGTTAAAACATCCCCTGCTCAATAATATGTGTTTACTGGTTGAAAATGTCAGACTAAAAAAAAAACGCTTTCTATGTGTCCCTGCGAGCGCGTCTGTGCTTTTCTTTCCGTCTGTCCGAATAGTCCACTGGAGTGAATGTCCACCGACTCGCACTCTTCACTTGATCGAAATTTAATTCTACCCCGTCTGTTTTTCTTCTTCGTACTCATTTAATAGCCCCTTTTACCCCAATGACACAGACAAACCATCATGCTTTTTTCTAGCTCTTCAGCGCTGACAAATCTGCAGCCATGCACGCATGTAAACGTTCACAACAACAGTTTGTGTGCCATCTTTCTAGCTCCCCAGCTCCCTCCGCATCTCTCTACCTACTTTTCGTGTGCACTGCACAGTGCTGGCCGGTGTCAGGCTAGAAGGTTTTCTTTGGCAGTCTGCTCCCCCCTTGGCTGGGACAGGGCGCGTGCTACTGGCTGGAAGTCTAGAGGGGAAGCAGAGTGTGGGAGGGAAGGAGGAAAAGTCTTTGGAGGGGAGGGAGACTGGTAGGGTGGAGGCGTGGTCTCCAGCTGGTAATGAAGTCTTCTCTTTTCATCCTCACAAGGCAGAGTGTTAGTGGACGGGCCTGGGGTCTGCATGGCTCCTCTGCTTTCTGCCGAGTGACGTTCAGCTCCCCGCTGCCTGCACGCCTCAGCGTCGCCTGCATGTCTCAGCGCCCGTCTCCACAGCTGAGAGGTAATCAGAGACAAAGACTCTGCTAGTCATGTGGCTTTCCCCCGTACTGACTCTGCATCATAACTCTTGAGGTAAGAATTCAGACTGTCTCCTCCTCCTCCTACTGCTTCTCCTCTCACTACTCTCATACTGTCTGCGTGTGTTGATTGTTGTGGTGGTGGGGGGGCGGAGTGTAATTTGGGCTGTCCTCTTCCGGAACCTCCCACTTTTTATGGGCATGCATGTGTGCGTTTGTTTGCTTATGATCCCACTATTGACATTACATTATACATTTTGTGTAGACACTTTTTATCCGAATGGAGGTGGTCTCATTTATAATGACTCACATCATTGATGGAAGGGAGTGCACCCACCAGGGAAGATGAGCTATAAGACTGTGGAATACCTACAGGACTGATACGCACTGGAAGTGAATTGAATATCAGGGTTCTGGTCCATGCAGTGTTAACATAGTGCTGTCTCACTGATCGTGTGTGTGTGTGTGTTTACACTGGTACACGGGTGATTTACAGTATCTTAGGTCCAATAGATGCAACAGTCTCATTGAGGCTCTTTTCTGTAAAAAAAAAAAAAAAAAAAAGACATGCGACATTCTGTACTCCTCTGCAGCCCAGTGACACAAGGCTTTGATGTGATTTCTGTGGGTCTGTCCTCCTCCCAGCGGTGCAATGCAGATCCGGCCTGCGACAAAACCCACTTTCATCCACATCCTGCTGGAAATATATCCATCTGTAGTCTTTCTCTCATCTTGTTTTTGCTCCATTTGTGCTGTGTGCACTTGCGCTTCAAAACCCCCAAAAAACATTGACCTTCTATCAACACCTCCTCTATTGTCGTCGACGATATTCCAGTTTTGCCCTCCACTCATATGATTTCACACTACTTATAGGAGTGGTTTTTCTGATGCCTCTTGTGGGAAAAAAAACGTTAAGTGACTTTCCATTAGTTTCTGCCATGAGAATTATGGTTTCCCCAATGAATAGTGTACAGGAGCCCAGCTTAATTGAAAAAGCACAAGCACAATCTGCCATGGAGGAGACGGTCCTTATGTCACTGCTGAACTGTGTGAATGTACTTTCCAGAACTGGCAAGAGGGAGTGAAAAAGAGAGCATAGTACACACAGACCATGAGATGAAAAGCAGGCAAAAAATTACATCAAAAAGTCAAGTGTTTTCTGCATTCTGTTATACCGGTGTGTGCTCTGTCTGTGTATATAAAAGTTGAATAAAGTAAGACTGGATGGCAGAAAGAAGACCATCATTAAACTGTTTCCTGATAATTAAGCCTCAAAGACAAACAATACAACCCACAGTCAAACCTGCTTGATTACAGTCCAGTAAACAGCAGTTTCCCTCTCATCAGACAATCTTCATATTTAACCATCAGGCCGCAGTGTGACTTATCATACCAGCAGGGCTCCCGTAGAAGAATCATTACACCATTGTATGTATAAATATAAAAAAGACTGCGTATTTTCAGTGTCTCCATTATTGCGTGTTTCTGCAGCTACTCGCCCCCTGCGGTCTTCCTGCTCTGTTTGTGTCCAAGCCTCATGGTAATGATTGAGATTCTGCCACTGCTTGAAATGGCACATTTGTCGCACAGATGTTTGCCAGCATCAACTGTTGCTACGGTTTACTGAGCTGCAGGAGAAAGCATCTCTTGTTGACTTCCTCTCCAGGTGGCTGTGTTGTTTGCCAGTGCACCATCACCCCTGACCCTGCTACCACCCCTAGCTGTCTCACAGCCTGATAATGTAACCATAGACTCATGTAGGGTCCCGCCACCACTATTTTTCCACCACTACAAGTCTGGTGAGTGATTATGTGGCAAGAATTTGAAAAGATCATCACTTGCAACATCGGGTTTTTGGTGAAGTGATTCATCTACAGTAATCTACTGGGATTCTGGGATGCCAAAGGCCTGCGGGTCAAATGATTCACTGAATCCTAATAGAATGTGGGCAGTCAAGAAAGACAGACGACCCTGGTGATCATTTTGTTCACTATAACTATCTTTTCATTGCAATTTTATGCATCCCAGTAAATCAAAACAAAATTTGCAAACCAGATACTGTACTGCTGTAACCTTTTGTAAAACTATTTTTAGTGTCTACGGTTCATAGGCTACAAGGTTAGGCTATGCCAGTAACTTACACAACACTATGGACGGTATTTGTCTGTTAATTCCTAGGTGTAGTGAAGACTTCCGACTCAGTTTGAGTGTGACATCATTTGCCGGTTAAGCTGTGGCGGGCGCTACATTTGGTACTATAAATACATATATAGATAGATATATATCACGATAAGAGAAATTTTAATTAAAATTTGAATTTTTGTTCTAAATACGGTTTTTAACATTATTAGAGCCCTCAAGACATGAAATAACACTCCTGTAGTCACGTTTATATTTGTATTACCCCATATAGTAGATATAATCAGCGAAAATAAGACATAATTGACATAAATTAGATAACAGACTCACAATAGCAGTTGCTTCTTGTTTTATTCTGGACAGCATACTTCTAGCGGAACTTCCTCGCGTCTTTAAATGCCTTTACACCCATATTAACCAATACAGTAGACAGAGTAAGAGCGAATGTAATGCCATGTAAGACATAAATAAAATTCCTGCTCAAGCAGTGTGTCACAATAAAGGGAACCTAGTGAGGAGTCTAGTGCCTATCTCACTGAACAACGACATCTAGAAGCCAATGTAGAATACAGCACTGCATTCACAATTACAGTTCTTCACTGGCGCTCCAAATTTGCCACTGAGCCAACAGCAACAAGCATACGTCTAATAGCTCGGTGATAAAAGGTTCATACAACTTCAAACTTCCATACTACAGCATCATCTGGAGCATTTCAGAATCAAAATTCATCTAAAATTATGACAAAACTGCGATTGACTGGCGACTAGTCCAGGGTGTACCCTGCCTGCCGGCCAAAGTCAGCTGGGTTAGGCTCCAGCATACCCGCGACCCCAATGAGGATAAGCGGTATAGAAAATGGATGGATAGATGGATGGATGGATGGATGGATCATGACAAAAACATAAAACTTAAAATGACCAGAGATGTCATTTGCACCTTCTCAGTCATCCATCATGGACGTATCTTGGCTTGATAATCATTCTGTGGATAGAAAAATGCTGACCGTATTGTAGGCCAGCTAGCTTGTCCTGTGAGGCGAATCTGAAATCTGATTGGTTTAAGAAACAGCCCCATTGCCAATATTGCTTAAGTGACATGAGACAGCAGTCCTGATTCTGAAAGCCCTGGACATACACATACAAGCTAAAATTTAATTGGAAAAGTAGTAGTAGTAGAGCAGGTCGCCCAGAAACTGTCGTTGCTGTTATGCCCTTGGGCAAGACACTTCACCCACCTTGCCTCCAGTGCAGCCTACTCTGCTGTATACAGTAAATGGGAATTAATGTGTGGTGGTAGTCAGAGAGGCTGAGACTTGGCAGCCACATTTTCGTCAGTCTGCCTCAGGGCAGCTGATGCCACAGATGTAGATTATCGCCACGAGTGTGTGACTGTCGAGTGAATGACTAATGGGTTTTAGTGAGAAGCGCTCTGGGTATCTTGAAAAGCACCGTATAACTCAAATCCATCATCATCATCATTATTATTATTATTAATTTCAGCTGTAAATGTAGGTCAGTGCTTTTGATAGTGTTTAGGCCAGCAGAGAAGGTTTTGCTGGCCATGAGTGTTCACCACTGTGTTTAAGCACATCCTAATAGTTGACCTCAGTTACCACAGTTTAATGGAGAACTCTTTAAGATCACAGTACAGCCATTATTGGTTTGGAATGTGTCATGGCTACACTCGCTATTGGCACTAGTATTATTCTTTTTAAATCTTTCTAAAACTGTACATTGTGTTTTGAGTTACAAAAATACTGACCATTTGTTTCTAAATTTAAATATTTGACTTTGGATTTCCTTTGACCTGTATTTTCTATAAATCACAACAAACTGCATTGTTACTTTTGCATATTGTAGTGAAGATAAAATACATGTTTACTGTACGGTTAGTGTTAAAGTATCAAGTAACCAGTAACTTGTTCAATCCCTCTCTACTGGCCTTGTCTGCTGGTGGTGGCCACCTGAGTTGCCATCACCTGGAATTGTACATGCATGATATTGGAAGATATTTTGAAAGCTGAGCACATATAAGCAGTGCTGATGTGAAACACATGACTCGGTGACTAGGAGAATCAGCTTCCATCATTGCATCCCTTTGCCCGCCACTCCCTCTCCTGATATACCTTTCTATCTGTGTCCACCCTTTCATCACATTCAGCATATTTTCCCTCCGACCAAATGTCTCACACACTTTCAGTCTAATGGGTGTCATGACACTTGCACACACATTCAGTCACTGGAGCAAACACGTAGCGTATGTGTGCAGATATACTATACATCTGTCTGTATCTTTTTGGTTACTGCTTTGCATCCTTGATTAGGAGCGTAGATATTCACAGTATCAGCTCCCCCATCTAAATTTGTAGGTGCTTTATCCAAGACAGAAAATTTGCCTTGCTGTTGTGGTCCTTCTACGACTTTAATGCAGAACCAGCAGCTCTGATTGATTCTGACAGTGACAACAAGAACAGGCTGCTTGCAAAGTCTTTAGGAGGACCTCCCCCTGTAACCACATTGAAAAGTCAGATTCTGCCAAATAAAACAATGGAACACTTTTGCTGCCCTCAAAACTTTCTTGGGTTTTTTTATGATATAGAGGGAATTTAGTGTTCAAGAAGAGTTACCAGAACACATGCGATCCCGGATGAGGTTATTTAGCATTTCATGGTTTCATTGAACTTCATTGCTTTTAGGCCAGTACGGGCATCCATTTGTATGCTTTGAGGTGGTCTGGTCTTTGGGGGAGTGGGGCAGTAACTTATAGGTCATGCTTGCGCCAGGGTGCTTGAGCTAAAACAGTTTCAGAGTTGCTTTCCTTTTTCAAACCTTCCGCCACATTCCTACTCTTCCCCTCTCACTCCTGCCGTCCCACTCCAGATGTGGCACTGCTAAGACACATTTGTTTGGGGCAGAGTCTGACGTCATGCTCTATTTAAAGGGAAAACCTTGACGACCGACTGGAAAGGAGTGTGCGGCAGTCTCCCTTCAAAGCTAATGTCGAGGACTCTTGACGGCCATCCATGCAGCAGCAGTCTGTGTCATGGTCACGCTGATCACATTTATTTAAGTGTTGATAGTTCTTTAAAATAGATGTTGTGATGAAGCTCCGCCTTTAAGTAACTCAGAGAGATGTTTATGTACAAAGTATCAGAAAGTATGATTGATCTCATACAAATCACCAAGGTTTGTTGACAATATTACACTTTGACCTTCACTTGGAACGCAGCGCTAATGTGAAGAGTATTGAAAAAGCAACCACTTGTATTTAAACTCTGCTTCTGCGGTAACTCCTTGACTTAACCCGCCTGTTGCAGTCAATAGAATCATTCCCATAGTTGACAAATAGAATGATATATTTTATTGATTCTCTTTGGGATGGTAGGTTTTTATAAAAATGTTTCAATTTTAAATATATACCTCTTCCTTTGCTGTGGCAGCCATCCATGATGTATACATTTAATCCTCTGTTATGTTGAATCTTTTCACTGTTGGTGCATCTGGTATCCTCGCGGTATATCAGGGACGAGTGCACCGCTATCTGTATCTGTTCACCCATCTAAACTATCTGCATCCCTAGCTGTAAACAGAGTGGGCGGGGCATTAGTAGGAAGTGGGTGTGGTTTACCAGGAAATGGGTGTTAATTTGATGCGTTCTTTTTAGTACCAAATTAGCATAGATATATCAGAAGTTGCTATTGTTATTGTTTATTTAAACATTATTCACAAACGGCCTCAAAATTGAGATTCAAATTGTGTGTCTGTGTAAGTGATCTGTAAGACTTTATTATTTCCTCAAAGGCACCACATTACCACGTTCAGTACTGTGAGCGAAGTTTTCCATCTGACTTTACATCTTCAGCCAAACAGCAGCGGAGCCAGAAATTTTCATTGGGGTGGCCAAGGTGAGACCATTACTCACATAGGGGTGGCAATAATGGCTCCTCTGGATGTAGCAGCCTGTCTAAGGAGAGGCGGTCGCTGTGTGTAGAAGAGTATGCACATATCGTAGGTAGTTACCCACGATCACGATTACGGATGTTTCATGCTCGTACTCAACAAAATGATAATAGTAGTACAGTAACCTTAAGCAAAAATATGACTGTTTCATGGCTTATTATTATAATTGCGGCTCTAATTGCGGCTTTTGAAAAGCCGCAATCTTTATTGAAAAGAACAGACAAAAAAAATTGGGTGTCCAGTCGTTTTTAAACAAAATAGTATGATGGAAGTGGAACATATGTATTTAAAATGAATAACAAAAAAAATGGAATTATTTCCAAATAAATAATAAAAAGCAGTCCACTGTACTGTGGCAAATCCTGCAAATAAGTCACATAAACTCCATAAATTTAACCAGCCCATGCCTACTAGTGACTTATCATTATGACCTATTTTAATAGGTCATTATAATGCCACATGGAAATGTTTTTCTTAATTTAGCTGTAAGTGTTTTAGGGCCCTATGAAATTTGTTTTTCCTAAATTCTGTTTTATTTTTCAAAAGTCTGTTTTTTCCATTGAATTTTATTAGAATTAAGTTTTTTACATTTTACACCTATTATTAGCAGCAAAGTGTGTTTAATTATTTTGTTAGTGATTAAGCTGTCCAAATCCTTGCGTTAATTGATACAATAATACTTCGCTGGACAATTTTGCCCAATAACTGAGAAATGGATGTAGCTTGGCTTAGTTTTCTAATGGGATGCACACATTGCTACAAAATCTTCAACAAACTATAATGCCCGTGCTTGTGATAAGAGAAGATGTAGTCACCTATACACTTCTGACTTCATATGTAAGATACGATATGATATGTAAGATATGTAGGACATGTGGAAAATGGCTGTGTTATTGTTAAGGTAGGAAGTATCTTCTGAATGTGAGCTTCTCAGTTTTTCTCACTTCTCAGAACCTGCATGCAGTCTTCAGGCATTGATAAAGGCTCCTTACATTAAAGCAGTAAAACACAACGCAATGAAAATACACTAATCCAGCCCGAATCACACACAAACCCCACTGCAAATCCAGTTGCCAACTACAGTTTCGAAAAAATAATAATAAAGTTAGGAAACGTTCAGCAGGGCAGATGAAAAAGCTTAATGGGCCGTACTTGGCCCACTTGCCATGGTTTGTCCATGTCTGGTATGGTAGATTTTCAGTAGCTGTAGACTGTCAGGTTCTCCTGTCAGATTCCCCATGAGACCTCTGGCTGCAAAATTGTTTGGCCCTTAAACACACATATTTGTCAGATCCTCTCCAGCGTCTTTGGTTCAAACAGCTCAGCGCTACAACCCCGCTAATATCTCAGGTTCAAACGGTCATGTTTGCTAGAACTTCATCCCTCAGTGTCCCTTCCTTTCAGTCAAGAGTGCTTTCTCGACAAATTCATGTCGGCTTGTTGCCCCTTATGGAGCTGACAGTCGGAATGTCATCATCACACAATGACAGTCATATTTCCGTTTGGTCATGAACACATTCATGCACTGAAAAAGGGAAAGCAAATTCTAGTTAATGTAGTTATGAGAATGTCTGTGTAAATCCTTTTTATTGCACCCTTGCGGAAAACAGTTGTATTTACTTGGCTTTGTTGGACACATTTTTGCCACTTTTGAAGAAATCTGTAATTATGTTTGGGGCGTTGCATAATTTATTTATATTTATTAATTGGATTGAAGGTTATGACTTCAGATTCTTCATTGATATTTTTTATACTGGTCCCATCAAGCTAAACAATGTTCATTTAGCAAGTCTTTTTTTGGTCCATGTCTAAAAATACATACATTTCATACATCATATCATAACTCTATCCATCCATTCATCCATTTTCTATCCCGTCCTGGTGTGTACAAACTGGGTCCCGTTTGAAGTGATGCTTGCCTCACCCAAACGATATGGTAGCTGTTCATTCCCATTCTCAGGTGTGTTGCCCGTGGTTGCTGTTCAGTTATCAGTCGCCACCCTGGATCGCACTTACTGTAAATGCAGACTATTTGGATGCAGAAATGTGTCTCTTTTGGTGGTCTCTTTCCCTGTTGAATGAACTACAAAGCGTCTTTGATAAACATCAAACCATATTTTTTATGCATGTCCGTACAGATCACTGGACACATTGAAGTTCACATCCATGCAAAACTATAACTACAGAGATTTCTCACACACATACAAAGCCCTGAGTCCCAAAGTGAAAGTGCAACAGCTTGGGCCAGAGTTCAAAAGGTCAAGCACATATAGGTGATCTGTGCTTCCGCCCCAGATTGTGTTTATGAGTATGTGTTTACAGACCGTGCAGTCTGTCTGACACTTGTATACACCCCACAGCCAGCCTCAAGCACACACAGCTGAAATAGCCAAACATTCACTGTCTGTTTTAGGGAAGAGAGAGTGATTGTGCATGTGTGAGCAACATAATGGATCTTCACAAGCTTTTCACACATTGAAAAGTGAAGCATTCCAGCATACGCTTTCTCTAACATGCAGCTCTTGAACTCGGCACTAATTCTGCAAAAAGGTTTACCGCGTCTGGTGTGATTTGATTTATGTTTGGCAAAATGTATGACTGCTTTATGTTCCGTAAGTTATCGCCTGAAATTGTAATAGGAATTTCCTGTCTCTTTACCGTCATCAAAAACAGCCTCTGCCTCCTGTCATCTGCCATCATTTTAAACATCCATTTCCATTCATGAGTCTGCACCACGTACTGTGGTGTGAATAAGTCTTTGCCCCTTTCCAGATTTTTTTGGCCATGTTTCAGATCATCAAACAAATTCAAATATTAGTCAATGACAACACAACTGAACAAAAACTCCAATCTTTAAATGAAACCTTTATTAAGAGAGAAAAAAATCCAAACCTACATGACCCTGTTTGAAAAAGTGATTGCCCCCTAAGCCTAATAACTGGTTGGGCCACCCCTAACAACAACTGCAATCAAGCGTTGATAAATTGCAACAAGTGTTGTTGAGGACTTTTAGACTTTTGGACTCATCTTTGCAGAATTGTTGTCATTCAGCCACATTGGAGGGTTTTCCAGCATGAAGCGCCTTTTTAAGTTCATGTCACAGCATCTCAATAGGTTTCAGGTCAGGGCTTGTACTAGGCCACTACAAAGTCTTCATTTAGTTTTTCTTCAGCCATTCGGATGTGGATTTGCTGGTGTGTTTTGGATCACTGTCCAGCTGTGGAATTTCTGAAAATGAGCCAAACCAATGGAGAAAAACTGTAAAATACAACTTACGATTAACAGACTGATGTAGTCGCTATCTAATCATTGTCTAATAGTTTATAAAATGCAATAAATTGCAGTAAAGTTATATCGATTTTGTTATAACGACACAACCAACATTTCAAAACATCGCTAATACTCACCTGGTGTAGCAAAGACTTGAATAATTAATATAGCATGAGTGCCGTTAATATGAAAATGAGTAATTATGCTTAATTACTTAATTACGCTTGTTTGGGTCTTCACGCTGCTGTCAGCAGGAGTGGTGCATCTGAGGAAACATCTCCTACCCCTGATTTTTGAATGGCTATCAGATTTTTTTTTAAGTCAGATTTAGATGTGTGTGTCAAAATGCAGATTATCAGCCAATATCAGCCCTCTCGATTGGCGGTCCATCACTAGCCAAAACAGGTGGTTGTGCACTAGTGGATGTGCACATCAGGCAAGTGATGATACAGTTTTCAGTGTGGTTGTCTGTTCTTTTTTCTTACTGTTTTGTTTCTTCAAACCTCATTTTGCTAATATATTTTGGAAAGTTGCACAATTTAATGGAACAGGAAGGAAAACTGGATTGTTGCTCTTAAGTTTTCCAACTGTTAGTGGACAGTAATGTTTGCCAAGCCATAAATAAATAATTCACTGATTGCAAAAAGCAGGAAATCTATTTAGGAAAAAAGACTCATTAAAGCCTAAAAACAGCCCTGGAGCAAAGTTGGATTTCACTGTTGTGTGAACTTGTGTGTGTGCGTGTATGTCTGTGTTTGTGTGGCTATGTTGCTTGCAGAAAAAGTTGTATTATTTTGCCTCAATTTTAGGTCCAGACAGAGTTTTATTATTTACCACAGTGAATGTGGGACAAAAAGCAAACGTGATATAATTGGAGTATATACTTTCAGCTTTTAAGAGGTTTCACAAAAATATGCAATTTGTCATATAAAAATTACAGCCATTCTATTTAAAGTACAGTCATGGTGTTATATTCATAATGGTATAATGTTAAGGAGCTTATTTAAGAAGTCCTTGTTTTTGGTCCTTGTTTTGGACGCTCTAACTAGGAAAATATTTGATCTATACTTACTAATAAGTAGGGGTGTAAGGATTCATTCACTACATCGATGTATCGATTTA
The DNA here is from genome assembly GCA_024372805.1 of Oostethus manadensis. Taxonomy (NCBI): domain Eukaryota; kingdom Metazoa; phylum Chordata; class Actinopteri; order Syngnathiformes; family Syngnathidae; genus Oostethus; species Oostethus manadensis. The sequence continues at coordinate 2,662,848 of QODF01000014.1, forward strand.
TAGTCTTATGATCCAACTACATTACATTGATCTGTGTTCACCAAATTGGCATTCCAGACGACATATGTCGATCTAACATTGTTTGAAAGGTAATCAATCGATTGAGTCAATACTCATGCCTGTTGAATGGGGTGCACGAATGACGTCATGTGGCGCTGATCTTTTGCGCTCTGGTAAGAGTCCTGGTGGATGTTTTTAAATATGCAAATTTTCATAGGATATTAGGTGTATTGTACGACTGGGTATTAGGAAAACATTAAAAAACGTACAATTTTGACAATAAAAGTCATTATTTTACGAGAAAAAAAGTAGTAATATTACCTTCGACCCAGGCCAAAGGTCACACAAGTCCCCTGTGTTTATAGCTGTCTTGGGCAATGCCTGTTAAAATGTATGTGAGTATTAAAAGCAACGGACTTGGAGAATAAAGTCGTAAATTTACGATGACAGCATCGTACATTTACCAGGAAAACATTGTAATATTACAAGACTAAAGTCGTAACTTTACGATAATAAAAGTCGTAACATTGGCACAGGCATTGCCTGAGACCGAGGAGGGTGCAGGGTACTAGAGAGTACAGGTGAGATGCTAACCTGTTTGTTTTGCTGTGCTGTTATAAATAAAAGCTTGTCTGAAGCCAGAGGAAAGTTTCCCTCCTCCTGAAGAACTATGCTGTATTGTACCACTTTTTTTCTCGTAATTTGACGAGATAAACTGTTATAGCAGCCGTGCAGACGTTACACTATGGAGGACATTCATTCACTTTAATACCTATCTGCAAATGCCATTTTATTAATTCGATGATGGTGCGAAATAACTATTTTATTATTTGGGGTAGAGAAATGAATAAGGTATCAAATAAAAGTTTGTCATGTTTTATTACATGGAATTAATAATTCAACCTGTTAATTCAACTAGAAGTGTCGGTTGCACTGTATTGAAATAGAATATGCCATGAATTGCTATTTACTTGTATGTTTATATCCATCATGAATTTATACCTGATTCTCTTACAAAAAGGAAAACAGAATTCCAGGGTAATTTTGTCTGCACGGTCCAGTATCCAGGTATTTATTTCAGTCAGACTGCTTGAAGTTTTGTTAATGAATAGTTTTAAAGTTTTGGATCGTATCGTTCCAAATGAACCAATATCAGCCTTGAATCAAATCGGCAACCACAAATGGTCATATAAATCGAATCGTTTTCAAAACCCCTACTTATAAGTATTATACACAATTATGATATAAATATATTTATACGTTTATACTTCTTGGAAATTCACATTGGGTTGGGTCTGGAACCAGTTGACCGCGATAAACACGGGATGAAGCGTTTGAACAACTGACATAAGTAAAGTTTGTTTGTATTGTTTTCATGTGTGGCCCGTCCTTCTAAAATGGCAAATGCTGCAGTTAAGCAAAACCTCATCAAATAAAGTAGACAGTGTACTATGTTGAAATATGAAAGCAAAATCCTAAACGTGTGATGTCCAAATACTTCTGGACTGAACTGTATGTCATCTGGGCGCACGCAGCTCCCGGCGCGTGTGTTTGTTGCTGCATATAAGTGAAGGTTGTTTATCTGTCAACCCTATACGCACCTACACTTACATGTGTTTTTGTTTAAAAGGCTCCTGTGGTTTTTCGTGGCTATCAGTGGGTTATATCTCGGCAGTAGAAAGTTGGTGCCAGCCCCGTCAAGCCTCAGCACAGTAGTGTATATCTAATTTTCCTGTTTGGATGTAGCCTGAAACTGCCGTAGAGAAGAAAAGGATTTGTTATGTGAACCATGTGTGACGGCTGACACACCTAAAAAGTTACATTAGTGAGAAGTGGGGGGGGACTAAAACAGTATGGCTCCGTCTCCCTTTATATCTATTGTCACACATGAGATTGACAGTCTACGAGATTATATCAGTTCCGTCAAACCACTGAGGCATGAAATTATCTGTGATACTTAAAGATGTTTTACTAATATATGTAAGTCAGTGATAAAAAGCTTCAGCTCAATATTCCAAATGGTATTTTGATTTAAAAATGAAAAGTGAATATACATTTTGCTGTGAATGTGTCCTTAACGTCAATGGTGTTGGGTATTGTTTACATATTATCACATACAGGTGCCAAATCAGTACTTTTTGAAACCCTGCTGGTGCTTAAATGATGCCTGAATTGGAACGTTAATAAAGGAAAAGGTTCAAATTTTGGTCCAAAAATTATGTATTTTTATTTCTATGGAATTTAGTGACATGTAAGTTGAATGGAATTGTAATTTAAACGTGCAAGAGTGTTAATCGTATGAAGTGAGCAAAATGAAAAGTTTTGGTCTGGTTACTATTGTTTTCAGTACGCCTTCCTATATACATTGGATCCTCGACTTACCGTATTATATGAAAAATTCCATTCATCAGTCTATTTTCTATACCGCTTGGTATGCTGGAGCCTATCCCCGCTGACTTCGGGCAGAAGGCGGGGTACACCCTGGACTGGTCGCCAGTCAATCGCAGGGCACATATAAACGAACAAACATTCACACTCACATTCATACCTATGGACAATTTAGAGTCACCAATTAACCTAACATGCATGTTTTTGGAATGTGGGAGGAAACCGGAGTACCCGGAGAAAACCCACACACGCACGGGGAGAACATGCAAACTCCACACAGAGATGCCCAACGGAGATTCAAACCCTGATCTCCTGACTGGGAGACCAACATGCTACACACTCATTTACCGTGCGGCCACATTCACATCCCGTTTAACAAAAAACTATTAAAAATACAAAAATTTAAATTGAAAGTGCCACCCGACAGCATTCCTCCCAAAATTTTGAATGAACTGCACCGCCATACAAGTTGCCCCTCGCCTAGGACGGTAATGCCCCAAAGTAATGGATGCCACCGAAGAAGCTGCCCACCCATTGGTTATCTTGGTTATCCCTCATCATCCTCTTCTTCCCAGAATACCCAATAATGCTCTCGAAAGGCGTACCAAAAAGCTCTCATCCATTGTTAAAAATTAAAATATCAAAACAATTAAAACATTCATGCACATGTGAATGATTATGTTATTAATGAACATATTAAATCTACGTATATAGCTTATCTCATAATATAAAAATTCTAACAAATGAAAACCTCTCTGGAACAAATTAATTTCGTATCTGGAGGTTCCACTATATAGATATTTCTTCAAAGCTTTGATTTATTTCCAGGTCCAAGTGGAATCCCATTTTGTGTCAAAAGGGTTGACTCAGTGAAATGTGCTTGGTGGTGAGAGCTTTTCACACACATATCCGTTGCAAATAACATCAATCACAGCACAGACTTCATGTAGTGTTGTAGTAGTAGTAATGCAGTAGTCTGATATTGTATTGATCTAGTGTTTACAAAGCTTCAGTGATAGCGCCATGCTTTTAGTTAATAAAGTCATCTCTTGTCAACAGCATTGTCATCGAGGTCCCAACAATGCCATCCTGTGGCTTTGATTCTACAGTTTTGTTCTTCTCAAGTATGTGGCCAACACCAGTTATTTCAGCCCTAATTCATTGTGCATCACCCTTTGATTGCTGTCAAATAGTGAAGGTTGAATATTTGCTTTCAAGTAGATTTATTGTGTGTCACATTATCTTTGGTTTAGAAAAGGGTTGGGTGACAGCAGTATTTTTGCACAAATGCATCTAGGAATCAAAGTCGGGGGAAAGTATTTTAAGTGTAACTCTGAAGGAGTGAAATATACAGTTCTCCATCTTAAGAGACTTGTGGCCTCTTTGTAGCACGGTGCAGTCATGCCGGGGGAGGTCCATATCTACAGTTGGATGGTCAGTACCAGTGTTGGGCAACTTAACCTTAAAATTGTAAATACTCATAGTTGGAAGCTACTTTCCCAAAAACGTAATAGAATTAGTATTGCAATGACTCCTTCATAAATGAAATTAGTTAACACAGCAAGTTATTACTGTAGCTGGCATGTGCCATTGAGGGCTTACCATATTTGTGTGTAATGGAACAACCTGCTTGTGTTTTGTGTTGACATTCGGAGTTCCAATATCCGTGAATGCACGTCCCGTCAGTGTGATAGCTGGAGAATGAGGAAGTGTTGTGTGGATGTGGCGAGGACACAGAGACTGTGTTGGAAGTTGGTGATGTTGAAAATGAGCACTGCTATTGATGTGTTAAGGTCAGGATACAATTTTAAAAACAGCATCAAACTCTTGTGACACTACAATAATAACATTTAATTTATCAATACATTAATTGTCGACATATCTGAGTATCGTTAATGGTAACAGTGTTTGAATAATTGTTTTAAATACCGTGTCAGCAACGCTGTTGCTCTTGTAACATTGTTACTCCCAACACTGTTCATTACCATACCATCATTGCTGTCCTTCTATGGTAGGATCACCGAAAAAAGGCCTGTACTTTTGAATGTACTTTTTTCAAAATGTGCAAAGTTCATTGCAAAAATAGTTCATAATTCAAGTTTTTGTAAAACCTTTGAAGTGACATTTTGGTTGAACTGAACTGTACAAATTCAGAAGCTTTTGAGTCAGGAGTTTCCATTGTCTAAACATGCATTCTATTAACATAAATCCTCCATAAAGCTGAAGAGGCTTTTCCTGCTGCAAACCTTTGACCTTCTTGCAACAAACTGATAATCAAATTATCCCCTGGATCACAAATGGCCTTTCCTCATACCTGGCTTTATCTGAGAAGCTTAAAGGCATCCAAGTAGCTTGGCTGTCTTGTGGTCTCAGGTATGCACCTGCTTGTTGGACAAGGGAATCCCCCAGACTCTCTCAAAGGGGACTGATATTATCTTCCTTCTTTTACTTCTCAACAAGTCATCTTCTATCATCTTCCCCCCTCTCTTATCTGCAGTATAAATACATATTCTTAGTCTCTGGTGCTCCAACTCACATTGCTTGACTGCTGTAGCCCCACTGAAATGACAGACTAGTGAGGGAGACACAGGGTGGGCAGGGCAGAAGTATTATATCAGATTTCACTTTTAACTACAGCAACCACCGGGTGTGAGCGAGAGATGCCTTGGGGGTCTTCATTTTGCTCACAGGGCCTTTTTTTGTTTTTGTGTGTTGTAGTACAATTTTGCTTTGAACATTTTTAGTCCCCTCTCTAGACCATGCCGCTTGTTAATTGCTTCTCCCCCTTGCTGTCGGGTCCATGTTTGTACTTCAGTTACAATCCCATTGTATTTTGGTTTTATTTTCCTTGAGAAGCAAACAAATAGGGCGCATCGGAAAATATGAGCAAAAACATGTTTTTGTTGTTGTTCGCCATATGCTTTAGATAAAATAACATACAGGCTATTTTTACATGTGAAAATTAGCTCAAATGCGGTCCCTGTTTTCAGTCATCAGCTCCTAAAGCATCAAACAAGCATGTTCATGAAAAGGTCATTTAAAGTGGTTTCTTGTGCTCTTGCTCAATAGGGTGTTCTGTGATTGGAGGTCATTGTCTCATTGGGTTTGTCTTACAAACATCATTGATGTTCAAATGAAAAGTCCAGCTGTACACAGTACTTCATATATAACTTTTTGCCAGCCAATTTTTTACAGTGCCCAGAAATATGTTGGCTCCCAGTCATTATCTGCATACATCTCTGTGAGAGTAACTTCAGTGTTACAATTTTCTCCTCCCTTTTCCATTCATGTTTAACAGCAGTTTGCTCCTCCTTTGCTCTGAAGCCATCATGATGGCATTACACATTTTAATGATCTTTCATCAAGTACATACAGGCCTCTGGAGCAGTGATTCTCAACTGGTGGGTCTGGACCCAAAAGTGAGTCACGAAGCCATTTTTAGTGGGTTGCATGTCTAGGCCTGGGCAAAAAAAAAAATGTAATGAAGCCATGTCTGTGAATGCACCTCACGTTCTTGTCTGTGCTATTCGCTTGCTATGGCGCCACGGAGCGCATGCCATGTTTCTGGGCGACTTTGTCACGCTTGAGTAGATGGGGAAAGACATCGAGTGGAGACTTGACGTGCCGGCCGTCTGACACACAGATGCAGATATCTGCTAGAGAAGAGCAAGCCATAGAATGGGCAGGATCTCACTGCTGCAGCTCACACTGTGTTGCAAACAGTCCCTTTACATATAAGATATTTGAGAAGTATGAGTTGATAGTTTCAAAGCCATCAAAGCGTAACCTTTTTTCTGGCTCTTCCTACTTGGCAGTGGTAATAAAAAACAATGTGTTCAAATGGGCAGCGCCATATATTGGGACTGTAACAAGAGCTGCATACGCCGTTCGACCTGGCCTTGGGTCAGTGATAGTAGGCCCAGTAAAACCAAAAGACCACGTCCCCCCCCTCTCATTTCCAGAGGCCAGAGATGAAGTGACCCACATGGTGTTATCATTACTGCGGTGGCAGTGTCTCCGAGAAAAAGGTCCTGTGAGGAGAGAGCCACATTGTGTTGAGGTAGAGGTGTATTAAACAGATGTGCTTTCTCACAGCTTGTTTTTTCCCCCATTTGCTGTCAGTAGCTCAGACTAACCCATTTCTTGATGTTCAGACGGAAGTCAGCAGCCCCCACAAGCAGAGGAAGAAGTTTGGCTCTGTCGGATGATGTCAGTGTTTGGAAAGGATGCGTGTGTTGGTGGTAGAGGTTCAGATTAGTCTAGCGGAGAAGATGAGAGAGAGCGCATGTGGGGGAGGTAACAAGAGATCCCCCACAGAGAGGCTGAACTTCGTCTGAGAGGGAGAGGAGGTCTTACAAGAATGAAGAAAAACGTTCCACTTTATAACTGTGTGCAATCTAAAAATAACCTGCTGCCCACTGGGCCAGGCTTATTGAAGAGTCTGTTTTAAAGAGAAGCAGGAGAGGATGAAAAAAAGGGGTTGAGAAGGGACAAGAACAGGAGGAGGGATTCAAATGGAAAATGGAGCTCCGAATGGCAAGGCTGAGGCAAAATAAGGGAGTGACGCAAGAAAAGTGTTGGTGAATCTTTAAGAGCGCGCAAATGAGTTTGAGAAGCTTCAGAGACTGCTGAGTGGAGTTTAACAGTTCCCCGTTCCCATGCCAGTCGGGTATGTGGGCTCAGTGCGCCACCATTACATACCTATTTGGCCCGAAGCTATTGTGGGTCTACTCTGAGCAGTAAAAGCTCTTAAAGCTTGGAAATGTGGAGTAACAGATGAGTTTTTATTGGGCCCGGTGGCATGCTCCTTTAAGAGGTTCACTGCGCAAATAGTGGTGAATCAGCCAGGCCATATCGTCACCCATTCTTTAAATGTTTCCTTGCTTCCAGCTTCTGAGCTTCCACTGAGTCACAAGCTGCTACTGTACTAGGTCAGACAGCTACCCAGTCTAATGTGTCATCTTTGGTCTTTGTCTTCTTTTCCCCTGACTTCCAGGAAAATAAATGGAACAGGACAGTGATGGTCTGTTTTTTGGTTGGCTACTGGCACCTGGTGACGCATGACAGAAGTTGTATGAGAAACTTTTAATTATGATGGTTGCAGCTTCTAAAAATATGACACACTGTTTCTCAGACGTTTAGATTCTCCGCTGGAAACTAAAACACTCTTTGGCCTTATTCATAGACACCCATCTGCTCATGGTTGGAATAATATTCTAGACTGCACACGCCTGTGGTTTTTCTGAACAATTTGGAGCAAATCTGGCAAGGACTCCTAACAGGTGGATGGTGTTCAGCATTATGGTGAACTTACTTGACCGTCCCTTTGACCTGCGGTTAAGACCTGCAGATTCTTTCATTTCAAAATTCCAGCTAAAACGTGGCTTAGGGATGGCAGCCCATTATTCACACGCATCCACAACCTCCATGCCCTTTCTTCTTCTGCTCACTCTGTGATTGCTAGCAAATTACATATGGTGTAGATATTCACTCACGATTTAAAGACCACTTGGCTGCTAAGTGCACAGTTTCAGTGCCGCAGTTGCCTGCTGTTGCTACAAAACAGTTCAAAGTAAGTTGAAGAGGTACAAGGTCACTTCTCTTCCACCTTCTTTAAAAGCTTCTACACTCGACCCCTGGAAACACCTGGGTGTTGTCTTGCTAATCAACTGAGGTTGTTCAGTCATGCACAATTTAGAGCGAGCCGTGGCCTCACCAAGGAGACATAATTAATTTTCTTCTATGGTAGTTGATAGTTATTTTCTCATGACTGCACAAACATGTTGTTTGTATTGGAAGTCAGATGAGAGCATGACCATGGGTGGATTTTGCAATAATCCCACCTGCCTACCACAGTTATTTTGGTTTACTTTTTTAGTTTGCAAGTAGCACATTTGACAATGTTCTCAAAACTTTATGAGTTTACAGTATATATCATTTTAATTGGGGTAAATAAGGTTGCAGAGGATCTATGCTCTGATATACGGTACTAATCAGATGGGAACATGTTATTATTCTTTTCCAAGAACTGGTGCAGCGCTGTACTCCTCCGCATAATTGCAAGTGCTTGAATTACTATCATATTTCAGAAAAAACAAAAAATGGCTTAATTTGATTTCTAAACGTGTTAGATGAAGATATGATGTGAAACCCCTACCCCTAATCTACCTATTATAGTATGTCATTAATGTGATATGCTTAGATGATAATACATATATGATACAACAACACATATGGACATTTCTGGATCCTATTTTTGTCATATATGTTTCTAAGCTACGGGTGTGTTTTGATGACCTGGTCTTCACATCATTTTATAAATTTTACCTAGATTAATGACTTTCCAGAGGCCGAGTGAGGCTTTGCCAACATAAATGAGGCATACGATGCTGGCATGATGACTTCAAGTCAGGGTATTTAGACCAAAGGTTCTCATTATGAATCTGCTTCAAACCAACATTTGTACTTTGATGCCCTGCGTGGTGGTCAAAAGCACAGGCTAGAGACTCGAGCTTGTCCTGCAGTGTCAGCCATTTAATGGACTGTGACACAGCTTCCGATCCTAGCATCATCACAAATGTTTTGTTCATCAGAGTTGCTCGTGAGCCATTTCAATACGTGCACAGAAGTTATCTTTGCATTTGTAAAAAATAAAGTGGAATCTGGTTGGAATCAATATATCAGTATCTTTTGTTGTTATTGTCAGAGTATTGCTTTCCATCCACCCATTTTCTATACCGCTTATCCTCATTAGGGTGGCGGGTATGCTGGAGCCTACCCCAGCTGACTTTGGGCGGGAGGCGGGGTACACCCTGGACTGGTCCCCAGTCAATCGCAGGGCATATTGCTTTCCTACATCACAAATATTATACTTTACAGTTTCATGGCATCATAGACTGTAGGTCCTGCAGTTTGCCATTGCTGCTACCCTTGTGTGGTGGTGTCTTTACCCATAGATGCTCACAAAAGAGAAGTGGGTCTCAAGAGATTTGCTGAGGACTGGGGTAATTTGACCTCTGGGATTATTTTGTCACTGCAGAGGCATCATTTTCCCGAAATAAATTGGTTGAATTCATATTTGTATGATCTAGGGGGCATTCGGCAGTTAAGAATGTACTTACTGTTGTATGTACTGTATCTGTGAAGCCACAATACACAGTAAATCGCCCAGGGCCTTCAGAATCAAATTCCTGGACATCCCGATGAGGTCACTATCACATACACAGTTGCAACGGGACTGTTTTTTATTCTAGCTATTCTATTTATGCTTGTCAAATCTGGCTGATGATGTACCGGTGGAAATTCACCACAAACTCAAAAGTTATTAGCAGTAATAATGCCTCGTCAGGCATATTGGTGTGTAGCTGAAGCTTATATTAGTAAAATATTGTAACTGCTGAAATCGCACGTCGCCGCGGCTATCTTACTTTATGTGCAAGCATTTCCTCCTCCCCTAAGCGCCTGGATGGCGCATCAAGAGCGATTGTGATTTGAAACTCCACCGTGACGTGATTTGCTATGCTGCCCCACAATTCAGTCAACAGATCATACACTTTAATTTATCACCACATGGATTTCTAGGCAATGCACTGTGCACGCTGACACATTTTTGAAAACTTGCATTTATATGAAGGTCAAGAGGGGCTCATTGGTGATTGTTTATGCAAAGAGAGTGAGGAAGCCTTGAACAATCTGGATTTATTTCTCAACCACAGAAGAGTAAAGCGTTTGAGCAGATCTATTTGTCAAGCAGCTGTAAAAATAGGAAAGCCGGAGGTAAAGTATAATTCATATGTTGTCGGATGGGATTACTTCAGCTTGTGTAAACTGTTGTGTTCCGAAACGAAGAGGCTCCAGTTGACGTGCCCACACCAGCTCCTACTAACTGTCAGAAATCAATGATTTAGGAAGGTTTCCTTTTATAAGGAGTCAGCTGTATCAATGCAGTATACTGCAGGCTCAGCAATAAACGAATGAATTATCAAAATAGGTTGGCTCTTTATTTTACCCATATATTTTCTATTATAGGGGAACATTATAGGGGAGCCCCTTTCTGTTCCGGCAAGACTCTGGCCCAGTACTAAAAGCAAGATGCATAAAGGCATGCCTGGATGAGTCAGGCGAGAAAAAGCTTCAACACTCAGAATTTTACCAAAAAGTCTTCTCCGATGAGGGAAATGTGTTATAGTAGCAAAGGGGTGACCAACTTTGTACAGTGTTCTTTGTATTTGAAACTATTATTTGGTCTCCGCTGACTTGATAAGTTGACCTCTGTGCATTTTCCAAGTTTTTCATTCCGTTTTTCGGAACTGTTCCGGAGACTTTACCGATCCCCAGCGACTTTGTCTTTGGTAAGAACAACTAGGACAGAAGGTAAAATTTACATACAAATAAATATACACAGGATTTAGGCCAGAAAAAAATGAGCTTCTTCTCCTCCTCCTTTTGGTCACAGCATTGATCCCTGCGGTATACCGCTCCGCATAATACATTTAAGATAGCAGATGTATATTGTCCTGTAAAGAAACACTTGGTATAGTTACACAATATGAACTGTGAATAATAAAACATTGAGTATGAAAGAATATGTGTTCCCAGACAATGCAGAGGGGTTGGTTAAGTTGAGAGTCATGTAGGTGTCTTGGTTCTGTTTGGCACTCTGGGTGAGGTAGTTGTCTGGATTGCTGCATGTGAAACCTACTTAATCCATCAAAAGGTTGTCTGAGATTGACTACTTTTATCAAGACCACTTCCAAGTCATGTTTCCAGCTTGTATGATAAAAGTTTTTTTTAAAGACTTATCAATAATTTGGTGACCCGGATTAAATTGCTTGGTGTGCCAGATGTGGCCTCGGGGCCGTAGTTTTCCTACCCCTGCCATACGAGGCGAAATCTGTCATGGAACGCCAGTCCAATTAGTTTTATCCTGTATTTATTCCATTTTCGAATTATCGCTCCAACAGTGGTCTATTTTTCACCAAGTTCCAGGATTCATTTATGTGGTTCCTGGGCGCATAACTGGTCTGTTATGCTTGCTGGTTGGAACATCAAATATTAATTTCACTCAATAAAAAGCACATTAATTTTTAAAATGTGTTTAAAGCTTTTTTATTGTTTTTTTTCTGTTAGAATAAATCTACCATAAAAGATTATTATGGATCGTTCATGCCTTTGTAAGGAGGTAAACTTACAAAATCAGCAGGTCAATAAATATTTTTTCCAACTGTATTATTTTTTACTTCCCAGTGTCTTACATTTCAACATATAGTGGAGTTCCTGCCAGAAGCAGTGTGTTATAATAACACATTAAGAGCTATAGGCTATATCCAACCACATCTGTTTTTTGTGTGTCTCAGAGCATCATCTCCTTCAAAAAACTTCATTCAGCAAGTATCCCTGCTGAGTACCTGGCATAGAAAATGTTGTAATCCTGAAAAGTGTGAAATAAGATTGCCCTGTAAAGTGTCGTATTTTCCATAAGTGATGCTTTAAGAAAAACAAATCTAAAGTACACACCAATCTCTTGGGACACTCTGGCTTCGCGCTGCTGTTCACCTCACATACACATACAGGTCTGTGAAGCCCATAAGACTCTTTATCTATGCAGATCTCTAGCGCCATTTTTTAGTGAGCCTTAGCGGGTGGAATGAAATAGAACACAGTGACCTCTGCCGGGGATTTTGATCTAGTCCTCCATCAAATGTTGGATATATTTTCTATTCAGCATGACAAAGGAAATCTGTTGAAAAGAATAATGACTGGTCTCGACCGATGATGTTTTTACTAATGACATAATTACATCTCGTAAATGTGGGTTCTGTCCTGTTGAAAGAACAGCAATACATCAATAGAGCATCGATTATAGAGAGAATTATATCCCAATGCTTGGTGAGACAGCATCAAAAAAAGCCATTTTGGCCCGTTTCCACCAAATGCAAAGCCACTTGGATCCACAAAACCTATTTGACCACTAAATTGAAGGTAACACTATTAGATAGTGTCCTTAAAATTATTGTCATGTTCCTGTTCTTAAGCCTTCTCTACCAATTTTGAAGTCAAATTCCTTGTTTTTGTAAGCATACTTGTTGCATATCGATTAAATTACAGTTCTGGTACGCCTCTCCGTATCGTCATTGTTCATTAGCAACAAAGCAACCTAATAAACAATGGCAAAATAGTTGCCTCATGGTTTCTTACCAAGTTGACAAACCAGAAAACACTACCACAATCACTATGGTGGAGAATTGCATCGCACACGCTCAACTACAATGCAGAACTTTAAAAGGTTCATGAATACGTCAGATGGGATGGCATAGTGACTACACAGAAACATCAATCAGCTGACTCCACAGCAGAAGGATAAGAGAGCTGCATCCGGCTCCGGAGCCGCAGGTTGCAGACCCCTGTTCTAGTTGAATCAGCGTCAGTGCTTTCTGCTGAACCAGTGGACATGCTGTCTCAGTGGTGCTGTCCTGTCCATTTGGGATTACATCAATACCAGTGTTGTTTCGTGTTGGGACAGCAGGGACTGGATCAGTACTGGTTCTGTTCTATCCACTGTTGGTCAGTGCTTCACCCTCTCTCTGCGGCTAAGCCATGGCGGCATGAATAACTTCTTGCAGTGGCCTTACAGAGCGTCATTCTTCGTCATCTAAGGCTGACATCCGACAGGGAAGCCCAAGAAGTTGGGAGGCTAAATGTTTTTCTATCCCCCTAGTAGGAATGTACGTATCAGGTGCTGTTTTAATGTATTTAAGTAGAAAAACATTGCAGTGTCCAAAGGTGGAAGGTAGAGATGACAAGGACAGTAGTGAAAACAGCCTGAAGCTTAGTGTGTTGGCCCTCCCCTAGCAGTATACACAGGGCAAAGAAATCACATCCAGTCCAGTGACAGACTCATCATTAATTCTCCAGGTTTGTTTGTGTAAAGAATGATTTGCCATTTCCCTTAGAATATTAAATACCCCTGCCTTCTGTGCCCTCGTTGGGTCTACAGCATGTGTCCATAAACCAGCCCAGTAAGGGTTCACTTTCCCTTAACTGTGGCCCTTCCCACTGCTTCCTTGTCTAGGTGGGGACAAAGTGAGCATTCCAAGGATAGATGAGAAACACACAAGTCCAGCCCTTCTCATCCCCCATTTGTTAAGTCTATTAGCCCTGCACCCAAACTGTGGGGGCTTCCATGCAAATATTGCTTTTTCCACCAGATACACCTACAACACACATTTATTTCTAAAGGCTCTGTGTGAAACTATTTTGCCTAGGCTAAACGTGCCCCTTAATCTATGCCCTTTGCTCCTCTCTTCGCCTTGTTATGTAAGAAGACAGCTGCCTTTTATTGGACAGACAGACAAATACCGAACACCAGTTCATCACCTCTCGTGCTGGGGTGGCACCAACACAGTTGCTCTGCCAACCACCAGTGAAAAGAGAATGCCTGCCGAATGTGTCTCAGAGAGTGGAATATTGGTATTTTTTTTCAATAAAGTTATCCTGAGACATGCTTAAGAGTGAAGCAGAAAAGAGCATTTGGGTAAAAAATGAATAGAGTCCTGTGCTCAGCCCTTGAGTGGACTGAACCCCTCTGTTTGTGCTTTTTTTTGGGTTTGACACAGTGCTGCCTGTGAAGAGAGGTTCGGAAGCAGGAAGCGGTTGTGTAAGGCGATCTGCAGATACTGCACAGAGCCCCTTTCAAAGGCAGACCCCTCCGTCCTATTATGCCTAAGGACACTTCAGGTAGTCCTACTGTAGCATCCATATCCAGACAGGAGCCACACCTACTTGGGACTCAGTAATGAGACAGATTGGAGTGAAAGGTGCAAAAATAAAGTGCAAGTATGGGTTGCAGCCATTTGTGGTTTTTGTATGAAGGAAAATGCTTACCAGAGCACAGGTGGGCAGGTGGGTCATCTGGCAAATTGAATTGGGACTGGGCGACAGCCCAAATTACTGTCTGTGAAATTGATTGGAAGCCAAGCCTTCATTCCATAAAAATGAGTGAAATCAGAGATGGTGGATTTTGTGGCATTTGGTAGATTAAGATATTGAAATGTTAATTGTAGAAGAGCATCTGTGTTATACCGGATGTGAATCGATAGGAAGTCAGCACAATCTCCCTTGTTGTGACTTTTAAGAACATCAAGGTAAGGCCACTCTGAGCGTAGATTCTCATCTTAGTGCACAAGGCCCTACTACCACGTGAGTGCACCATGTGAGTCGTTTCATGGCGTCTGCCAGTTTCTGTTGGTCAGCATGTCGCCAAAAATGTAATGTTGCAGAAACATTTATTACGCACCATGATTTTGTACATCCCGTGTGATATCTTTAGTGTGATGTCATTATTCCTGCCAATCAGACAATGAAATACATAGAAATGTCATACAGGATGCACGATAACCGATCAGTATTTCTGTGACAAAGCACAGGATCGGAACATGCATTATTACAGCGATCACCTCCACCCCCTAGTATTGCAGCATCCGACCCATAACGGCGGTCTCCTACTTACATTCCCTGCGCAGGCGTGCCAAAACCAAAACAAGCCTGTCTTGGGAGCAACAAGTGAAACTGGCAAAACTCATCGCCATTGTCTTCCAAACCCTGCACAGGGGAGGCGACGAGCAGACGTGACCAGCTACTGTTGAAGATTAACAATGTAAACTTACCCGATGTGCTGCTGCTTTTTTCTTTAAACCTCTTATATTCTTTTTTGCAAATGTCAAATAGCTCTGGGAAATCTGACTAGTATTCATTCATGTTTACCCGCAAGAGCAGACTGTTTAGCATCCTGTCCACTCATTGGTCGAGGAATGAAACTCCGGCTGATTGGTCCTTGTTTTGGTTGACGTAAACTATGAAAATGACTGTTTCCTACATTCAATATATTTTTCTGCTCTGCTAAATGAATGATTAAATGGAATTAATTTGACTGCTACAGTGAAGGATTATATACCCAAACTCACCAGGAGATGATCAGACTTTTACAACAAAGTATCAATACTTTTCCTGGAAAAGGAAATGCTGAAGTACCGTCATCCCTTGTTTATTGTGGTTAATTAGTTCCAGAACCGAATCGCGATAAGTGAATTTCTGCATAGTAAGATTTAATATCAAAAAAGGGAATATTTTTGTAGTTATAGAAAAAGTGTTCATGACTTTCTAAATATGTTTTTTTTACCATTATTAGAGCACTGTAGTGGATCGTTTATCATTTAAAAAAAACCACAATAGAGCGAGAGAGTGATACAGATTATAAATAAAACATTAAAGGAAGGAGCACAAATGTTTTTTAGTTTATAAAAAAATCAGTAATTGGATCTAAAAGGTATCTGGAAACGTTTTTCTTTTTTTTACAGACTTCTCTTTTGGTTCTCCTCTGAATGAGCAACCTGTATTATTGTTAAAAAACGAGTCAATGCCTCACCAGCCATGAACTTCACCGCACGCCACAAATTTATAGGTAGTTTCGGCAGCTTCAAATAACTCCAAAGGTGGCATCCTGACAGAGCACTTAGCTTAAACACCATGCAGGAATGTGAGGCACTCCTCTCTCCCTTTCCCCTTCATTTTATTTTAATTGTCTATACTATTTCCAAACCATTAACATGATACATACCTCAGCTCAGGGCAAAACAAGCAAAAGGAATAAAAAGATAAAGTTAGAATCTTACTAAAATGTCACTACTAGAATAAATAAACCTTTCACTGTATGAAACAGACCTTAAATTGCACAGTTGGTGCAGTTTGTTTGTATAACTGTCATTGTTTCTAAGCACTTATTGATGAAGCGTGGCTGTTGAGGTGAGCCAAAGTGTCCTGAAACAAAAATGTATTACTCACATTAGCAAAACATACGTACATCTAAGCCATCTAACTGATTTGTTATGTACAATAATCTTTCGCCATATCGCGGTTCACCTATCGCGTCCTCGGTACATCGCAGATTAAAACATATATTATAAGTGAAATCTTTTTTGCGGACTCTTCTTCATATCATGGGTTTCTGAGGAGATGCGTCTTATATTTTTCTTTACAATTTTAATTATTTTTTATTAAAAACAGTCATTTTTTCTAATTTTTTCTTTTACCTAAAGCATGTAAAAGTAAATTGTGTTTTAAAAATTGTTTAAGACTGTATAAAGGGTTTATATAAGTATGTCGGGAGGGTTTACAAAATAAATTGACAAATATAAAAAAGAGAAAAGGAAAATTTTTGAAGGAAAAAATCCCATAGATTTATATTTTTTTATATTATATTGTTTGTACACTGAGCCTCACGGTGGATGAGTGGGTAGCACATTGGCCTTGCAGTCAGGACGTTCAGGGTTTGAACATGCGTGCGTGGGTTTTCTCTGGGTACTCCGGTTTTCTCCCACATTCCAAAAACATGCATGTTAGCTTAATTGGCGACTCTAAATTATCCATCAGTATGAATGTGAGTGTGAATGTTTGTTTGTCTATTTCTGCCCTGTGATGGTGACCAGTCCAGGGTGTACCCCGCCTCTCGCCCAAAGCCAGCTGGGATAGGCTCCAGCATACCCGCGACTCTAATGAGGAGAAGCGGTATAATGAATGAATGAATGAATGTTTGTACACTGTGATATAGCTCTTTTTCACTCATCAGTCACACATTGGTGGTAATATACATTTGTATCCACAGCTACAGACGAAAACTCATCCATCGATTTTTATTGCTGCTTATCTTTACTTGGATTGCGGGAGTATGCTAGAGCTTATCCCAGCAGACTTAGGAGACTGGTCACCAGCCAATCACATATAAGCAAAGATATTATATAACAATTTTGAGTCACCAATTAACCTAACATGCATGTTTCTGAAATGTGGGAGCAAACCAGAGTTCATGAAGAAAACCCATGCACCCACACATGCTAAATCTACACATACATAAATGCCCAAGCGGAGATCCAACATACTCTGATCTTCCAGATCTCCTACTCCGGAGTACTGGGCCACTTCTCCCTTACAGCCTCTCCGACCGCCACCAAACATTCATTCACACGTTCAAGATGGGCATTGGGACACAGACACACACACACACACACACAGGGACACAACAACAGTGACTGGGTGGAGCGAGCAAGGGAGCCAGCATCAAAACGCCAACGTTGCGGTTTCTGGACGACCTGCTTTAACCACCAATCCACTGCCACCTGATCTGGATGCATATCGAACTTACACAAAAGCAGTCTTGCATACAGTTCCTTTTAACAACGACTAAAGTGCAATGCGACAGTGATCCACATCAGAAATCCGCCTAACTTTTTTGGTATGCTGAATTGTCACACACTCAGCTTTGGTGTGCTGTGACAGCCGTTTGAACGTTTTGTGCGAATGTTTGTAGAATTTTAAATTGTATTACCTCAGTAAATCAGACTTTAGAGCAGGGGTCTTAAACTCAACTTACCTTGGGGCCACTGTAGGCAAAGTCTGGCTGAGGCCGGGCCGCAGCCTCAGCGCACATGCACGCATGGGCAATTTAAATTTAAAAAATTTAAAAATCCCATCATCTCAAAAGTTTTTTTTTAATTTTTTTAACACAAAATAAGATAAACAAGGACACTGGTGTAAAGAAATTGTGAGCAAAACTAGTAATAATGATCAGTTTGTCACTCATTGAAAAGTGTTTCTCTGCTTGCATCAAGCTCGGTAGATGTCACGCCCCTGAGACCCATATACCCCACCCTGATTGGTAAGTTCATTAGCTCCACACACAACACTGTAAAAAGCACCATTCGTACAAAACCCGAGGGCCGCACTAACATTAAAGGTGGGGGCCACAAAATATCACCTCGCAAGTTTGAGACCCCTGCTTTAGAGGTTCCACAGTAGTTGTGCTATATGCGGGTAATTTCAGCTGTTTCAGTTGTTTGTTACTGTAGCATAATAAATAGTATATGAGTGTGTCAAAAAGTTATCTAGTAAAATCATTTTAACGTCAAGCAAACCACTGAAGGACAAACCGGATCAAAAAAAGCTGTCAAAAAAAGGATGTAAGAGAGGGAGCTCACTATCTCAGGGCCGCTACTATTTTGTAGCTCTGAAAATTTGTGAATATCATGTCATTCATTGACACAGGCTACTTAGGAAACCCTATGTTGTAATTAGGTCATTTGGACATTTCCCTTGACTCTTTAAAAGGACTCAGTCAGTCAGAGGAAATATGGAAAATTCTGCTACTGACTCATGCACACTGCGCCAGGAATTCCCTCTTTGCCTTGGCCAGCAGACATCAGAGTTTAGGGTTTTTTCGCATTTGTGCAAATTGGATTGAAGAAATAAGGAGGAATATTAACTCATTTTTTTAATGCAAGCCTTATTCTCAAACCACCCAAGCTAAAAGCACTTGATTTCAACTGAGCACGTCACGCACCTATTTTAAATCTAAATCTCCAATGTTTTTGTTTCCTTCCTGCACCAACTCCATGTGCCGTTCTGTTCCTGTGACTTCATGCCAAATTGAAGCGATATGCTTTCATGTGTGTTTGAAGAAGAGGAAAGATAAACAGCAAGAGCTCCATATGGTGCTGTGCTCGTTGCACATATTTAGACTGTAACAGTTTTTTTTAACCAACATATCATCACATAAATGCCTTTCACATGTGTGTTGTCCTTTCGATAAAACATACTAATGTGCAGCTGAATGACTTTGATTCATCTCACGTGGTGTAGGAAACTAACCGGGTACGTTGGCCAAACTACATACTGGCCACACATTGCATAGTGAAATTGTACATGAAAGCATTTTCAGACATATGATATGTACAAGTATGCAATTATACACAGTTGCGTGCATATATGTACTCAAATGTCTTCTTGTAAAGTGTGAGAGTCATTTTCTTCTAATTGCTACATCACTTCAAATTAAAGCTTCTTGAAGAGATACTCTATTACTGTAACTTGTCATCTGCGTCTACAGAGGAAAACTCTTTTAAAACAAAAAGCGCCACGCAAATGACACAATAATGACCCAATATGTCTTCTACGTTACTAAAACATGAGGAAAATCCTTTTTACTGCCACACGTTGGAACTTGACTTGTCTAAAGATGTACACAAAAAGCTCCTTCTCAAGTCATACAAGCAAAAATCTTACCTGAAGGTCAAAGGTTATGAGTGTGGCCTGAAGGTAGGTTGGTCTTTTAGGTCACACAAAGTTTCTGTAAGGGATTTTAACCATACCTAACCTTTACAGTTTAAGTGTTTTTTTTAATGTAGCCTGTGCCGATGTATTTTTATTCAACTTGAACACACGACATGCTTCAAATACCAGATGTTGACATATTTGCATAAAGAAATTTAGGACTTCCTGACTACTCAATAATTGCAATTTGGGATAATAATGCTGCGCAAATAAGATTATTTATATTGCTAAGAAGTGCCTATTGTATCACATTACAGGATAAATTGACTTCTGTTGTTGGTGGTGGTGGCATTGGGACCCATTTCTGCCTGCCTGTGCACGAGATGAGTTTGTTCATTGATTCATGGGTGAGGGAGGCTCATAGGCCAAAAAGAAAAAGTCCCCTTAGGGGCATTCAAGGCATTCACACTCGAACGCTGCCTGTGCTGGCCCAATCTCATCTCTGGACTTTCACATATGTGCTGCTGCCTTTGTTGGTCTTCAAACAATCCTTTAAAACCAGTTAGCATGAGGAAGCCAACAATGCACGTCACTGGACACAATGTTTTATGGTTTTATATAAGCGGCATAGAAAATGAATGAATGAATGAATGTACATGTTGTGCACGCATGCAGTAATAGGTACATTCATGATGAAATGTAATACTTTTGCCATATTTTGATCATTTTTAACATTATCGGAACTTCTCTCCTGACTTGATTTCACATCTGGTGCTACTTCCGTCAATAAGAGAAGCGTGACAAGCGGCAGTAGTTTGCTATTATTAGTCATGGAAGGTTCGTCAACCAGTCCATGGTGTACGCCGCATCTCGCCCGAAGACAGCTCCAGCGTACCCCCGAGAACCTAATGAGGATAAGCGTCATAGAAGATGGATGGATGGAAGGATGGAAGACTTTGTGAGAGCCGCCCCCGACGACTACTTTTGGACAAATGAGAATCCAAAACCTTATCTTTTTTAGCCTGAATATACCGAGGATGAGCTTTTAGAAGCTGAGCCCACAAGACGAGTGAGTAACACTTCATAGCAGACGGTGAGCAAGTCATTACACTGGCTTAAATGGACTGTTTCTGCCGCACTGAGTGGCACACAGTGTTACCATTGATGGAAAGACTTTGTGTGTATGGCGAGCAGGACTTTCCTCCAAAAGACAAAGAATTGTTAGCCCTGCAGTGATAGAAATGTATTTCCATTCCTACCAAAACAAACTGGAGGAGACCTGGACCGAACAAACAACTGTCCGTCGAGTAAGTTACCATGTAATTGGTGATATTGATAAAAGGAGCACATGATAACAGAACAAAGTCCACCTAGCTGTGTATAAACAAAACATGGAATGTGGGCGAATACTTTATACTAAAATACTTGATTCTATTTGCGGTTGTTCATTTGGTTACAAGTCAGTACCGATTGGTGTCCTAGCACAATATTTTGGAGTGGGCCCGTCACGTTTTGGTAGTAGCGTGAGGCACTGCTTCACTACGCCACAAAAAATCTTTGCTGCTACATTGACAATGTTGCTATAGCTTGGTTTATATCCTGGTCAGTTATGGAAATAGAACATTGATGGCGTTGTTAGAGGTTTTTTTATGGCGTCGTAGTCAAAATGACTTTGACTTTAGTCAGATGACTTAAAAACGCTCGAGATTTTCAGTTAATGTGTTGAGTTCAATGTGTTCACATTCAGAGTAATAAACCAACATGCTTGTTATTATGTCCTTTCCAGCAAGACAACAAAGCAAGAATCTTCCTCATTGAATGCATCTATTAACATCCAATCAGGTTAAAGAACAAACGAGGGTGTGGATTATCCTGAATGTCTTGTCACACTGGTGGTATTTAATAAAACAAAACAATTCAAAATTATGTCATTGTATTTGTCACACTCAAAAATGTCATGCCTCTAACTTTAGATGACTCTTGACTTGACTTGGACATGCACATCTTTTCTTGAGACCGGACTCCGGACTTGCAAAGCGCTGACTCTTTCCCACCTCAGCTAGTTATACAGTATGTGTTGAAGTTTGGATTGTTTCAAATTGTGGCTTGTGCACAGTTCTGTATGTAGTTCTGTAAGGCATGTACTGTATATCTGCTGCATTAGCTTGTTTGGTAATAATGGAATGAATACAAAGGTACTCAACACAAAAATACAGGAATTGCAGATAATAGTCATTTAATTCTGCATGTCTGTAAATGTACTTGTGTGTTGTTAATCATGACAGACTTAAAACATGTGTGTAGGTAGTAAACTTCTAGTTTTGCAATTGTCAAGTTATCACAGGCACAGGCGCAGTTGAAAGTGATAATTTATGGCTTCCTAGCAGTGTGTGGCGCGGTCTCTTGAGGACTGCTATATTTCGCCCACCACCTCTTGTTTGGATTTGTGGGTGTCCATCTATGTCCTGCAGGGACCACCCCAAGAAGATATTCTCACTATTTGACCTGCCAGTTGAAAACTATGCAGCATGATATATAGCAATGTATATTTGTTGCCATATTGCCAGTGTATTGTAAAGTGTAAGTGATCCCTTTTGTAATTCTTCAACTATTATACTATAAGTTCTATCCGTGACAGTCAAGCCAACCCTACCCTTATTTAATCTCAAAGTATCTTCTTTTTTAATAAAAACCCATTCTGAGAGAGAACCAAATACTTTTGCCCTGGCTGGAGAAGGGACATGCAAATATTGATACACTGAAAGAAGGAAGCTGGAAGGAATAAAACCTGAATACAGGAATTTGTCAATTAAAGATAAGCTTGTCTTGCTGGACAGCGGGGCTTGGGAAATGTGGTCTGGCTTTTGCCCTTCCACCATAATCCTGCTCTTTTCCGTCTTGTTTTACAATCTGTCCAACGGTATACCTGTCTTTTTGGAGCAGCCACACAAGTAATGTTCCATAGACATGAAGAAACACGCGAAATTGTGTCAAAAAGAGGAAAGAAAATGACCTTTAAATACTAAAACAAAGATTCCATCATGTTTGTGGAATGTCGTGGCTAGCAATATGGAAACAGAATCAAGTGGTTAGAGTAAATAAATAAATAAAAGAAAACCCGTCTGCGAACCGGGGAAAAACTAGGGAGGTGGTAAAGGGAGCCTCTGGAATTACACACCAAAGCCTCGCACACATACACACAGACGCAGGCGCATATATAGTGAGACAGTCCTCTTACGTCTTCCCTGCCGTGCAGTTAACCACATTGGGTTAAGGGTTTGGGGCGCTGGAGGTGGAAAGGCAGCGCTGTAACAATCCCTCCTCAGTACTGTACGGTCGCCCCTCGTTTATTGCAGTTAATTGCTTCCAGACCCAACCGCGATAAGTGAATTTCAAATCTGAATTTAAGATTAATAGATGGAATATTTTTGTATTTAGAGCATAGAAAACCTGTTCATGACTTTCTACATACGATTTTTACCGTTGTGAGCCCTTTAGGCATGAAATAACCTCCCTAAAGTTGCCTTTGCTCTCCCATTAATCTTTGTTTACAAGAAATTGCTCAACTGCGATGTGCAGGCTACTGGATCACTGCAGGGCCACATGCTTTACGCATAGCATGCTACCGAGCGAACTAGTTAGCTTCCACATTGTGTATTCTAAACTTAAAAGATTTCAGAGTGGGAAAGAAAAAAGTAAGAAGCAAGAAAAAAATACTTCCACACAGATTGCGAGAAGAACTCTTTTTCACTATGTCATGTTGGACGTGCCTCCATGCAGTGCAAAGGTAATCTAATATAATGTCATGTCTCATTAATGTAACATTACTGACACCAAGTGACCAGAATACTACATATAACTACTTCAAAGATTTAGCCCCCTAACTCACAAGTAGGCAAGTGAGGTGTCTGACAGACTGCTGCCAATCACGCTTCCACTTTTACTGTAATAATCTTTACCATATCCCCGCCACTGTGAAAGCACACTGGGCTGTCCTCACATCATTGACATTTCTTTCCTCCCAGTCTTTGAATGGACACGGGAGCAGAGATCTTAAAGGCAAATTGCTTGCATAATGGATGTTTCCAAAAATACAGAGTAGGCAGGCACGCTGACCGAGGTTTTGGCGGTGTGCCCTAGTATGGGCTCTGAGCCAGGCCCTCTGACTGCACATTCCCTCCACTGGACTAGTCATGCCTGGAGAGGCTTGATGAGAGCAGCAAGATGGCCTTTATTCTTCTAGCTTACCCCCCATCACCCTTTTATCCCCCTGATTACACAGCCTACTGAACATCACACTTCCCTCTATGTGGGTTTTCCTGAAGTTGAAAGACCTTCCCTACTATGTTTCCTTTGTCCTGAACTGACCTCCTGCAGAAGCATCTGGTAAAATGAATGCAAATACAAGTGATTGGTTTAAAAAATTTTTTAAAGGGCTATTGTTTGTAGACGTGCTTTCCAGCCTGCCGCTTCTCCTCACCTGGCACAAATCATGCTGAGTGTCTCTGGAGAGCGATTGTCTCGGGGTTGTGTTTCGTGTGTTGTCTTATAGAAATGTTCAATTACTATACACTCAAGGTCACCCAGCTTGGCAGAGATGATCTACTACAATTCCTTTGAGACAGATTAGGGTGATCTCCTCTTACAGCGCACACATCAACAAAATGGTCAAAAAGCCTGGAGCTGCCGAGTCTTTGGTCCTTTAAGCTAACAGACTTTGTGAGATCTGCAGCTCATTAGCAGAAAAAAGAATTTGCGAAGGCAATTACGGCGCAAAACACTGAAGTGATGAGTCGACAAAGGTTTTCACAGCGTTACCGGCATGTTTTCACTCAAGCAGACACCACATGCATGCTGCACTAGAATGACAGCTAAAAGACTTTCAGGAAATTGAGTTTTTATTCAAGTACCTTTTACCCACTTCCTCACCTCAGAAAGGGAGGCCCAATCTTTTGCCATGCATGCGTAATGGAACAAAAATCTCCTGTTTCTCCACACAAAAACACACCACATAGCACTTCCTGAGCACTCGACAGTGTCAAGCATTTAGGGTGGCGTTGTGGTGAAGTCATACGGGCTGCTTGAGAAGCTTGATGATTGGAAGGAAGCACTCATGCACACACAATCTTAGGCCACTTGTGGAAAACCACCAAAACAATCATTTGGAACCAATTTCCGAGCAGCCATGCAAAATTCGATACCACGCTACTCCTTGTAAGTTTTGGCGACATGAACAACTTTTTGCCAGTCCAAAATCAATTCATTCTTTTCGAGATAAAATCAGATAAGTCAACCAAAAGAGTTGAGGTGTCGCAGAATCGTCCAGTAGGGATGTCCAATAATATCGGCAGATATTGGCATAAAAATGAGATATTGGTTCATATCGGTTTGCAATGCGTGTAAAGTGATTAAGTAAGGCTTCCTACTATACTTATACTATACCAATATCACAGCTCAGTAAGAATCACTCAGGCGTCACAAGCAGCTAGCATATCTGCAAAAAATAAGATAAGATCAAACAAAAATAAGCAACAGAAGACGTGCTGAATGAGCCCAGTTTATAATGTCACTGATTGTATTAGTCCAAAGTCTCACGCTTAGAACTTTGTTCCTGCATGTGTGCCACATAGAAATGTGAACCTTTCTGAACTGCATCGTGGCCAGCATTAATGAATTGGATTCCTATTTGTGAAATAAAGACGGACTGGTATCGTACCTTGTTATAATTATATTGTTTATAATGCATTTGCCTTATTTTTCACAATGTTTATTTGTGAAATGCATGCGGTGGCATCGCAGTAAAAAAGCATAATATGTTGAGATGAGACCTGATATTACCTTTAGGCACGTGCTGCTGCCAATATAGGTATTGGTAATGAAGTACTAGAAAATATTAGTATATTAGATATTGGTAAGAAAGTAACATTAATCTTATCTAATTGTGAAGTAATTCAATCTTATGATAAGACGTTTGGTTGAACGAGAGAGTTATCGAAATGCACAGGGTTGAAGGGAAGTGGGCATAGGGCGAGAAATAAATGACGCTTCTTTGTAAACTGACAGCTAATGCATCGGTGTGACTTTCTTCATACTGGTCTTTTTGTTGCTGGAGGCATTCATCCTTAGCCCCGAACCTGCACCAGCAGGCTGGGCAAATACAATTGGGGCTGTGATATATGAGGGTGACTGTTGACTTTGAGGAGATGGATCAAGCACTGCCGGGCGCAGATGCTGGCAGGAGCCTTTCATACCAGTTTCCCTAACCTGTGGCAGACACACTGGCTTTCAGAGTGTGCGGAGCTGGAGAGAAGATGTGATTTTTCACGACCAGGCCTAAAACCCAGCCGTGTCTCAGCCTCAGGCCTCCCTCCTCATCTGCTAAATACCTTTCTTGAGGAAACACTCTTGAGATTGAGACCCTTTAAAGGCTATGCCATTATATTTTAGCTCCACTTCCCCTTTCTCCGTAACCTGGTACAGCCAATTAATTGCCTGATATAAGCACATGCATTCTTTGAGAAACTAAGCATAGTGCACAAACTAACAACAAGTTATTTATATTATTGTATAGTTGTCATTAAAAGTCTACAGTATATACTGTAGCTACTTGGTATTACTGAACTATGGGATTGTTTCAGTCAAAAGTATTTTGCAGAAAATAGAGTGCTAAATGCATCAAATAAATTATATATATACTACATTATATCAATAAATTAAGTAGCTGTGTGGCTGTCTAACCATCACCAGATTTGGGGAAAAAATGCTTATGCAATGTGAAGGAATTTAAGGAATCAAAGTGAGCCAGCAATAGTCAATTAGGTATTGAGGTAGGGCCAAAAGATATACAGTATTTCCACATTTACAGTGTTTGTATTTATCCTAAGCAAGAAATCCAGTCTCTTTTTAGAACTGGATGTAGATGATGATCAAAGCCCATTTGGGGGTTTAGTCCTGATGTTAGGTGTTATGCTGCAGTAGCTTGAATTTCACCATTCAAGTTGATTCACCTGAAAGCAAAGTGCCAACATTAAAATGTGCATAAAATATTGTTTTGTATTATTTGATGGAGTTAAACCCAAAACCTCATAATAATGGTTGTCTTTTGGGTTGCTTTGGGATGTCATAGGCATGGAAAGCAGAAAAGTAGGTCAGATTGAAGTTCCCTAGAAATGACTTTTTGATGCTAAACCATAGCTTTCATCTGGTCTAACCTCAAAAAGAAGGGGCATCAATGGTGGCCAAAGTAAACTGAGACCTGAGAAGCAGTGTCTGGGATGCCTGAGGAAAAGCAAGAAGAGTCACTGTGCCCAATGGTTAATGTCTAACGACTGACCCACTAATTGATGATATTCTTCCATGATCTAAGCATAAACACTATAACATTGTGTCAGTACTAAAAGAGTCTGTGAATCATTTACCGACTGTCTTCGTTTTGGAGACATGCGCCATTTTTTTGTCATTTTCTGCTGTTATTTCCCGCATCATTTAAAAACTGTGAGTGGTGGAATGATTTATACGATGACTTGAACATGTGCTGTACATATAATTTTTTTTATCTATGTCATGATTAAGATATTTTAGGGAGTGATAAACTCTGACAATATGACTATGGCAATATTTGGAGTGTGTGTAATTTGGGCCTGGGCAGCATCGTTGTAACATGATGCAAGAGTGCTCTCTGCTGGTTGAAATGGGGGGGGAGTGTCCTTCACACAGGAAAGTTGTGTAAAACATTCATTCCGAAACATGCAAAATTTAGCTTTCTTCTTTTTGTAAGATGGTAACACTGCGGACTAACACAATCAGTTCTAATTAATGTACAAATGCATGTGTTATGGATGACACACTTGAGACCGTGTGATTTTCTTTGTTTCTTCAGGTTGGATTTGCTGGGACGCCAGATTATCAATTCACAATGACAATCAAGAGATGAGCCTGCAACAAGCAGCCCTGACCTTCTGTTTCCTGCCACTGGACGTTTGCTGATTCATGCAATCCAGAACACGATGCCTCAGTCACCCGGACACATCTTCTGAAAAGCAGACCTTCACAGCTCTCACTGTGCATCATGGCAGGAGAGACTCAGCAAATGCAGGCTGTCAAAGAGCTGGGCGCTGAGTCCAAACTGCAGGATGAAGGGACAGCGGTGGAACAACAGAGTGACAAAACCACAAAGGAGTCTTCCAAGCACTTTTCAAGCACCGACACTGATGCCAGAGCCAGCAGCAGAGGGCCCAAGGCGGACAAAATAAAGAAGGAGCAGGGCGGTACACAGCAGCGTGAGGCTGTAATTCGACCACAACAGACGGGCAAGATTGACTTCAGATCCTTACAGAACAGATCAAAGTTTGTCGCTGACAGAACCTGGTCCAGTGGCAAAGGGAGTCCCCAATCACCAAGTGGAAAGGGGCGCGGCAGAGAGAAAAGCAAGCGGTCTGGGAAGTCAGAACGTAGCAACCCACAGCACCTGTACAGTCTCAGCATTACGAACCCTCGCTCCAACCTCAACATTGGGATTGCTTACCCACAGCAGAAGGTTTCACCAGCAACAAAACTGGACACCGGCCGTGGCCTAGTCTCCGGCAGCTACAGATTCCACACTCCCAGCATACCTGAGAGACAGGTTGACATACAGCAGGACGAGCTGAACTACAGCCGCTGTTTCCAGGAGGCCTCTTCAAACCTTACCTCTCCAAGCTATACCTCACAGGCACTGGGATCCTCAAGTGGGACACCGTCTCACCAGCATCTCCCCCTGTCACAGAAAGAGCAGCCTGCCGCAATGGAGAACAGCAATGCACAGTCAGGCAGTCAGCTGGTCTTGACTGACTTTCAGCTGAATGCCTCTACTGCATGGACGTCTCCTGAGAGAACTTTTAATGGTGCTAACTTTGCCTCATCGCAAAAATCCACTGCTCATACAGACGGCAACAAGACAAATAGCATGGTGCCTGGTTCATTTCAATACGGATATCATTTTCTGGAGGAGTCAACCTCTGACTCTTTTTCCTGTGAACAGAACCCTCAATCCCAAGACTTCACAGACTCTTCCCTCAGTTCTTTTCATGGGACTCATAATTCATTTTCCTTTTTGCCTGTAGAGGGGCCAAATGTGGCTCAAAACAGCACAAAGTACAGTAATGAACAGCAGCCAGAGTCCAGAAGCTCGTATACTCACACCCAGCAGTCACAGTTTATTCGGGGGGCGGCCTCCATTCAGTGTCTGAGGAATCTGAGTGAGGACTCAGCCAGCAGTGACAGCTCCACCGCTTCCACCTCTCAGCAGTCAGATCATGGGAAGTCTTCCCGGCCAGAAAGCACGGACAATGTCGGACAGGTCGATGGTAAAGATTCAGCCATCGCCACAGGTATTAAGAGGAACTGTCAGCCGAAAGACATGGCTGGCAACCAAAGAACACACATGCAAGCAAGTGTGCACCACACAAGGAACATGTCACACACTCAAGGCACACAAATGCACTTTCTTAGCAAAACATTAAACAATTCTACCGGTAACCATGTTCACACAGGCACAGTGCAATTTGATAAAAACATTAATAATAAGGTTTTGAATGGGTTAACGCACTCCTGGGAGGGGCCTGGTAAGACGTTTTTACCAGCGGCACAAAACACAATTCAGTACAGTGATGTGACTGACAAGTTTCAGTTTCAGAACCAGCCGGCGCCTGACAAAAGGATACATTTATCTAAAGACAACAGAGTGCCATGGCAGCAGATTCGGCCAGCCACTTCCAACCAAAATCAGTTAACGAGACAAATCAATAATCAAAAAATGTCTTACATTGTTGCACCTTCTGAGTGGCAGGATGATTGTAAATCACATAAAAATAATCCCTTGAAAAGCACCAGTTCTTTTCCAAACAGCAGAACCAGCGAAGGCTTTTGTAACCAAAGACAGGATGCTGTCAAACAGCTCTCCACGTTCAAAGTAGAGATGAGCCATGCACAAGTATGTGAGTCCAAAAATAAGGCAATATATTTTGGCCTCAACCAGTCTATACCAGTATCTTCTTCCAGAAGCTACAGCTATCCACCCTTACAAGTTCCCCCCATGGGTCTTATGATGGTTTCACCCTATGAATCACCTTTACCCTCCCCATCTCATACTCCTGCATCCAGTAGTACTTGCTCTTCCCTTTCCCCAGCATCCACCAGCCCAGTCAACAACACTTCTGAGGATAGTCAAATGTCAAAGTCAGGAGGCCCCCTCCCTTTTTATCAACAGTCCAAAACCCAGTTACAACCCGATCACCTAAACACTCACCCCCATCAGTTCCATGCTGAAACGCAGAGAAACCTTCCCTATGCACCAGACAGAGACAAAGACAGCATGATGAGCTACCTTCAGAGCAGCACTCAGCCAAAGACATTAATGGATGGGAGCAAATGTTACATGGACAGTTTTGGGATGGAGCATCATCAGCCTCCTCCGCCTTACTCCGCACATCAGCTGTTCGCCACTTCATTAGCCAATGCTAATCTTGACCAGTTAGATGTGCTTCTGACGTGTAAGCAGTGTGATCAGAATTTCAACAATGTTGCTTCGTTCCTAGGGCACAAGCAATACTGCACACAGCCAAACGTTCCAAAGATAGAAGACGGCAGGAAGTTCCAACCAGAACCAACAAAAGCAGTGTTACCTGCATCAAATGTTTCTGTGTCAAAATGCCCTTCTGACCTTCATCTTTCGCTGCTGGGCCTTAACAAAAACGGAGAGCTTATATCAGACAGTGAAGCAAAATCTGACTGCAGAGATGATCCCATGAAACTTAACTTGTTCTCTGCTTCTGGCAACCTCCCCATTCCTCTCCCTGAGCTAGAAATGGAGGATGCAAAGTTAGACAGCTTAATTACAGAAGCTCTGAACGGGCTCGGCTATCAGTCAGACAACGCAGAGATAGACAGTAGCTTTATCGATGCGTTTGTCGATGACGACCTCAACACCGTCAAAGCAACAAACAAGCAGTGCCTGAAAACAAAAGAATCTGTCTTGTTTGAGAACAAAGCAGCTGATGACAGCGGGTCTTCCACACAGGAGAAGTATTACTCCAATCGTGACAGCCCTAAGAAAAATAAGCCATACAGCGATAACAAACTTGAGAGAACACCTCAGAATTTTGAGCATGATAAGAAAACAAACATGAAAAAAGAGACATCTCCTAAAAATCCCAAAAGTGCCTCAAGGGAAAAGATGAGGGAACAAGAGAGCAAAGTGAAGGAGGCAAGAAAAGTGTGCAAGAGTGAAGATGAAAGCACGGGTGCCCCGAGATTTCTCTTATCCAGCAGGTTCTCTGAGCGCTGCGCTGTTAAAAGCTTTCAGGACAATTCGGCACCCATACAGGCCTCCACATCTCCAACCTCAAGGGCTACAGTGAAAGAGAGCAAGCGGAGAAGCACTGGGGGCGGCACGTGGAGCAAAGAACTTATACATAAAATAGTTCAGCAAAAGAATAAGTTCCATAAGCTTCACGTTAAAGGTAGCAAAAACCTCCAGTTTTCCTTGGTGATGGAAAGGCTGACCCCAACTGTGCAGAACCCAGCATTCGGAGAGTATGACTATGTTTCAGACACAGATGATGAGTGTGAGCCCGTTAAAATAGCAAGCCAAGGCAGACTCAACCAAAGCAGCCGTTGTAAATACACATACACTAAAGAGTGCAAATGGCGAGCTAGGAGTGAGAGGGACAAAGCAGCGTGGAGACATGAATCAAAAGAGTGTTTTGAGGTGAAAAAAAGTGAAGACATTTCTCTTTCACCTGAAAAAAACAGTTCCCAAAGACACAAAAGGAGGGGGAGCAGGTCCTCCACAAGCAGTGAAATCAGCACATCAGTGAGTGTTTCAAGTGACAGCATGAATAGCCCTAAGAGCACCGATCGCATTGAATCCGACTGTGAGAAGAAGGCGGACATTGACAAGAAAGACTCGCCGGAGTTGAAAAGCAATGAAAGGTGCTCCCCGCAGAAATCATGCAAAGAGACTGGCACACTTGCACTGACATTCACTAAATCAGCAAAGAGGTGTAATCCAGACAAAGCCAATATCTTTGGTAAAAAAGACGGCACAGAAAATTCAACAACGTCCATTCCAAATACAGAAATTGTTGATCCAATGCCATCCGCAGCAGTGACAGGCTTTGGAAAAAAATCACATAGCAAATCAAGAGAGACGGTTTCTCAGAGCAAAGAAAATGCAGCGGCTTTGTGTGAAAATGCACTTGAAAGCACAGACAATCTGTGCCACAAAGAACAAGAACACAACAAGCCATTCCAGTTTCTTTCACACTCCCCCACTAGCAACAAAGAAACAGATTCCAATACTGACAAACACACAAAGGTGAAAAGAAGACACCTTTGGCCCCACTCCACACAGCCAGAAGTATCGGGAAACACTGCATTTAAAGAAGAGGGCAACAGTGTCTGTATGGCAGAAGAAGCTATTACTTTAGTCAATGAGCTAGACACACACACGTCTGCTTCTCTTTGCACCAATCTGATGGATGAAGTGTGCCTTTCGCCAAGCCAAAGCCAAGGTCCCTTGATACAAAAGGACACGCTCCACCTCATGCCCTACCCCCTGGACCAGGACCAGGGTCTCATGAAGTCTCCTCTTGCATTTGACACATCGTCAATGTTTGGGGACCTTGCAACATTCGACAGCGGCCTTTACTCTGACATGCCGAAAGAGGGTTTCCATTCATTAGAAAACACAATTGACAAAAAGGACGAGTTTGTGTCCTCCTTTTCTCCTTTTCTGGAACAAAGAGACTGGAACCTTATAGTAAGCCCAGTGCTACCAGATGATATTTCTCAGTACAAAGGCAATTTTGATAAGCCAAATGAAAAGAAGCCAGATTACAATGACGTGCCTTTGTCTTTGCCAGAAAAAATAATTGACTACAGTGCAAATCTGAACAGCTGTGCCTCAGAGGATGAGTTAGAAATAAAGCGAATCGTGAATGAGCTTGAAAGCCAGCTGCAGACAACTAAAATGGAAACTCCACTCAGACAAGAGGACCCCAAACAGCTGAAAATGAGCAAATTCTCACCCTTACGGCTGAGTGAAGAGTCAGAGAGTGATACCATAGATGCACCGGCGACTTCAGAGCCTTTCGCTGAACCCGAACTTCCATGGAGCAGTCCATTCCAGTTTGACCTTGTGGACAGTCCAAACAGTGCTATTCACGGTGAGGCTGGGGCTCCTGAGCATTATACAGAAACAGAGGCTGGTGCTTCAAATACAATAATTCCAACCTCACAGATCCACAATGACCGCAAGCCAGATGAGAGAAATAGTGAAAAGGAAATTGCAAGTGAAGCAAAAGATGAGGTCTTGCAACAGACTCAATACACAGAAAACCTGATGAAAAGTCTGGAAGTCATGTCTGATTCCCTATTCAAAAATGAAGCCATTATATCAGAACACAGACAGCCAAATGTCACCTCCCTCACAAGTCCACAACAAGAAAGCGAGTGTGAAGCTAGTGATCCAGCTGAGAGAGAGAATCACAATGGAAAGGAGGCAATTACTGGGAAACAGAATATATTTTCATCTTCAAATATCAAGGAGCAGAAGAACAATATTGAATTCATTCTGAAGGAGTCACAGTCATCTCTCCCTCACAGTTCGGACCACACAATTGATGTGCACCAGCAGATTTTGTCACAGCCAAGCGAGGTCCCGGAAAACGGTATTAACAAGACTGAGATGGAATTAATTTCAGATGGGCGTGTACCCGAGGCGAGTAAGATGATTGAATCTTCTCATTGCTCAAGTGTGGTGGATTCACATGCAAATGAAGACACCAACGCAGACAACACTGTAAATGTCTCGCCCAAAAACTGTGACAGCCCTCCAAATTTGACAGATAGTAATGAGGAAGCAGAGGCAAACATTAGCAACCAACCTTTGTCTGTAGACATTTCCAAGTCAACAGGGGGTGTGGTGAAAATGGGAGAGCAATCCACTGATTGCCTCTTGGATCTTAAAAATATTGATTTATTGAAACGTGAGCAGCATGAAAGTGCCACCAAAAACAGACATTGTTTAGTTAAGGACCACAACGTAAATCCACAGCCTGAATTATTACTGGATATTGTCACCGTAGACAAGCCTTGCAGCCCAAATCTAGTCGAAAGCAACACAGAAAGTACCAGGAAATGCTTAACCTTTAATGACAGCCAATCAATAGGACAAAACAATCTGCTGGTCCTTACCCAGATGGAAAGCATCAATGACACTGATGCTAAACGTTACCCCTACAAAGCTCCTAAGATGAATCACTTATTTAAAACTGCCATTCATAAAGAAGAAGATATTTTAAATGTTCACGACATTAGAGAAGACCTTCCTGTGGACTTTATGGCAAGCCACCAGAATTCACCATGCAGAGAACATGTGGAGGGAGGTCAATGTAGCTTTCTACACACCTATTCACCAGCCAGCCCTCTTTTATCGACACAGCCGGAAAAAGACAAAGAGGAAAGCACACAACAAAGTGAATATACTAACGGCGTTGACCCAAAATCACCCGATACCAAGCCTGAATACCAAAAAGAGGACTGTAATGACACCATGAACACAGAAGCAGAAATAGAGTATCCTTTGATTAGTCCACCACACCTGGAACTGCCCGGTTCTGACACCAAAACACACACTCCTCTTCCTGTGTCCTGCCCAGTAGAGTCAGCTGCACTATCAGAGGGCTCGGACAAAAGTGATCCATCATATGATTTCAAGCTCAGTCCTCTGGACAACAAAAGCCACTCAGATGAGCCTCCACAACTGACGCAATATGACTACATACCAATCTGCAGTACAGTGGATATACCAGTCATTGACGCAACAATGCATCACAGTCTAAAATACACATGTTATTCATTAGATCTTGCAGCTGAAGCCCAAAGCACGAATTTCTCTACTGATAATGTTAATGAGGATATGAAGGTTAGGACCGATTCAGATGTCTCTAAGCTGCCTGTGCTTAGAAAGGTTGAATCATCATCATTTTCAGTGGCAGAGAGTAATCCACTTGCATTAGAAGACATCTCAGGTTGTCTGCTCACTACTCAGCCACCCAACCTAAGTGAAAGTGGACCCATAACGGATCCAGGAGAGTGTTTGAAAACAGTAGCATCACCAAAAACAGGTCAGAACAACCCTCAGCAGGGCAAAGTACTCTGTGAAATCTGCTTCATGTGCTTCAGGACCGTGCCAGGTTTGAAGAGACATAAGGCCATGAAACATGTGGTCAGAAATGAAAAACCTACTGGCCCGCATAGCACAACAGCTTGCCTTCAGGGGATGTCCATTATTTGTGAAGCATCAGAAGAGGGAGATAAGGAACATAGAGACAATTCACAGCCCTGCCGGACCAAAATAGATGAAATGACGGAGACAAATAGCACCCTAATATTGAAAGCATCAGAGATGGAGTCACACGCAGAGGAAATGGCAGCTGAGAAAAGTGCAGTGGCAGAGGATGAAATAGGCAATGAAAAGTCTGTGCTCCTAACCAAAACAAAAAAGAACAGCAAAGCTCAAAAGAACAAAAATCATGAAGAAAACTCAAAGCTTGACCCATTCTCCGATGAGCTTTTGAATACATTAAAAACAGACCTCCTTCAGGCTATAAGGCCCGATTTTAAACGCAGTGGCTTGCAAGAACAAGAGCAGCCTGAAAGACATGGAGCTGAAACAAAGGAAACGCTTCACTGTCTGACTTCAAATTCTGGCATGGAGAACACATCCAAATCTCCCACTGAAGAGACCCGTGTTCCCAGTCAAACTGCA
The DNA here is from genome assembly GCA_024372805.1 of Oostethus manadensis. Taxonomy (NCBI): domain Eukaryota; kingdom Metazoa; phylum Chordata; class Actinopteri; order Syngnathiformes; family Syngnathidae; genus Oostethus; species Oostethus manadensis. The sequence continues at coordinate 2,698,147 of QODF01000014.1, forward strand.
GGATTCAATCAACTCACAGATACAGATGAGATCATATGCGTTGGCCTGACTGAGGAGGTGACAGGAGAAGGACGTAGAACTAATAATGTGGAAAAGACTGCATATATAGTGGAGATCACCGCAGGACACGACAGTTCCAGACAGAGTGTGTGTGCTGCTGTGGAGGTCAATGAACATGAACACTCAGAGAAGAGTCTTCCCCAAGAGATTTTCGGAAAAGTTGCAGCCGAGGTCAAGTGTGAGCTAAACATCTCCTCAGATGAGCAACATCCTCTCACTTGTTTGTCCCCGCCTCCTCTCAATCCTTCCAGCATAAGTCCTGATCTGAAGGCTTTACTTGACGACGACACCATCTTCTCACAGTTGTTTCCCAGAGATGAAGACGCAAAGAGGAAAAAGTGCTCGAGGGTGTACGGCAAAAGAAATAAGCGACAAAAACTTTCATCTGATTCAGATGTCACTCAGGACTGCACCCCTCCAACATTTGCACGCACTAAAAACGTTCACATAGAGAGCCAAGATGATAAGGCATTCAGTGACAGCCAAACTAACCCCTGTGAATATGCAACCATATCAATTGATGACACCATCATGTTGAATATGTGCCATAACAATGCACCCAAGGGCCCTGATGTCAAGCCAGTGTCAGATGGTCAACAAAGTGATCATGGGGAGATTCGCGACAACACACAACAGCTCAGCCACAACCCTTTGAATCCATTTCAAAGCACTGTTGATAAAACCTCCATCGAGTGGAATGGCTTTAATGAGGAGCCGATTGGGACCTCTGACCCTGTCACCCCTAAAGCAGATGCGCCAATCCCACCTGGCTCTCTACCCACTCCAAGTGACGTCTATGCAGCGGAGCAGAGTGTCACAGACGGTGGACACAGCATTGACATTCAAAACATCAACACCACATTTCAGCTACCTGAAATTCAGTTCTTTGACTCAAACAAAGATGTCCCTGTGGCTCCTCCTTCTGCAAGCACTGATGTGGAAAACAAGGATGATGAGAAATCTAAAAATCTTACGGATCGGCGAGGACGAAAACGACAGGAGGGTGGAATAAAGGTCAAAGATAAGCAGTACAAGTGCAAAGTGTGCTTCACTTGGTTCCTCACTCTTGGTGAGCTCAACTTTCACAAGCTGTCCCACAACCCATCCCCACCTCCAACATGCTACATGTGTGTCCAGCGTAAGTTCAGCTCCAGGGAACAGTTGAGAGACCATCTGTGGGAGAAACATGCCAAGAACAAGACAGGGATTTGGACTTGCGGAATGTGCTTGAAGGAGATCTCTGATGTGTGGATGTACAATGAGCATTTACGAGAGCATGCCACCCAGTTTGCCCGCAGGGGTCAATCTCAGGGCTCCATGTTGGCCATTCCAGGCTGCTTCATGCAGGAGACGGCCGTCAAGAACTTCATCACCTCTATCATGCAGCACCGGGCCAGTAAGGCCAACAGAGAGTCCAGCAAAGCCACTAAAGAACAAGAGGAAGCATTCACTGCAGACAGCACTTTGGAAGAGGGAAAACCCTCAGATGGGGCTGAGCGAAAGCTTAACAAACCTAAAAGCAGCAGTGGGAGAGGCAGCAGCAAGAACACACTGACGCCACTGGAGGTCCTCCACAAAACAGAAGAACCGAAAAATGTGGAAATGCATCCAAACTGCAAGGACCCCTCCAGAGACTGTCACCACTGTGGGAAGCGGTTCCCCAAACCGTTCAAACTTCAGCGACATCTGGTGGTCCACAATTTGGAGAAGATTTTCCTCTGTCATAAATGTCCAGTCTCCTATGAAGAGGCACAGGACCTCAAAGAGCATCTAAAGACGGCACACGCACAGGCGGGCGAGATGGAGTCCAAACACACCACCCTCTACACCTGCGAGCTCTGTGCTGATGTCATGCATGTCATTAAAAAGTCTTTCATCTGCAGCACCTGCAACTACACCTTCTCGAAGAAGGAGCAGTTTGATCGTCACATGGAAAAGCACTTGTCAGGGGGCAACAAAATCTTCAAATTCAGGGGCGTTCACAGGCCTGTCAAAAAGTCTTTGTCCAAAGAAGACGACTGCGATTCCACTGCAAGTAAAAGAAGAAGAATTCTTTCCGACAGTTTGCAGGAGAACAGCACAGACAGCGGCATTGCCAGTGTGGGCTCGCTGCACCTAAGCCACACCTCAGAGACACAGTCTGCTAAAGTGTCCATGTTAGATGACTCCACACAGACCGCCACATTTAACTACCGCAGTGACACAAAAAGTACAAATGTCAAGACTGAGGACATTGCTGAGGATTACTCTGTTCTACTTGTAGAGATGGAGAAATGCATTTCTATGGACTCAAGTGAGTCAACTGAGCCCAAGGAAGAGGAAATCGAGCGAACACCCGCAGTTGATCTTGACAAAGAAGGTAATGCACAATCGACAGCTGAACCGTGTGATGTGAAGGAGGAGAATGAGTCGGTGTGCATTCGAGTGGAGACCACCCAGTGGCCAGCGTCTCAACAGAACAGTAGTGAGGGGGAGGAGACAACTAAAGCCAATGAAGACTCAGCAAGTGGCGACAGAGGGAAAGGTGATTCACTTGCACTCGCTAAAGACTCTTTGAGCAGCTTAAGAGAACAACAGGTCGCTGCAACGTTAACTGAGTCACAGTTAGCAGCTGATGTGAGGGAGCAGCAGAGAGGAGACGAGCATCATCCACAGGGAGCTGTCAGGAAACTGCAAGCTTCCTTTAATGGTACGGAACAGAAGGACATCAAGACAGGTGACAACACCAAAAGCAGCATCAAGGCGACGGAATCAACGCAAGTCCTCCACTCCAAGGCTTCCCCCAACACGTCAGCTTCAAGTGAGGATAAAGAATCCCAGAGACCGCAGAAGAAGAAAAAAGACATGAAATCCTCCCACGGCATGCAAAGAGTTTGTTTCCCTGCAACTCAGGAGAACTTTGGCGTGGACTCTCAGGCCAAAAAGAAGTATCACCCCAGCAAGTGCCTGAACTCCTCTGTGCAAAGAAAACCAGACGGCCCCAATGATTACGCTGTTCTAGCATCAGTGCGGGATGACGTTATGAGCAACAAACTAGTACCCAAGTGCAAGACCTCAACATTAGGTTTGCAGTTGAAAAGAAGCCTGCTTGATAGCTGTATGCCAAAGAAAGCTGACATGGTAGCCCCTCTCAACAGGGAGTACAAAAGTAAAAAGGGACATGTGGGGAGGCCCCTGCACGCCTCCATTTCCAAAGTGTCCTCCGTTCCCATGAACAATTCCTTTAACAAGCCCAGGCCAAAGCAAGGGGTGAGGTCAGTCGAGAGCCACTCCTTCAGGACCGCAGAGTCCCAAAACCACCTCCTAAGCCAGCTGTTTGGCCAGAAACTCACTAGCTTTAAGATTCCTTTAAGGAAGGACACGTCAGAATCTATTAACTGAGTGGAGATTGAGGGATCTGTGAATAAAAGACTTTACATTTCACAGCTCTTAAGGTTTTATACTTAATTCATGATGGTGAATGAGATTGCACAGCTCTTTTCTGTGAAATGTTATCTTAAATACTTACATAGTCACTTTATGTCTTCTTTGTACATGTGCTTTTTTCACACAAATGTGAGGACAAATGGCAAATATGAATTTTGATTCCAAAATTAATATGCTAGTCGAAAAATATTAGTTTTTTTTTTTATTATTATCTGTTCCAGAGATTATATTTCAAATATCTATTAAAAGGAAAAGGAATACTTGAAAATACAGTTGAATAAATCCTTTTAAGAAGTGCATCTTCCTTTTGCATTCATAACATGGGCTTGCTTGTCAGTGCACGGCTTTCTCCGAAAGAATCAAATGATGTAATTATTGACCTGGACTCTCGTCTTTGTACATGCTTCCAACATATTATTGTGTACAATTTTTAACTGCACTGCATTGACATTCATTATATTAACCTTTTGTATAAACATGGTGCTACATTGTGTTTTATTGTAATGTGAATGCCTCAGAAGGGAACATGAGACCTGTAGCAGTTAGCAGCACGTTGTGTGTTTACTGGTTCTCTGTCGTTTATTCAAGATACTGTGTAACCATCCAAGGGCTTCATCTGTAGGTTGGTCCAAGACAACATTAGGAAAGATTCCATTGTATAAACTCAGGTGCATACAAGGGCATCGCCGTCCTTACACCTGTATTTGGATTTCTTCCCATGCACTGATAATATTACTCACACATACTCACACACCACAACTATCTGTGTCTGCAATTTCAAACTGTTTCATACTGAAGAGTATTTACTTGGACAAAAATAAAGGTGCTTTGTCTTGTTCATACTGTATGTATCGTAATTTGTATAATATTGTAGGTAGAATATTGTCTGATGTAATGCTTAATATCAAAGTTTTATTTTAATAATGTACAAAAGAATGAGCAGAAAAGGGAAGTGCAGTCAGTGCCATGTGCAAGCTGTAAAGTGGATCACTAAGTGCCTGTTTTATAGTTGTTATTAAAGATCTGTATCGATCTCTCCTGGCTCTTTTTCTTCCGATTGTACATCAAAACTTGTATCCCTGCAGATGTAGCTGTCAGCGCCTGCATCAAACACGAAGCGTTGCTGGTGCCGGGAGGCAAAAACCGATGCACGCGCACACACAACAGAGATGTTTTTCCACACAACTTTGAACGGTCGCAAATGTATCTTTACTGCAGGGAAACACACAATTTATCCAAGCATATGTTCTCTGCAGTACACATCGAGGAGACTTCACTTGTGTTGTCCTCCCACCATGTGTAAAGTGGCTTCTGTTCCTACATGAGTATTTGTCAACATCACATAGGAATAAAAAGCCATAGTACACACTGGCGTGCACTGAAGGGAAGACACGTTTGGCCGCTCGATGACGGAGCCTTTGAAAAGGGAGAGACAAAGACAAAAGAAATGTATGAGCTCATCCAGTTAATCGGTTTGGTCTTAGTCCTATAGGAGTGGTGGTATAGACATTGACATTCATTCATTTATCAACCTCCCCTGACTGTGCATCAGACCCACACTGTTTTATAAAATCACCTAATCATTTAGCAATTTGCAGTGGCCTAGCAGTTAGCATGTCAGGCTCACAGTCGGGTTGAGGGTTTGAATCTCTCTTGGAGCCTCTCTGTGTGTAGTTTCTACTCCCTGTGCGTGAGTTAGAGTTTTCTCTCCTCTACTATAGCTTCCCCCCGCATCGCGATCAAAAATGTGCATGTTGTGTTAGGTCAGTGGTTCTCGTTTATTTTCTGTCATGCCTCCACGGGGGGGAGAAATGTCAGCCACCCCCACGGTTAGAAGTAATATTATTACTGTTGGAGAAATGTATTTATCTGTACTGCACAGACTTAAGTCAAAACGGAATCCAACAAAATGCATATTTAAGAGTTACATTGCATGCTGATTAGACAAATTCATACCTGTTGGCAGGTCTGCACTAATAATGAAAGTCCTCCAGGCCTCCTCCCCCCCCCCGACAGTTCACCGCACCCCTCGGGGGTCCCGCCCCACTATGTGAGAAGCACCGGGTTAGTTGGAGATTCTAAATTGTCCGTATGTGTGAATGTGAGCTCGGATAAGCTCTAGCCACAAGTGGTAGAAAACTGTTTTAATTCTGGTCATGACGAGTGTGAGAGAGAAAAAACGTTTTGCTTCGTCCATCCACTCACTGATTTCAAATTCATGACAGCAGAGATCACCCCAGACTTTGGCTATGATAAAATAACATTCTATCCTTTATCATCAGAACCGAAGTTGATCAAAATCAATCACACATCTGCAGAATTGTTTTTAAATAGACGCCAGTTCTGCACTGCACTGATAACTCCTTAAAACATAAATATTTACAAATATATCGCACTGCAATATCTTAATCGCTAAACATTTTTTATGAACTGTTAACTGAATTTGTTCTGCACGCTCTGCTTTTTGCTTTTCACTTTCTGCTGTTATTTTGCGCGCTTGTGTTTGTTTGCTTCTACCGTCTAAAGCGTCTTTTGAGTTTTTTAAAAGCGCTCTAATTAAAATGTATCATTATATGTTTTATAATTAAATAGCCAGGATTTGCCATGCATTTTATTGGGATAAAAATACCACAAGGAAGCAATCGGTATCGTACGGAAGCAGATGAATTTGGGTATACCCATCACTACTAAAAGTGATGATTGTGAATGGTACGTTCCCTTTGCCTGTTGTGTTACGTGTTCGCTTTCCACAGCACACAGTGTTGCATACAGTCCGCTAGAATTATTTCTCTGTATTTGATGTGAGGCTGCGCCCCGCAGTGATTTATTTTGCTCATCCTTTGGTCAGCAGCTGTGTGTTAAACAAGTGAGACCCGTGTATATTTTGTTCAAGTTCAACTTAGTAAGAGCCGCCCCCCCAACGCACACACACACACACATGCGCCCCGCTGTCAAGCATCTTTTATCATGTGATCTATGAGGAAATTCCCCAGAGGCCCAGCCATGCAGGAGCATGACAGGAGCGCTTTGCACTTTGAAGTGGAGCGACATTATCAGGAAGTATGGTCTTGAAATAGCATCTCTTCTCTCCCCCTCTCTCACTCCATTTGTGAGGCACCTTCCTCGTCTCCCTCTCCTTATCTGCCGCTCTCTTCCCCCAGCCTGTTGACAGCTTCTCTTATTCTTCTCCCTCATCCAGCCTCTTTTCTTCCCCGAATGAGCCGGTCATTGCTTGCGTTCCCCCTCCGATTTCCATCTCACCTCTCGCCTCCTCCGATGCTTTCTCGGCAGCCTTGCTGTGGAGCACGTCTCTCCTCTCTCTCTGGGAGGTTGTGAGATGAGGCCTCACTGCCGGTCAGCAGTAATGACGCTGGAGCTGTGGGGTCATTCAGGTGGCCTCTGTAGGGACTGTGTGGGAGATGGATGGAAAGACGGAGAGGGGGGGGGGATGACACACAGACTACTGCAGTGAAGATCCATTGGGATGCCATGTTAAAAAAACAGTGAGGAGGTATATGAATAATTCAATCTAAACACGTTCCCTGGTGAGGGCAAAGAGGGAATCTTTGAAATAAAGACATCACACCTAGCCTGACTGCAATCACAACCACCCCTCTAATGTATAGACACACCTACTTCCTGTCTCTCTCTCTCAAGACGGCGGCACCTGACACAAGAGTTTAAGGAAGTAGGGCATCACAAGCATGAAACGGAATCACTAAACAAACGAGAGGCTAAAAATAAACCCAGCGTGGTGGTGAGGATAATATGGAAGAAGAAAACATGAAAGTCAATTCAAGCACATTTTAATTAGTGGCCTCACAGCAGGAAGTCACGGCCCCAAAGAGACCGCGGAGCTTTTATGCACTCAACCATTTGTCACTTTGCTTTAGTGCATGTGAGACGCAATGAGTTGAATGTACCTGTTTGATTCATCCCACCTTAGAGAAAGCGATGAAGCAGTACACAGCACTTTTACTCCAAGGACACCTTCAGGACGCACAGCGGAATGAGTCATAGTGAAAAAGAAAAGGTCGTTACTTAATAAGCCTTCTGTAGGTAGGTAAAAAAAACACTATTCAAGGCTGCAGCTCCATTTAAACCTGGGATTCTCAACTGGTGGGTCGGGACTGAAAATTGGGCCGAGCATCCGTTATGGCATGGTTATGACATTGAAATATGTAATATATACAATATATATAATATATATTCAAATATTTCATGTAACTGATGTCTGACTTTTTTTTTTAACTGAACAATATTTTTGGCATCTTCCTCCTTGGTATATAATTATTGCATATCAATCAATCTTTATTTCAGACTCCAATGGGTCCATATAGAGCATTTATTTTAAAAAATGTTATTTCCTGCTACTATTACTAACTATTTTGTATATTTTATTTGAATTTTGCCATTTCTGTAGGCATGCAATCATACATACAGTATGTTCATACTATATCACGTTCCATGTCATTTTCTGAATAAAATGCTTTGATAAATTCTTAAATAATAAAATAAATGCCAAAAAATGTGGACATGCAACAATGTAATCAATTAAAATATTAAATTGTGATTAATTGCATTTTGTAATCAAAAAAGTTTTTATCTTAAATAAGTGTACCTTTTAAAGTTTTTAATGTATCTATCCACATGAGACTGGGTAATATACAGTATTTGCTTTATGCAATTTTTTCAGTTTTTTTTAAACAGCTCAACACAGTATGGACCTAAATGTATAAAAAACAAACACAATATACAATAGGTGGCATTGGTAAGGTAAACTGTCCATCACTCAAATATCATCCTCTTCAAGCAAATATTCTCACAAAATATAATTGTTACTAACATTACAAATAAAACGGTTTGTAAAAACAACCACCAACTAAGTGAAATGAAAACAAGGCGTTAAAAATAAGCGGCATAGAAGTTGGATGGATGGAAGAGAGCAATCTGCCTGGGTTTTAAAGCTAAACTTACCATTAAAAACACCACTGTGCTCAATATTTGTTCCCGCTGCATTTCCTCAAACTACAGTGTGGGCCGAGGTTCAAACAAAACGTGCGCACGTTAATTATGTGTGCAAAAAAAGGAAATTGTTATGGAAACTTACGTTAACGCGTTAACTTTGACAGCCCTAGTTTAAATGTTTGAAACATGACATAGTCCATTCAAAAAAACATAAAGCTGCACGGTGGCTCAGTGGGTAGCATGTTGGCCTCACAGTCAGGAGGTTCAGGGTTTGAATCGGAACCCTGAACTCTTGTGTAGCACAAGGAAAAGAGTAGCTAGTGCAAGGTTGCCCAGCATGCCTTGCGGGTTGTAAATGTGGGTATAGTTTTAGATGTGTTTTAATATACGTTTTTACCTTATTAATTTGATACCCGCACAGTTCCTGTGGTGCCGTGTTGTATGTTCCAATAGCTTGTGTTATTGTGTGTTATTGTGCACTGTGACATGGAGATGCCTTTGGTCTCTGACCATTTCATGTCCAACATACACTACGGACCAAAATTTTGGACATTTCAATTCACTTTCAAAGTTTTTGCAATTTTCCGGACTGGCTGACCTTCATTTCTTTAAGTAATGATGGCAACTCATTTTTCTTTACGTAGCTGTTTGGTTCTTGGAATAATCTGAATTCTAACAGTTGTCCAGTAGAGCTGTCACCTGACTTCTGCACAACACAACTGATGGTCCCAACCCCATAAATAAGGCAAGACATTCCTCTAACCCTGAAACCTGTGAAGTGAAAACCATTTCAGGTTAGCTCAAGAGTGGCTACTTTTAAGAATCAAAAATCTAAGACATATTTAGAGTTACCGCACACTTTTTTGTTAAGTGCATAATTCCACATGCGTTCATAGTTTGGATGCCTTCAGCGAGAATCTACAGTGTAAAAAGTCGTGAAAATACAGAAAAGTCGTTGAATCAGAAGGTGTGTCCAAACTGTACTGACAACCTTTATTGGGCTTCTTGTACGACTATGGCTTTGGAATCGCATTACAAAGTGTTGACACAATCTTTAGGGGTATTAACAGATGACAGCCCGTTGTATTGAAAAGTCTCCTTCAGAATAAAGGTGTAAGATTGTTTTTGCATGATTTTTTTTGCCCATGCATAAGACCAACCAGTTGAAAATCACTGATCTAAACAACACATTTCCAGAGGCTGCCACGAGAGAGACTGCCTACCGTCACACCGCACACTGTCTTGGATCATGGTGGTTGCCAGTTTGTGTTTGGCAGTTTCTGTTTGTCAGCATGTCGCCAAGAATATAAGGTTGCAGAAACATTTACTAGACACCATGACTTTCTACAACTGGTGTAACATCTTTGATGTAAGTGTGACATCATTGTTCTTGCCAGTTGAACACTCAGAACTGAAACAGAAATGTCATACGGGAGGCATTTGCAGTAGCGCTGCATCCTGAAGGGGTCAGGCGTGTGTGAGCTGGAAAGTGCTTGTCAATGATGTCCTTTCATAGAGAAAAAACATTTAGGGGGATATTTTTTTTACAGCAGAAGCCCTAGCTAGCAGAAAATCAAATGCATTCAATATATTTTTATGCTCTGCTGAATGCATGAATTAATTTGACTGCCACATTGGAACATCATGCAGTGGAACATCAAAATACGAAACTAATTTGTTCCGTAGGGGCTTTCGTGTCTTGGAATTTTCGTATTATGAGACAAAATTTACCATATAAAGTCGTATAAAGTAAATATTTTACCCACCCGAAATGAATATGTGCATTATTTACAACATAATCATTTACATGTGCGTGAATGTTAAAAAAACAGTGGTAAAATAATGAAAGCAATGAAAAATAATAAGAAAGGTTGTTTGGAAAAATGACACTTTATCTTTTGGGTCGAGCGAGGTGAGCTTGATGGTGGAGGAGGAGGAGAGAAAGGACAGATGGCAGAAATCATGTGTAAGTTTACGGACTGTAACTTCATGTAAATGAATACACTACATTACATACTTAATACTATCCTTTTTTTATTGTAATTGTCATTTTTAACAATGGACGAGAGCTTTTTGATACGCTGAGCAAAGGGATGCCGTGACGTAGCACCATTCTGGGAGGAGAAGGATGATGGCAGATAACCAACGGGCAGCAAGCTTCTTCTTCGGTTTAACGGTGGTTGGCCTTCATTACCACCCCAGGGTAGGGCAGCATGTATGGTCGTGCAGTACTTTCAAAAATCTGGGCGGCACTTTCCGTTTTCATTTTCGTATTTTGAATATTTATTCATTAAATGGGACAAAAATATCTTTGAAGCCCAATCCGTATTATGAATTTTTCTTAGGTCGATGAGGTTCGTAAGTCGAGGTTCCACTGTATACCCAAATTTACCAGGAGGTGATCAGACTTTTACAACAAAGGGAGGAGGGTGCATGTTAATAAATAAAAAAAATTGAGACTAAGAAGTATTTTAAAACAATTTTTTTTAAAGAAAGGTGAATTAGTCTTTTCTTTTTCTTATCCTCTCAATGAGTATCCAGATTTGACATGAAAAAAAACCTCCAAAAGTGTCTGTTCCTCATCAGCCGTGAGCGTCACCTTAGTCACTGATAGTATTTGCCTCTAAATGGTTGTGGTTTATTTGATCGACCCATGCATCCGACATTTTACACATTCAGATCCCATTGGTCCCACGATTATTAATACTCGGTTTGTACCCAGAAAATTTGAAAAACAAAAAATGCATTGAATTATAAGTAATAGCTCTCTCAAGGATAATATAAAATAATCAGGAAATGGGCAGATGGTTGTTGAATACCCACAGCAATATGTTTTTCATTATACCTGGGACTTCTTCATTTTTTGTGTATAAGAAAAAGGTTTGTCATATGTGACAGCAGCTTATTGCAGTAAACACCCCTAAAATAGATGTGTGCTTTTTTGTCAAATGTCTGGAATGAGAAAGAATGTGAGTCAAATCTGACCTGAATCCTGACCAGGTGTACTGGTATGGTACGGGTTGCGTTTCACGTAAAAAAGAAAATCAAATAAATGGAAAAAACAGAGAGAAAATGACAAGCTAACTTTCTTTGATATTTTTGTATTAATTAATTTGTCCATTTGTTGCAAAATGTATTTTTGGGTTTAACAACTGTATGGAAAGAAAAAGAAAGATACAGATTAATATAAGTGATGTGTAATGGAAACCTATATGAAGCTTAGCCAATAACTGCAAATAAGTAGATTTCATGTCCAGCAGGTGTTGAGAGTGCAGCAGGACATTTTTTCGGAGTGCGTGATGCATGCGTATAAAGCACATATGAAGCATGACACTCATGATACTTGGGGGGGGAAAGTCCTTTTACAAATGTAAAATAAAAATTGCTTTTTACAAAATAAAGAAAATATCCCAACTAATTTCTTGTCGGGTCATATAAAGGTTTAATCTCTTTTAATCTCTAAAGCTAGATTGCACAGGTATGCATTCATAAGACACCTTAGAGTCAATTTTTCTATATTTGTATATATAATATCTTGGCATTGTGCTTCTCTACTGACTTGGAATTGGAACCCTGCATAATATTTATAAAATGGTCATGCATGAAAGGTGACTTACTGTATAAATTGCCCCTGTTAGTCTGCAGACATGCCTCTCAATTATCCACCCCCACTCTGTCTCCCCTCCCTCACTCCTATATGCCCTGAAATACCACAAATTGATGATGTCATTCTGTCCTCGATGCCCTTTTATGTCTAACTGAGTGTCATGAGTGTGTAAAAGGCATATGTGTGACCTGCTCCTGTCTGAAGTTCAGGACGACACACAACGAGTCCAATACAAAGACTCACTGCACCTTTCTGGCAATGTCACCGCCTGTTGAATGTGACCTCACACACATTCACCTGGAGTGCAGAGTGTGTATGAGTGTGTATGTGTGTCTTTGAAAAATCGCATGAGCCTGCATTGAGTGAATAATGGCAGATGTTCCAGGATGACTCACCGTCCATGTCACCTCTCTGACCAGCGGCATCCCAGAGGGCATTGTTTCTCTTCTGTGCTCCTCTTCCATAAGCCTACTAATAATACACACAACACATACACAAACACACACGGCAACACACTGAATTATTCTATTGGGAGCAGAATAAAACCTAATAACAAGCAACACACACAGAAAAGCACTGATGAATGCACAACATGGCATACATACCTGCAGCTCAGTGGTGTCCTCTGTTTGTCTGGCACCCTCATATGTCTGCTACAGCGCCCGCCAGCCTGAGAAAGAGTCTTCATCCTATCGAATTGGGGACTGGGGCTCAGCTGCAGAGACTGACATCATCTCTTTCAGAGAGGAGGTTTTCCCCACCCGCTATCTGCACCCTCTCTCTCTTTCTCACTCTCCCCATCTCTCTCTCTCTCCCTCACCCCTATCTCTCATCTTTTGAGTCCTCCGTTACCTTCTGACTGATGTCAAAGCGGCTCATGGAAGCTCAGTGCAGTAACAAGTGTTAAATCAGGACTTTTCACAGCTTCCTGCTGTTGTGTTTTAGTCAGCTGTGTGAACCTGTCATCATTAAAGAGAGATGTGTCTCCATGAGGGTTTCTCTTTTAGTGCTGTTATTAATAGATGTGGCCGCCTGCGGTAAATCAAGAGTGAAACGTAATCGGCAGCCGGCTTTTAACTTCCCAATTTCTTTAGATCAGCCCGAATGAAAGTGGAAAGGAGCAGGGCAGCGGGAGACTTTATGATTGGAGGAGATGGATGTCTGCGCTGGTGCTTGTGGTGGAAGGTGAAGGGTGCTGCTGTCCGTGGTGCTGATTGTCACAGAAGGAGACATCATCAAGGACACCGGTGGGCGACCTTACAGACCCCTGCAAAATAGCTGCAACAAGGCAAGGAAGGGGGAAACCTGCGCGAAGCACCAACAAATCTACATGCATGGGAACACGCACACACGCACCCCTCCTCTGTCTCCCACATGCATATCTCTATGTCTTCACTCATTTAGGTTTGCATTAATCACTGCAGAGTAACAGTGGCAGGTGAGATTAAAATAGATTAGCTCTATTAAAGGGATGCACCCACCACACGCACTCTAATACAAACACACACGCAGCGGATCAAGAGCAAATAAAATGCCTCGGAATGTATTGAAATACATCTAAATGTGGACACACACACACACACACACACACGCACACACACTCAGGGGATATACTAGACAAGGACTTGTTTATGCTGCAGTGTGTGTTGCTGCGTTTTGTCCACTCACAGTGTGGACTCCTCTTTGTTGTCCTAACTCTCTCCTCAAGAGGTAGCTTTTAGAATCTTGCCTCCTTGTTTCCATAGTGACACCCCCCACCCCCTCCCTTTGTGAGCCAGTTCACGAGTGCAAAGCGACACGGCATGTGCATGCGTGCGTTTGTGAGTGTTTATGTGACAGAGGTTAAAAAAGGGGTGGATATTTTTAGCATTTTAGATAATAAATCAAAATACATGTTTTTCATTGGGAAATGTTAATAAAGATCCTACTATTCCTGTGCAGTCGTCCCTTGCCACATTGCGCATTTTCAAGTATAAAAATGGCTAAATGAAATAAAACACAAACATTCAGAAAACGCATTGAGACATGTTGATATGTAGTGCTCCACACTTGTCACTAGGTGTCAGTAATGTTACACTAGCCACCCCATGATGTCTCGGAAGAAAAATATGAAACAAAAACAAAAAACCTCTTCCAATGCTAACGTGTGATTCTATATTATTTGCTCCTATTATATCGACCATATTGGGTAAATTAACCAATTAATCGCAATAAATGAGGGATTATTTTACAGTTGTTCCTCTGAGTATCACCTTTTTCATAAATGAATGTACAGTATTAAAAAATGATCACTTTTGTGTGGTAGACTATGCTCTGTTGTTAGTCCAAACATACTGACAAACAAGTCATATGTATTATTCTGGTCACTAGGCGGCAGTAAAGACGCAAAACACTGAGACATTATCTTACACTACATTACTGTGACACTAATGCTTGATATGATAGCGTCCCTGGGGCACAAGAGTTGCAATGCGGTGTAAACAATGAATAGGAGAGTAGATGTAGACTATATAGATTTAGAAAGTCATAAAAAGGTTTTCTATGTTTCCAATACATCCATCCATCCATTTTATTTACCGCTTATCGTCATTAGGGTCGTGGGTATGCTGGAGCCTATCCCAGCTGACTTTTGGGCGAGAGGCTGGGTACACCCTGGACTGGTTGCCAGTCAATCACAGGGCAGACATACAAACATTCACACTCACATTCATACCTATGGACAATTTAGAGTCGCCAATTAACATAACATGCATGTTTTTGGAATGTGGGAGGAAACCGGAGTGGTCTGAGAAAACCCACACACGCACAGGGAGAACATGCAAACTCCACACAGAGTTGCCCAACAGAGATTCGAACCCTGAACCTCCTGACTGTGAGGCCAACATGCTACCCATTCAGCCACCGTGCGGGCCGTTTCCAATACAAAAATATTCAATTTATTACCATTAAATTCTATATCATACAAATTGGCCTGGCCGGGGCCAGCCCGAAGAAGCAGCACGGGAGCTCGCCCCCACAGACCCACCACCTGCAGGGGCAAGCATAAGTGTCCGGTGCCATCCGATTTGGGCAGTGGTTAAGGGCGGGTGGCCGGACGACCTGGTCTTCAGCGGCCAAATCTGGTTCTTGGGACATGGAATGTCACTTCTGTGGTGGGGAAGGAGGTCGAGCTTGTGGAAGAGGCGGAGACATTGTGACTAGATATAGTCGGACTCACCTCAACCCACAGTTTGGACTCTGGAACCAAATTCCTTGAGAAGGGCTGGACCTTGTTCTACTCTGGAGTTGCTGCAGGAGAAAAGCGGTGAGCTGGGGTGGGCTTATTAATAGCCCCCCGGCTTGGTGCCGCTGTGCTGGAGTCATCCCCGGGGAACGAGAGGGTTATTTTCCTACGCCTTCGGGCTGTGGAAAGAGTCTTGACTGTGGCTTGTGCTTACGCGCTGAATGGCAGTTCAGAGTACCCAGCCTTCTTGGAGTCTATCAGAAGGGTTCTGGAGAGCACGCCAGCTGGTGACTACATAGTTCTACTGGGAGACTTTAACGCCCATGTGGGCAATGACAGTGTGACTTGGATGCGCGTGGTTGGGAGGAACGGCCTCTCTGATCTGAACCCGTGTGGTATGTTGTTGCTGGACTTGAGTGTGAACCACAGTTTGTCCATAACAAACACCATGTTCGAACATAAGGATGTCCATAAGTACACTTGGCACCAGGACACCCTAGGTCGCAGGTCTATGATCGACTTTGTAGTTGTAGCATCAGACCTGCGCCCGCATGTTCTGGACCCACGGGTGAAGAGAGGGGCTGACCTGTCAACTGACCACCACCTGGTGATGATTTGGATTAGATGGCGGGGAAGGATGCTGGCAGACCCAAACGCGTAGTGAGGGTGTGCTGGGAACGTAGGGCAGAGCCTCCCGTTCGTCAAGTCTTCAACTCTCATCTCCGGCAGAGCTTCGCCTGCATCTCGAGGGAGAACCGGGATAGTGAGTCCGAATGGGCCGTATTCCGTGTCCCCATTGCTGCGACAGTCAGTCATAGTTGCGGCCGCAAGGTGGTCAGTGCCAGTCGTGGCGGCAAGACCCGAAACCGATGGTGGACACCGGGGGTTAGTGCTGCTGTCAAGCTGAAGAAGGACTCCTATCAAGCATGGATGGCTTGCGGGACTCCCGAAGCAGCTGACAGGTACCGGCAGGCCAAGCGGGTGTACAGGATTGGTGGCCCGCTTCTACGTGCCATTCGGTCCTTGTACAATCGAAGCAGGAGCCTGGTTCGCATTGCCAGCAGTAATCCGAGCTTGTTTCCGGTGAACGTTGGCCTCCTCCAAGGCTGCCCTTTTCACCGATTCTGTTCATAATCTTCATGGACAGAATTTCTAGGCGCAGTCAAGGAGTTGAGGGAGTCCAGTTTGGTGACCTTAGGATCTCGTCTCTGCCATTTGCAGAAGATGTGGTCCTTATGGCCTCATCAGGCTGTGACCTTCAGCGTTTACTGGAGCAGTTTGCAGCTGAGTGTGAAGTTTCTGGGATGAGACTCAGCACCTCCAAATCCGAGGCCATGGTTCTCAGTCGGAAACGGGTGGACTGTGTCTCACAGCTGGCCTGGGAACACCTTGGTGTCCTCCCGGTGGAGCTGGAAGAGGTTGCCGATGACTGGGAAGTCTGTACTTCCCTACTGAGACTGCTGCCCCGCGACCAGGACCTGGATAAGCGGAAAAAATGGAATGGAATTGAATGGAATCATACAAATTAATTTAACGTGATCAGGTCTGGAACCAGTTAACCGCTATTGATGTAATTTATTTGTCATCCGTTGTTGTATGGTCATGTGTTTGTTCATATAGCATAGTGCAACTACACACTGCTGAAAGATGGCTACTACTCTAATGACAGTCTAATGACAGGTGTGAATGAACATTTCATTGACCTTGAAGGATAAGACCAGTGCAATATACTCTTAGGCAAACTGTGTGTAATAAATAAAAAAATATGCTTGGTAAATGACTGAATTTGTCACATTCAAACTGATTGGGTAGGAAAAAACACACTCAATGCATGTGTGTGTGGGTGTGTGTGTGTGTGTGTGTGTGTGTGTGTGTGTGTGTGTGTGTGGCCCCGGTAGGAAGCAGCACACAGGAGCAAATCCCTTCTCCTCACCTAAGCCAAGAGCGTTCCACATCAGTGAGTGGGAATGAGCAGCGAGGACACTGGAGGCTTGTCTGAGATAGGATTATCTCAGCTAAGATTTCCGCCATCTTGAGTTGTCACAACTCTTGAGTATAAACAAGGAGACATCTGACAAACTTAATGAAATGATGGATGAGTGGGACCTTTCGCTATGGCTTCCTAATCATCCACCATCAAGATAATGCAATTCATTAACACCTGAGACAGGAATATCAAACTTTTTTTTACAGGTTAGGAGTGTTTTATTCCGCAAACTTTATCTTCTCTTTCTCATTTCTGCACCTGGTGAAAGCCAAACAATGACTAACTTGACAGAAAACACCATCTGAGCGCGGTGGCAGGCTGGTATTAAATAAATCGAAGCAGTTCCCCATGACTGGTTAGAGGTAAGCGGTGCTTCTTGACATCTTTCTGACAATAGTAGGAGGGTTGGAAGACCTCAAGAAACAGCTACAGAGAAAATTGCCAGAGCCTTTCAAAAGAGGAGCATGTCAGGAGGGTGAAGTCACCTCCCAGTACAGTTCCGCTGCTTCACGAGCGCAACACAATTCGTATTTTTCACTCAGATGAAAGCGCACCACTCCATCCTGGATGTGTTAATGCACCCAAATATTGCAGCTTCTTTGCCATGTGATTCCAAATGTGTGTAACTGACAGCAAGTGGGGGACTAGATCAGTGGTTCTCAGGGATTCTTGGCCTAGAGGTGGGTTTTAGTAGGTCGCAGGTCTTTTATTGAATGGGATGTTGTCTAATATAATTTATATAGGTGGCGACAACGCTGCGTAGATCTATTTAAAACTACCTGTCATAGAAAACCACCAAGTTTTGTTAGTGGTTTACTACCACTAAGAGGTCAAATGTGCCAGTCGTGTCTCTTGTTGAGCTCTTGTTGAGCCACAAAGTGTTTGCCTCTAGGTATTTTATATTTATTATTAGGGGATACACTCAGGCTGCTGAGTGGGTAGCATGTTGGCCTCACAGTCAGGAGGTTCAGGGTTCAAATCTCCGTTGGGCTTCTCTGTGTGGAGTTTGCATGTTCTACCTGTGCGTGTGAAGGTTTTTTCCGGGTACTCCGGTTTCCTCCCACATTCCAAAAACATGCATGTTAGGTTAATTGTCAACTCTAAATTGTCCATAGGTATGAATGTGAGTGTGAATGTTGTATGTCTGCCCTGTGATTGACTGGCGACCAGTCCAGGGTGTACCCCATCTCTCGCCCAAAAGTCAGCTGAGATAGGTTCCAGCATACACACGAACCTAATGAAGATAAGCGGTATAGAAAATAGATGGATGGACACTAAGGCCGCACAGTGGTCAAGTGGTTAGCATGCTGTCCACAGAATCAAGAGATCTGGAAGACTTTCAGCTTGCTCTCCTCGTGCATGTGTGTGTTTCCTCCGGGCGCGCATGCGTGTTGGATTAGGTTTGTCTATATGTGCCCTGCGATTGACTGGCGACCAGTCCAGGGTGTATCCCACCTCTCGTCATCTTGGATAGGCTACAGTGTGTAACATTAGTTTTATGTATACCTTAAAAGAACTACAGTTCCCATGATGCTTAGAGTGCATAACCAGAAGATATTACATTTCCGAAACAGCCTCTGCTATCATGTTTGATGTTTTTGTGTTTTGATCTGACAAATCTCAAGTAACTTTGATTAAATGTGGAATTAACACAGTTTATGCTTAGAGTTTGACACCATGGCAGCTGTTGAACGTTGATGGAAAAAAAACGCCACAGATGAGTAGGTTGGGTTTTCAAGTGTATAAAACCGCGTCCATATTACATGTATTAGTCACAGTAGCAATGCCATATTTCACAGTCTGATAGACTTCCGGCTGTTCTGTTCCCACAGAATATTGTCACGTGTCGTGAGCTCTCGTGATATCCCTACTTACTATATATCAGCTGTTTAAGTGGAATGTGAATCTTGGTTATCTTTGTTATCGTCATTATGACGTGATTTTGAAAATGGCCATATCAAATTGTTAACGCTAATTGCTAGCGTGTATAAGGGATTTTCAATACAAATTAGCACTGAGCTAGTGCATTAGTTTAAATGCATTTTGTTTATGTTGAATGTCACAGAGAAACAGTTTGTATCTTATATAAGTTTTAACTGACGTGCTTTAGTTCTGCAGTCTGCTGAGCTAGCAAGTAGACCAGAGGCTAGCAGGTTACACAAAACTTCTGTTTTGTACCTTTACAGACACTTTGAGTTAAAATAATCTTAAATTTGTTCTTTAAATGTTTGCTGAATTTGTGTTGCGCTGGCACACTATACTAGTTTGCACTACCTCAAATTCAAACTTCGTCGTCTCTTCAGTAAACATAAGGTATTTTTCAAATTTCAGTTGAAATATTTCTGCAATTTGTGTTGTGGTTTGTCATTAAGTGGCGATTGTGGGTCCTGCAGTCAAAACAGTTGAGAACCACTGGACTAGATGAGTGTACTGGCCTCTCTGCTTGCTCCACAATCAATCCCCAGAGTAGAGCAATGTTTATTTTTCTCTCGTTAATTGGTCTGGATGGCACATCTGAAGTCAGCCCATGAAAGCCTTAAGTGACAATGGGGTGTCTAGCTTTGTCACATGACCTGAATGCGGGACAGATAAGACTGCCACATCGGCACACACACACACACACACAGCTTGTTAATGTACACAGGCCTATGTTCAGTTCCTGGAGGCACTCCTTTTTATTGGGACCGGCAATCACATTTAATAGTAAAATTAGCAGATACATACACAAACAGAAAGTTTAACGGTTTGAAAAATTGTATCATTCAATTTTATATTTGTTATATAATATTATCGTATTCATTCATTCATTCATTTTCTATACTGCTTATCCTCATTAGGGTCGCGGGGATGCTGGAACCTATCCCAGCAGACTTTGGGCGGGAGGCGGGGTACACCCTGGACTGGTCGCCAGTCAATCGCAGGGGACATATAGACAAACAAACATTCACACTCACATTCATACCTATGGACAATTTAGAGTGGCCTATTAACCTAACATGCATGTTTTTGGAATGTGGGAGGAAGCCAAAGTAACCAACGCATGCACAGGGATAACATGCAAACTCCACACAAAGATGCCAAAATGGAGATTTGAGCCCTCAATTTCCTGACTGTGCAGCCAACATGCTAACCACCAGGCCACTGAGCAACAAAGTTTCCATGTACAAAATAAATCATGCATGTGCAGTTGTACTGTAAATCTCCGTGCTTAGATTGGAATCTTAACCATTCAACCAAACGACTCACAAACTCTGCCTCTAAGATGGAAACGCACACTACTGAGCTCAAATGAATTACAGTATTATTACTTCAGGCAGCATTTATTAAAAGAGCACAAATATGGTCCATCCTGCTTGTTCTGTGACGGTGACAAACTGTACGTTAGAATGGCTGCCAGCGAGGTAAATTATTATTCAGTCCCCCCTCTATTCTGGCTCGCCTATTTTTATCTGCGTGTGAGGGTGTGAATATAATATGCCACATCCTGATGCAGATAAACCCACAAACATGCACCCTCGCTAACAGATTGTGAAGCAAACACAGTGAGTGTATTTCAATATAGTAGTCAAGGTGGTATTTGTTAAAGCAGAATCCCGAAAGCACAGACTGGATCTCTCTGTTGGTGTATTTGCTGTTCGCTTAGTCGCCACAGAAACCACCATTACCCAAACATCCCCATGCTGATGGACACTTAAGGGTGGCTTCCCCCCCCTCTCTCATTCGCTATCAAACCCCTTCTTCCAGCTCTCTCCCTGGTCAACACTTACCATCATGTGTATCCGAGTCGGTAAACAGCTCAGACAAACACTGACACGCTGTGGTTAGTGATTATAAATGGCCTGGTATAGAAAAATACCTTTGTGTATCCAATATTCGGAACAGAGGGGGGCATAGAGTTAAATGTTTCCCTGCCAGACTGTATTGATTTATGTCACCCAATTGTGTTCTATTCTTTTTCTGTAATGATGCCCTTTGTGCAAAAGGGATGGACATGTGTGGAATATGCATTGTATCCCACTGGGTGTCCTCCAGTTGCTTATGATACTGTATATATACAGTGTCAAAAGAGCATACTGTAATTAGTTTGTTTCTTTCCTACATTTTAGTTTAAGGGGTACAAGTATTTAGCAACATTAAAACCTATATAATCTAAATAACAACTACCTTTGTCTCTATATCACTGGTTCTTGAAGTACCAGTGAAGGAATGTGAAGGAACTCCATTATGAATTCAAGTAAATCTATAAATATGTTTGCTTCAGACATGTTCAACAAATTTAGGGAATACATTAAGGAACATCACATTGTTACGCTTGAACCATTTAACATGTCTGAAAAGGAGTAGAAGGAAGCAGATCTTATTTATTACCACCCCTTGTGCATGTCTCCTCCATCCATCCATATTCTATGCCGCTTATCCCCATTAGGGTTGCGGGGGTATGCTGGAGCCTATCCCAGCTGACTTCAGGCGAGAGGCTGGGTACACCCTGGACTGGTCGCCAGTCAATCGCACGGCATATTTAGACAAACAACCATTGTTCCAGATCTCCTGACTGAGTGGCCAACATGCTAAGCACTCGACCACCGTGCGGCCTTTCCCGATGTCCATTACTGATAATTAATTGATATCATATTTTTATATGATGACACTTCCTGTGTTTAAGTGACATCTTTGGTTTATTGTCAATCTTTTAAAACAAAGAAATACAACACATAAAATACAAATAATACTTAATAAACAAATAAAAATAAACGTGTGTATATATATATATATATATATATATATATATATATATATATATATATAT
>QODF01000014.1:2720300-2881443 GCA_024372805.1 Oostethus manadensis
TATATATATATATATATATATATATATATACACACACAATCAAAATCTTAGGAGCAGTTGAACATTTGCTAGAATTGACCTTTTGCACATTTGGATCTGAATGAGGTTTTAAGTAGAGCTACAATATACAAAAGCAAGAAGGGGGAGTGTGACAAAAAGCACTTTGAAAAAAGTAATTTATTGAAAACAACATTAAACTGAAAGAGACTGTTAATCAGCTAATTAAAAGTTTAAGACCATCGCTCAAAAATGACAAAAAAACTCTCCAAAACCAAGCAAGCATTGCGAACTGCAGCGTTGTCCTGTTGAAAGACCCAGCTGTTACCACACAGACGAGGGCCCTCAGTTATGAGCGATGCCTGCTGCAACATGTGCACATACCCAGCCGCCGTTTACACTTTCATCAAACCTGGGACATTGAAAGGTGGAAAAAAGTTTTCATCTCTGATGAGAACAAATTTAACCTTGATGGTCCAGATGACAGCACCCCAGCTGGTGACTCCATAGTTCTGCTGGGAGACTTCAACGCCCATGTGGGCAATGACAGTGTGACTTGGAGGGGCGTGGTTGGGAGGAACGGCCTCCCTGACCTGAACCCGTGCTGTGTTGTTGCTGGACTTCTGTGCGAATCACAGTTTGTCCATAACAAACACCATGTTCGAACATCAGGATGTTCAAGTGCACTTGGCACCAGGACACCCTAGGTCGCAGGTCTATGATCGACTTTGTGGTCGTATCATCAGACCTGCGTCCGCATGTTCTGGACACGCGGGTGAAGAGAGGGGCTGAGCTGTCCATTGACCACCACCTGGTGATGAGTTGGATTAGATGGCGGGGAAGGATGCCAGACAAACCTGGCAGACCCAAACGCGTAGTGAGGGTGTGCTGGGAACGTCTGGCAGAGTCTCCTGTTCATCGAGTCTTCAACTCTCATCTCCGGCAGAGCTTTGCCTGCATCTCGAGGGAGGACCGGGATATTGTTTCTGAATGGGCCGTATTCCGTGCCTCTATTGCTGAGGCAGCCAGTTGTAGTTGCGGCCGCAAGGCGGTCGGTGCCAGTCGTGGTGGCAAGCCTCGAACCCAATGGTGGACACCGGGGATTAGGGCTGCTGTCAAGCTGAAAAAGGAGTCCTATCAAGCATGGATGGCTTGCGGGACTCCCGAAGCAGCTGACAGGTACCGGCAGGCCAAGCGGCACGCGGCTTCAGCGGTGGTCGAGGCAAAAACTCGGGTGTGGGAGGAGTTTGGTGAGGCTATGGAGCACGACTTTCGGTCGGCCTCAAAGAGGTTCTGGCAAACCGTCTGACACCTCAGAAAGGGGAAGCAGCCCCCAATTCACACTGTTTACAGTGCGGACGGGGGCTTGCTGACCTTGACTGTGGATATAGTTGGTCGGTGGAAGGAATACTTCGAGGCCCTTCTCAATCCCACTGACATGCCTTCCGTAGAGGAAGCAGAGTCTGAGGATACGTACGTGGACAGTTCTATCACCATGGCTGAGGTAATTGGGGTAGTTAAAACACTCCCCAGTGGCAAGGCTCAGAATTCCTCAAGGCTCTGGATGTTGGAGGACTGTGTTGGTTGACACGCCTCTACAACATTGCATGGAAGTCAGGAACAGTACCTCTGGACTGGCAGACCGGGCTGGTGGTCCCCATTTTTAAAAAGGGTGACCGGAGGGTGTGTTCCAACTATAGAGGGATCACACTCCTCAGTCTTCCTGGAAAAGTCTACTCCAGGGTGCTGGAGACAAGGGCACGACTGTTAGTCGAACCTCAGTTACTGGAGCTGCAATGTGGTTTTCGTCCCGGTCGCGGAACACTAGACCAGCTCTACACCCTTGCAAGGGTTCTGGAGGGTATGTGGGAGTTTGCCCAACCGGTCTACATGTGCTTTGTAGTTTAAGTTTTTTATATGTGACTATGTCAGTTCCAAATGTTAGACCACAACAGATGAGCCTGGATGGTAAAAAATCAGATGCTGTATTTTTTTGTTAGTCCAAAAAATCTTTTCGCTGGTTTGGGTACTCTTTCACCAGGGGTATTTCAATGAGAAAATGTTGAAAATCACTCTTTTACATTGTGTATCTTAATAACTGTGTGTGTGATGCAGTACACATGTACACCACTGCAAAGAACAACCGCATTAATAAACACACATCGGAGGTGAGCAGTGAAGTTCAGTTCATGTTTTCTGCCTCTGCTTACTGTATCTATCATATTATGGCTGCTGCACTTTGATCAGGAGCAGCAGGTGGTATCAGGTGGTCTGATGTGAGCGAGGTGTAAGTGGCTTTCAGATTGCAGGATAGCCTGTCAGCCGGAAGACCTTAAGGGGGTGATGTGGCGAGGCTTCACGCCACATTCTGTTGCAGAATGGCCTTTCCAAACTCCCTGGCCTTCACTCTAATTTAGAATGTGTGCGAGAGAATGCCTGTGTGTGCGTGTGTTCGGGAGGTGGCGGGGGTTGTTAAAGCTAGAGAAGGTGTGAGGATGGTGGAGGATGGGTGTAAATCTCTGTCCAGCCGCATGTCGGGATGGGTGTTTGGGGACTGTTTGGGAATCTGGCTCACACAAGCTTAGATTGATGAAGTGATGGTGATGGATGGAGGCAATAAAAGGTCTGGATGTCCTGTCTGTTGCCAGTGATGAGGTCCTCATGAATCACCCGTCTGGGGATGCTGAACATAACCATGCTCAATAACCAGAGGTTCCTTCCATCACTACTTCCTTCCACTGTCAGTGTGATGCGTTTGTTTTTGGATGTATTTGCAGGCATTGATCAATAAAGCAAGAGCCAACAGGAAAGTCTTATTTCAGTTTATTTGATCAGTTTCATGCTTGAAAATACATAATTTATGCTAAAAAAATGCTTACCTATGCATATTTTGATTAATATATTTTGGAAAAACAGTGATAGGTGCAACACATGTTGCTGTCTATTGTACATGTGAAGTACTTTCACCTTTTGCTAAGTCAACATATGCTATTTCCAGAAACTTTGCAAAGCAGTTTTCACAGTTTGAGTCACTGTGAAATTGTCTGTCTCGTCCTGCCGTTTTACATTACGCTCCGTGAACCACAGAGTAGACTAAAGTAACATATGGATAAACAAAAACAAACAGAATTGTGTCACTTCTGTGCATTTCTTTCCCCTTGTTGAAGTTCTCTCAGCCCGGCATGAAAAACGGTCTTACCGTCATCCTGTGTGAGCCGGGAAAACGCTAACAAATCAACAGACAAATACAGCGCTTCGTTCTTTTTTGTTTTGCCATTTTTCAACACGGTTCAATCTTGCCGGATGTCTGCGCTCGGCGGACTTCAAGCTTTCCTATGAGTACCTAATGTTTGTGGCAAGCGAAAAAGCATGCGGCTATTGTCAGAAGATTTGGGAAGAGGGCAAGACACACTGTATGCATTAAAAGCACTCCCTGAATGACGGTGAGACTTGCAAACAGAAAGCAAATCAACTCAGTCAGGCATTTCAATAAAGAGGGACATCTGAAATTGCAGTGTTTGTGTCAACATAACAAGTTAATGATGGCAGATGATAATTGGTGTTTGGATGGAGGGCCCATGAATGGCAGGGAGCTGGTGTGACAAAAGAAGCAACATGAGTGCTTTGTGCTGTGGGTAACACAATTCACCACTGTGCCATGAATATTCATGCAGCTCTCTGGTTCCTGCAGGGCAGCATCTCACAACACGTCTGTACTTTGTTTTGTCATTAGATATACCTGAACTTCGGGGTCCCTCATTACTAGAGCGAGAACGTACTGCCACGTACTCAGCTTCTTACCAGAGAGGGAAGCATCACTCCATTCTCGGGGGTCACAGCAATTGATCGCTCAATGCACAGCAACAGCAAACAGGAGGCTGCATTCAACATCCCGCTTTGTTTTTAAGTGAAACCAATTTGTCGCTTGTTGTTGTCAGTTTAAGAACGTTCACTATGTCTTCTCCGTGACAGGAGCCAGAAGGGCCATGGATTGGTTTCTAAGGAAACTCTTCCACGTGTTATCATACCTGCCGGCCTCTTGGTGCTCTCCCCAGATTGCAGCTCATAGTGGTGCTTGACTGGCAGGCCTTGGCCCCCAGGGTCCCGAGGGATGGAAGGAAAGGGGGAGACAGTGAATGCAGCACCGGCTTGTACTTCTTACAATTTTTCTTCACACCGGTCTCAGACCGTCAGTCTGAGAGAATGGTCTGACTGCATAATTCATTAGATCTCCTTGGGTTTTTTTTTTTACCTCTACCTGCTTAGCGGCGGGCATCGTAGATTCTTTGTTAAAAGAAAAGGAGTAATGGACCTTGTCAAAATATGTTAGAGTTTGGAGTTTGAAAACTTGACTTCCTTTGACTGCCATTGTGCTCAACCACTCAAAAGTGATATAGAAGTCTGAGCTTGGCCCTTTAAAACCCCCCATGAATGTACAGTTATCCCTCGTTTATCATGGTTAATTGGCTCCATACCCGCCTGTGATAAGTGCCCTTCTCTAAGTAGGATTGCTTATTTATAAATAGAATATTTTCATAGTACAGAAAACCTGTTTAGGACTTCCTAAAGATGGTTTTTATCAGTGGCGGTTGCTCTAAGAATGCAAGGGAATAAAATGTCCCCTAAAATGTCCAAAAAAATATTGGTGAAAATGTGTACTGCAGTGTGCACATTTCATTGACTAAATATGCGTTACAATACCTTCATCTTTTGTTCAGAATCAGCTACTTATCACTGGTAACTGACACAATTCTTTGTTTCTGTTTTTAATGTTTTTTCACAGTTGGAAGCTGAGCATTTGAACCTGGACGGTCATTGGATAAATGCTGGGCGCTCGGCGTCTCTGGGAGTCAATGAAGCAGTGTTTGTTAAAAACGACGAGGAATGGAGGGTACAATTGGCATTTAAATAAACACATTTATGATGTAGGCCGGAAAAAATGTGATTTCCCTCCTTGAATGACCAGCAGTCACGACTTATTAGAACCTTCTACACATAAATTAACACCCCTACCATCACTCAATATGATAGACATAATCAGAAAGAAAGTCATTTAAGACATAAATAAGACTCGTGTTCCTGTGTGTTTCTATGAATGTGTTTCTTAGGGGAGCAAAGTGGCAGGAGGACAGGAAGTGATGTCGAGGAGGTTGAGTTTAAGTTGGTGTGGTGTACTGCAGCAAATGTAGAATGTTTGTATTAGGGGTTATTGTGCCTGATGATTCAAACCAGCAATAAAAGCCTGTTGCTCCAGTGATCAAATACGGTGCTTGTGTGTCTCACTGAATTTTATAGTAACATTGCATTAGGGTTGCGGGTGTGCTGGAGCCTGTCCCATCTGAAGCGGGGAACACCCTGGACTTGTCACCATTCACACACACATTCATACCTTGGGTTTTCTACAGGTACTCCGGTTTCCTTCCACATTCCATAAACATGCATGTTAGGTTAATTGGTGGCTCTAAATTGTTTATAGGTATGAATGTGAATGTGTGTGAATGGTTGTTTGTCTGCCCTGGACTGACTGGCAAACCAGTCCAGGGTGTACCTCACCTCTTGCCCAAAGCTAGCTGGGATAGGCCCCAGCATACCCGTGGCATGCTCTTCTCGTGGGTTTTCTCCAAGTAGTTTGGCTTCCTCCCACATTCCAAAAAAGATGCATGTTAAGTCAGTTGAATAGCCGGGATAGGCTCCAGCATACTCCCATGACCTTAATGAGGATAAGCAACACAGAAATAGATGGTTGGATATTTAACAGTAATGTACAAGCTGCTCCTGTCCCACATATTTTCTGTCAACATAATTATGGCAATACAGTGGGCATTTAGACACACGAGCAGGTATCTGTTTGAAGCGTGTTCACCGTCTCTAATTGACGTTTACCTCCAAGAAATCCATCAGGGAAAAGATCATCTTTGATGCAACATGACGTTCGCCTTCTTCAAAAATGACAGAGGAAAGCGTCTTCTGTTAACATGTGCTTTCACATTCAAGCTACAAGATAACATGGAGAAGTGTAGATAAATTAGAAGTTTAGCATTCTAAACTTGGGACTGTTGTGTTGCCATGGTAACAACACAACCATTTGCTGTATTGTTTGGTGAATAAATTGTTACTTTAACACAAAAGATGTTATGTCCCAAAGGTTAGGATTATGGTTTATTAGCTGAGGGGGAAAAAACTTCACACGTATTTTTATCTGTTTAATATGACAGTTAGTGCAAACTGCTAACATAAAAAGGGACATTTCACCTGAATGTTAAAATTATAATTGCATTTTAACAGTGGCATTTTAACTGTGCCACTGAAGTTGGCAAAGTTGGCTTTTTGTGGCTCTCAAACTCCAATTAAAAAATAATTACCATATGCATATGTGTCACGGTTATATAACATGATAAAGTGGTGGAACTGATCTTCATCCTGACCTGTTATATGGATAGTGTTTTCTATAATATACTGTAAAGAGAATCAATACAAACATATACAAATGTGGTTGTGCTCTTTTTCCATTTTTTCTTTGTTTTTTTCCATTTTTATTTTTGTCTTTTCCATTTGCTTTTCCTCTTTACCGGATGGCTCATGCTAACTAGGAAAAACAACGTCAATGCATGGAATTTGTTATCAGATTTGTCAGAAATGAATGTATTATTATTTATTTAATGAATACTTTGAATAGCAATACATTTACTGAAAATCTCAAGATTTTCAAGTCATCAGACTAAAGTCGGAGTCACCTCTGCATATTGCAATACAATGCAAATGAGAATACTACGGCCAATACCTCCCCTGACTGGACATTACGAGATGCAATTCAATTTGGCAGACACAGTGGGAAAATTTGTCTTATTGGAAATAATATTTAATGAATACTGTGAATGAGAATACATTTTATACAATATATTCCCTGAAAATCTCAAGATGTTCAAGTCATCGGACTAAAGTCAGAGTCAAGTCCCGAGGCATTGTTCAATTCGAGTTGCAAGTCTTTGATGGCATTGTCAAGTCGAAGCAAAACCAAGAAAATTTAATTAATTGTGGAATGTTGTTAAATACTCTTGGAGTGAAATAACAGCTGAAAGGTGCCACAAGTTGGTTACCTCCAAGCCACACAGATGTGAAGTAGTTATAAAAAACTAAACGTTGTGATTGACAGAATTGTCAAATCCTAGAAACAAAATAGGCTATTTTTTCTATTTTTTTTTCTATTTTCCCAAAATTTTGCATAGCCCTAAGAGCATGCATATCATGAATTCTGGGTGTTGTTTGTTTTCTGAGAAATCGCTGGTCCTACTCGTAGCTTGTTTGCCATGTAGGAAGAAAAATATACTAATAACATACATATACATCTGGTAAGTCACATTGGACTGATATTATCTTGAACACTACTGTACATTTATGGGTGAAAAAGACACAGATTATAGTTATACTATAATAGATCTGGCCTCTAAAGGAAAAGGTTGACATACTCATGACAAACTAGTTTGTGTCTTGCAGGACATGTGTAAACAGCGCCCCAAGTTGGCCAAACGTGGTCAAGTCCAAAATCCGTTTAAACATGGCATTCAGCAAGGAGTGGGTAGGTGGGATGGACCTAAACATAATGTGCCTGAGGTGTTCTATTGGGTTTAGGTCAGGTGAACGTTGGGGCCAGTCAATGGTACCAATTCCTTCATCCTCCAGAAACTGCTTGCAGACTATAGCCACATGAGGTCGGGTATTGTCGTGGACCAGGAGAAACCCAGGGCCCACTGCACCAGCGTTGAACTAGCTCTCATTGGTGAAGAGCACAGGGCACCAGTGGCGTAGTTGTTAATTCAGGTGGTCTATGGCAAATGCCAATTGAGCTCTACGGTGCTGGGCAGTGAGCACAGCGCCCACTTCAAGATGTCGGGCTCTCAGGCCACCCTCATGGAGCCTGTTTCAGAATGTTTGGTCAGAAATATTCACACCAGTGGCCTGCTGGAGGTCACTTTGTAGGGCGCTGGCAGTGATCATCCTGTTCCTCCTTGCACAAAGGAGCAGATACCGATCCTGCTGAGGGTTTAAGGACCTTATACAGCACTTTCCAGCTCTCCTAGAGTAACTACCTGTCTCCTGGAATCTCCTCCATGCTCTTGAGACTGTGCTGGAAGACAAAGCAAACCTTCTTGCAACGGTATGAATTGATGTGTCATCCTGGAAGAGTTGGACTACTTGTGCAACCTCTGTAGCATCCAGGTACCGCACCAGGCTATCAACAGAGATGTTGATCCAAGCCAAATGAAAAACTACAGCAGTAGAAAGTCAGTGAGTAAAAAATCTGCCAAAAGAGATGAGGAGTCAGTGGCCTCAACCTGGAAAACCATTCTTGTTTTGGGGTCTGTCTCGGTGTTGCCCCTCTGATGCACCTGTTGCTGATTTCATTAACAACAAAGCAGCTGAAACTGATTAACAACCCCCTCTGCTACTTAACTCACCAGATCAATATCCCAGAAGTTTGACACACACAAATATATATATACATATACATTCACACACACACGCACGCATATATATATACACACATATATATACACACATATACATATGCACACATATACACAAATACACACATATACATATGCACACAAATACACACATATACATATGCACACATATACACAAATACATATGCACACATATACACATATGCACACATATACACAAATACACACATATACATATATATATATATACACACACATATACACACACACACACACACACACACAAATATACAGTGAGGGAAAAAACTATTCGAACCACAGCTGATTTTGTAAGTTTGCCCACTAACAAAGAAATTATTAGTCTATAATTTCAATGGTAGGTTTATTTGAACACACAGACAACAATGACAAAAAAAAAGTCCAGAAAAATGCGTTTCAAAAAGAGTTACACATTAATTTGCATTTCCATGAAGGAAATAAGTATTGGATCCCTTTGAAAAACATGCTTCAGGACTTGGTGGCAAAACCTTTGTTGGCAATTACAGAGGTCAGCCGTTTCTTGTAGTTGGCCCCCTCCTCTTTGCAGATCCTCTCAAAGTCATTAATGTTTTGTGTCTGATGTTCGGCAACTCAAACCTTCAGCTCCCTCCACAGAGTTTCTATAGGATTAAGGTCTGGAGACTGACTAGGCCATTCCATGACCTTAATATGCTTCTTCTTGAGCCAATCTTTTGTTGCCTTGGCAGTGTGTTTTAGATCGTTGTCATGCTGGAATACCCAACCATGACCCATTTTCAATGCCCTGACTGAGGGAAGGAGGTTCTCACCCAACACTTGCCGGTACATGGCACCATCTATGTTCCCTTTGAAGCGGTGCAATTGTCCTGTCCCCTTGGCAGAAAAACACCCCCAAAGCATAATGTTTCCACCTCCATATTTGACGGTGGGGACGGTGTTTTTTAAGTCGTAGGCAGCATTCCTCCTCCTCCAAACACGGCGAGTTGAGTTGATGCCAAAGAGCTCAATTTTGGTCTCATCTGACTACAACACTTTCACCCAGTCTTCCTCTGAATCAGTCAGATGGTCAGTGGCAAACTTAAAACGAGCCTGTAGATGGACTTTCTTGAGCAGGGGGACCTTGCGGGCACAGCAGGATTTCAGTCCTTCACGGCGTAGTGTGTTACCAACTGTTTTTGTGGTGACTATGGTCCCAGCTGCCTTGAGAACATTGACAAGTTCCTCCCAAGTGGTTCTGGGCTGATTCCTCACCGTTCTCATTATCAGTGAAACTCCACGAGGTGAGATCTTGCATGGAGCTCCAGACCGAGGAAGATTGGCAGGTAATTTGTTTCTTCCATTTGCGAATAATTGCACCAACTGTTGTCACCTTCTCACCCAGCTGCTTGGCGTTGGTCTTGTAGCCCGTTCACCATTCATAACCCACAATCTTGTCCCTGACATCCTTGGAAAGCTATTTGGTCTTGGCCATGGTGCAGAGTTTGACATCTGGATTGATTGATTGCTTCTGTGGACAGGTCTCTTTTATACAGGTAACAAGCTGAGAGGGCTGCCAATGTCAGCTCATTACCTGTATAAGATCCACCTGGGAGCTAGAGATCTTGCTGACGGATAGGGGATCAAATATTTATTTCCTTGCAAATGCAAATGAATTTATAACTCTTTTTGAAATGCATTTCTCTGGATTTTTTTGTCATTGTTGTCTCAGTGCTCAAATAAACCTACCATTGAAATTATAGACTGATCATTTCTTTGTTAGTGGGCAAACTTACAAAATCAGCTGGGGTTTAAATAGTATTTTCCCCTTACTGTACATATACATACATACACATACATATAAATGTATATATATACACACACACACACACACACACACACACACAGTAATAATCCCTGCGAAAACACTTTAGAATTGAGTATTCTTGAATACTTCGATTCGTTTACATTTGTAACCACTGAGTTTGAAACCAGTGAGTCAAGTATTTTCAAAACCTAGACATGAAAAACGACACACGCAGCCTCCTTTTATGTTGTTCTTTATTACACATTAAATAGGAGTGGTGGAATTCATGGCAAAAAATAGACGCAATTTAGATCTGATCACCACTGAACATGTTGCAAAGTGGCCTTTCATTCACTTCCCTAACCCTGCAACAGTCACTCATCGGTCATACACTTAGAGAAAAACTCCATTTAAGCAACACCCTCTGACAGACACACACACATACATATGAAATGAAGCAAAAAATATGCGCCTTTCAGTATGACAAATATACAAAGGTTAAAATATGATCACAATCTAAGTGATTCAGGTGAGGAAAATCAACTGTTGGCACACACTGGGGATGAAAATGTTCTTAAAAAAACAGGTTTTTAAAAGACAATCTGAACACCCCTTCAAAATTTTGTATATGGCGACCCCTGGTGGTCAGTACTCTTAACTGTATGACGTCACATTAACAAGCAAAACACTGATTAGAAAAGCGTTCGAAGTCCGTCATCGGAATTGTATTTACTGTTCTCTACTTCTTGAAAAAAAATTCTGAAAGAAAAAAAATATTGTTTCATATTCAAAATGTACATAACAGCATCCTGTATGTTTTCTGAGCACATACAGCCAATCTACAATTGGCTGACCATACCTTGCACAAATCACCTAATACAAATGGAAGGTCAGGTGAGGTTCCTCTCTCAGCAGGAACCTCCTGGGCTCTAACATAAAAAGGAGCAAGAGCCAAGTTTGGACATTTAATCATTTCAGATAATCTTGCTGATTTGTACCTCATTAAGACAATCGATTACTTTTGTCAATTCTTCTGCTGGACGATTTCAAACCAAAGGCAGTCATCAACATCATTGCAACACTTGACAAAATTAAATACTAAAGAATCTCAGAACAAAAAAATCTGCTTTGAGACCCTTTGAAAAACCAGCACCTAAGATAGAAGCATCTCACTGACTGCCACTAGCACGCCTGGTCACTTCAGGTCACTGGCATGCTTATACTGTACAACACATCTGCCGTTCACTACCTGTGACAAAAACGTTAATGATGTCGTTGTGGGAAGAATCACAGAATCTTGCTATAAAGTGTCAAGAATTACAGAAAATATGAAGCACGGTTTTCTATTGTCAACGTGTGAATCCCTGCAAACACAGCGCTGCTCTTACGGGTCGTATCAATAGTCACGTACAACCAATGGTGGAGTTCACTCTCAGAAGGCGAACACTCATTAAAGAAGATCTGATGAGGCGGTTTGCTACACACGTCAACTGAGAGACAGGGCATGCCGGAACAAAAGTTTAAAAAAAATAAAAGTAGGCAAAGAGAGATGGCTCCCCACACAGTACAAAGAACTGACAAATGAATGAGTAGCTATTTAAAGTTGTTAAAAGCGCTTGGAGAAGAGTAAAGTATTTCATGCATACATAAACAGTGACAAACATTTCTCCTTGAGGTCATTACACTGGGATTACTCTCACTCATTAAGTATATGAGCGGGATGAGGTTTTTTTTTTCTTCTTTGGCATCCCATACTTGGAAAGGCCATTACATAACCTTTTGCCAAAAGGACCGTCACAGAAAAGTCTGTCGGGCATGAATTGTGATGTAATGTAGTAATGAACACCTTGGGGGAAAAAGAAATCAACTAAATCAACACCACCCATCAAAATCTAAACAGGGCTGACAAACCAATGCATGTGAACAACTGGCAGAATAGAGAAAATGAAGCTTATTGGTGCCCAAGTAGCAAATAATATGAAGGCAGACAAACCGGGTCAAGTTTAGTTATTGGTTACAGTGGGTGTTGAGAAAGAGGCTAATAATTTAGTGTAATGTACAAAATGTATTACTTTATCTGGTCAACATGGTTTCTTTTCTTCTTTTAAGTCTGTCTGGATAAGGACTGGTTATTCACATGAGTGTACACTTTGTTTTGGACTTCTTTTTCTTTTTTTTGCCCTCCTTGCTCATCTTCTCCTTATGCTTGCGGATTTCTCGAACTAACGTGTAAAAGGCATCGTCCACTCCCTGCAAAAAGAAGGGAAAGAATGTAGGGTTACTGATGCGCCATCACAACTCAACTTCTCTGATGCAATCACAGAAAGTGGCTGCACTTGAGAACGCTTTTTTATTTTTCAGTAAATATATACTGCTTGGCAACTGCTGTATGTTGGTTTTCTGCAGCTACATGGGGACATGAGACAGTTCTGCTGATTTCCCCAAATGCTAAATTCATTCATTCAAGCATCAGTGTTAAGTGCAGCTACTTTACAGTGAGAAACATATTTTACAATAAATGTGGCACTTAATGTGCCACAGAGGAGAAAAAACAGGAATTACACAAACAAATTTGTATCAGAAGGGAAAAGTCACACAAAAACACACAACCTCCACTCACAAGACGTTTGCCAACTTCTCATATCCACATCACACCTCCCTCAGCTGACAATTCAGTATGATCACCATTCATCATCCACGCAGACTGACGAGCCCAAACACCTTTCACTGTGTTGATTCCAGCAGACTGACATACTTTCACACTGGTACCTTGGCCAGAAACTGGGGATGGTGAGGAAGCACAGCCAAAGCACGGTGCCTCTCAATTTCATTTTACTCCTCAAATTTATATGCATTTTTAAAAAGGACAACGGCATATAATAATCAATTTAATATCAATATATGCTGGCATAAATGATTGACAAAACACAGCATTATAATTGCTGCTCTGTGCCTTTACAAATAACCCACAGGGGGACTGAAAAGTAAGTCCCTATTTTAAAATAATTTTAATTTATTCATAAGTTGTAAGATTTTTCTAAATTTTTGTGTGTATGTTCCATAATATATGGCCAAGTCTATTCTACCAAACTACCGACTCTGGAAGAACTTGAAGGGCAATTATGAGAAGTTACGTCTTCCATCCCACAAGAGTTCCTTGAGAAATCGGTTAATGCGGTTCCCCGGCGGCTTGAGAAACTTGTGGCGAATGCTGGCGCCCATATTGAATTTTAGTTAAAATTCCATGCAACACACTTTCCGCTCATGTTCATTTCTTGCAAAAATTATAGTTCAGAAATAAATTCCAAGCACCTAAAAATAGGGAGCTACTTTCCAATCACCCTGTAAATCCGCCAATGCAAAAGGTATAAAATGGAAGCATTATGTTTATGCAACGTCTGAACAGAAAAGAATCTCTGAACTAACATTCATTACATTCAATTTGAATTATAAATGTAATACAATTTCAATTTAAAAACACAAATTATGCTAAACCAGAGACACAAATGTAACAGAAAAATGCAGCAATCACAAACAGTGTTGGATCAAATACAACTGCCAAAGAAAAATGCTAATAATGAAAAAAAACACACACACACACACACAGGCACCCACAACACATGCTTGACATGAAATGATGCAAGTTGATGGAACAAAACCCAAGTTAGCCACCAGAAGGTTAGACAGGCTACCCACCCTGAGGGATGTCCTTTAAAAGACTTAAGACGTATTACTTCACAGTATTATAAAGCAACCCGTTTTTACAACCGAGTGTTGTACCTTTTGATTCCGCTTAACTTTGTCTTGGCGGCTCATGTATTTACAGTAGTAGCCTGGCTAACCTTTCTTGCAACATTTCTGTGACGCATTTGTTTTGGGGATTTGTGCTCGTTTTGGGCATTTGCGGCATTTTCCTTTTTGATGCTGCAGAGTTTTGTGTGTAGAAACAATGCAGCATTTTTTGCACGTCTCTTTTGGTTTAGTGTGCTTTTGGTTTGACACCTTTTGTGCTTTTGGCCCTGTCGGCCACCGTACATTTTCATTCTGTTGTGGCCAGAGTTGTTCTGAGTGTCCAGAATGTTCAGAAAATCAGTGATCCCCAGATTGGACCAAGTGTATATGAGTGTAAAAGAAGAGCAGGTAAATGAGCAAATAAAATCAACTATACCAAGTCAGAGTGACACCATCTTTAGATTATAATGAATCACAAAGACACGCAGAGGCAGACTGACATCATCCATTGACGCCTGTTTGCATCACACCAACCCCAGCAGAAACCAGCAGGTTAGCTTGGAGAATCCAACACCCTCTTTGTTCCCAGAATCCAGTTTGAGCATAAGTAAAAAAAAAAATTAAAAAGAGTTGTTGGGGTGGTCAAGGGTGCATACACTTACCCTTTCACATCACAACACACTTTTTAAGCTTGACACAGCGCGGCGTCTTTTCCTCCTTGCTGAGCTTATTGAGGCGGTACTGCCTGATCTCCCGTACCAGGGTGTAAAAGGCATCTTCCACTCTCTGCAGCATGAGACACAACTTCCCTCAATGGTGAGGAATACAAGGGGGCACGGTACATTGTTGGACTCCAAGTCAAACAGCTTACAGACACAGGGGTGCAAAGCAGACCGGTGGGTTCACCAGCAAAAAACTGGTCTGCTGAGTCAACAGTCAACTGAAGTTCTGCCCTATTTGTCTTTACGGTCACTAACTTACCTCCTGGGGGTTCGCAAAGTCTTTTTTCTGGGCTGTCTTGATTTAGATACCTTTTGTGCATCTCTGAACGATTATCAAATCTTTTCCTTTGTAATATTGCACTGACAGAAAAACATCTATTTTTCAATATGTACATCAAACTCCATCATAACTAAGTTCTTGGTATTATTCTAATTTGTTATGGTATAGAATATTGTGAATAAGATGCATGAAATGTTCAACAGCAGCATTTTGTGCAAAGAAGAGCAACGGGACACTTGGGTAAAAGCAGGTTATTCTAATGAGAGAATTAAATCATTGTGATGATTATTTCCCCAAACTGAAACAAGCAGCAATTCACCCAATGTCAGAGAAACCAAGCAAGCAAGTGGACCGCTGCACCAGCTAGACAGCCACAGAAGGCCCTGATCACAACACTCACCACATCATTTAATAAAACCAGCAAGAGCACAGAAAACGTCCCAAAACACAATCAGGGTAATCACAATCAAAAATCCCAGTCCTCACCCTAGAAGAATTACTGGTAGCCTTTAGTTACAAGTAAAGATATGCAGGTGGTCCAGAAGAAGATCTCACATATTCATGGAACAGTAGCATGCAATAATAAGAGTATCCCCTGAGAAATTCACTTTCAATTAAGCAGAAGACTGAATTACTCACAGCACATTTACAAGCAGTGTTGTTGTTTCAAAGCCACACAAACACAGAGCACCACATGACACAAAATGGGCACTTTTTTGGTTGTAATTTTGCCCATCGTTTACAATTTTATGTGAGACAAGAACACACGTCTTTTACTTGTCTGTGTGTTCTAATTGGGGGTGTTCTGGTGCACTTTTTTGGCTTCCAATCAATTTTTTTTATTTTTATATATAGACTTGTTGATCTGATCTGTCACCAATCTTTTTTTTTTTTAAATAATAAACTCTTGTTACAAATATGAATGTGTGGAATTGAATATGAATTATTAAAATATCTCTTCAAAGCATAATATTGCAACCAAAGTATTGCTGAATTTCCTTTTTTATTACACAGCATGACCAACAATATTGTTTGGCTTTTGTAACAAACCTCGGGGCACGCAAAATACTGTAGCGACAGGTATCTTTTGTTGTTAGCAAGCAAGGTGCTGTGCAGTGTGTGGGCTATAGAGGGCAGTGGTGTTCAGCATGCTTTTAGGGTAGGACTAATCAGGACTTTTATTTTTATTTTTTAAACACAGTAGTGATAGTAATATTTACCTCAACAAAATAGTAATTAATTGATGGTCCTTGGTAATATTACTCAGCAGTCCCGGCACAATGAGGGCAATTATTGCTGTAGCTACGAAGCCAAAAAGCCAGTGTCCAATGTAAAACTAACTTCCCAAACTCCTGAAGATCGGATGGGGATATCCCTAGTTCTAAAAATATAAACAAAAGCTAAAAATAGGCAGATAATTAATACACAAAATGGGACTTTTGAGGCCACTGACATAAAACGGGTTATGTTTACGATAGAAGAGTCCCGGGGGTACAGTGGGGACCTGCCAGCAGTGTCACAAGAACAGGTAAGATATTTTTTTGTGTACATCTCCCGGGTATCAGTTATTCCAAAAGTACCACTTTTTAGACCGCAGCTGACTTTGTCAAAGCATGAAATAGAAACAAGCCCCACACCGCGCACTCCTCATCTGAACTTCCAGTATGTAAACAAGCTATAACGTTACAATAGATCAGCACTGTGTGCTGCCACGGCAGAAATAAGCATAAAGTTAATGTTGTGAATTTACCTACCTGCTCAGTTACCTTTAAATTATCCGTCATGCGGGATTATTGGCTCAACATCTGCTTTTAGATACATAAAATTGTGCCCAACATCTTTCAACAAAACCCGCCCAACCTTATCACTATGAAGGTATTGATATGCCTCGGAGCTTTTAGGATTGTTCACAGCCTCGCCATCTGCCCCAATAGTTGCGAAAGTAGCTAAAAATGCTACTATAGGTGATGTTCCCTCAATTTTACTTCGCCTGGTTTCAGACATGACAGGTGGTGTTCCCACATTTTTATGTAGTTATCGAGCCAAAATAATAGGAATTGCACGATCGGTTCAACAGTTGTGTTTTAAATAAATCACTTTTTGTTTTTTAGCTTTTTGTATCTTTAGAACACACTTAAAAGAGAAATACGTGTGTCCATGTCTCACATAAGGATTGTGGGCGATGGGCTTTTTTTTTAAGGGCAGTTTTATTTTAAAGACGCACAGACAAGGTGAAGGGCTGGTAGTAGACTGTGTGTCAGTGTATTTGACTGGTTGGACTCGTACCTGTCTGGTTTTGGCTGAGGTCTCAATGAAGGGAATGCCGTAGCTGCGTGCTAAGTCCTGAGCCTGTTTGGTGTCCACTGTCCGGGACGGGAGGTCACACTTGTTACCCACCAGCACCATTGGGACGTCCTCAGAGTCCTTCACCCGCTTTATCTGTTCTCTGTACATTGACAGAAACAAAGAATTTAGACTTCAACTAAGACGTGGTCCAATTGAAAGTCTGATAAACATTATAGGTGTTTTACACAGGTTCAATTTATAGCTATTCTAAATCCAGTTTATGGTAGCCATCAAAATAATGCAAACAAAAAGCTTGTTCTTTGCAGTGGGGCCACCCCCTGACTCACCTGTAGTGGTGAATGTCCTCAAAGGACTTGGTGTTGTTGATGGCAAAAACACAGAGAAAGCCCTCCCCTGTTCTCATATACTGATCTCTCATGGCGCTGTACTCCTCCTGACCTGCAGTGTCCAGGATGTCTAGCAGACATGTCTCCCCATCAATCACCACTTGCTTTCTATAAGAATCCTGAAAAGGGAGGCGCCCAGAAAAGGTATCAAGAGTGCGCGCAAATAGCAGCTTTGTGAGTAACAAAAATAAATGTGTTGTGAATGTTGGTAAAATGCACCACAGATACAGTAACAAACATGCACCGAGCAGGAAGTGACCACAGAAAACATGTGAAATGACGAGGACAAAGATTCTGCGGCATTCTGAGTGTCTGCTAAAAATAGATTTGTGTATAAAGCAGCAAACTCTTATTGTTTCCAGCATTCCTGTTGGAAATGAATTAGCAAAGTGTTCACAAACATAAAACAGTCTTAAAAACATGTTAGTCACACTGTAGGCTGTAGTGCACACACCGTGCAAGAATAATTATTTGATGAGTGCGTGTGTCAGCAGCGATCTCATTGAATGTGCAGATCTAATCTACACATCATTAATAATTAACTTGCACCGGATCCCTTTAAATATGCCAAGGTTCTAAGAAAGCTCGGAAGCCGACAGGGAAATTAAAAACCTGTTTGGTGTCTAACTCTTAAACTTGAAGAACGTGTTGGACCCACTCTGACACAGGAATCTCCTACTTCTGACCCCATTCCAAAATACACATCCCAATGAGGAGAAAAGCGTGCGATACAACACAGAAATATTCCCATACTGACACATAGCCGCTGATGTACGCACACTTACCTCAATGGTGGGGTCGTATTCATCCACAAAATGGTTCTGGATGAGCTGAATAGTAAGTGCACTCTTCCCAACGCCACCAGCGCCCACCACAACCAGCTTATATTCTGTCATGATTCACCTGTGGCACCCAAGGAGAACACATCATTAGACATTGACAGGCACGATTCAGTTCAGTTCCTCAATGCACTATTAGTCATGCAGTTACAAGTTCCAAAACGGCAATGTGTTGTAAAAACAGAATGTGTCATTATTTTAGGAAAAATAATCATTCCGCCTATGGTGAAAAGACCAAAACTGAATTACAAGTATACATCTTTACAAGTTTGCAGTAAACCTGGAAGCTATTTGAATTATTCTTAACCAGGTATATTGTTGTCAAAATGCTTTTTGAATGCAATAAACTCATGCCTGTTGTGTTGTGTTCTTCATCAACAATCTTCATGAATGTCAATATATCAGTCGTTTTTTTAAACACTGTTAGATAAAGGTCACATTTTATTACTAAAACGAAGCCCTTAAGAAATGTCCGTATGTAAGCCCTTGTGTAAAAAGTAAAATGAGAGAAATATAAAGTTTTGCTGGACTGAATTATATTCCACCCTGAGAATTAATTGTCTAAGCCGTAAACAATGGCTAATAAGTTGAGTACTGCGTTTGTGCCTTTATTCTCACAGGGCATTTCAATACAGATGATAATCTTATTATTTAAGTCAAAACTACATGAAAGGAACTAAATATTAGGGAACAACTCAAAGGAATTTTACACAGCACCAAACTACAGCTGCAATAATAAAACAACACTACTCCCAGACAAAGTCAGCACAATAAATATTTTACTTCAAGGTGAACGTTATGAGTGCACTCACCTCTGCTAATGCTACAATTGTGACAGGATCTTTCCAGACAGCACCACACACTCGAGATACTTACACTGCCATTGAGCGTCCGACGTCCGCGTAAAACCATTTAGTAACATATTTTCCTTAAAACCCGGGTAACGCGTCAAAGTTCCCCCAAAACCCCAAACTCCAGTGAGAGTGCTCAAAGGGGATCCTTGAAATCCACGCTGCCGGGTTGCCAGGTCGGTGGCGTGAAACCCCCCGAACTCTGAAGAACCAGGCTGCGGTGTGCTACAAGCTAGGCTAGGCTAGCGTTGGAGCTAACCTTTAAACGTAAAGCGACGCTCGTTCGTCGAGTCGTTTACCCAAACAATTAGCTGACGCGGCGTTGTTTGCCTGTTGTGCCGGGGCGTCCGCGATATTCGTTGAGTTCAAGGTTGTGAAAAGTGCCAAGTTTGAAGCCGCCATTGACAAGCTCGCCAAAAGGGCTGCAGTTGTCGGGCCGACATTCAGTTCCCAACTGGGCGTAGATTTGCATTAACAACGAAAATGCGCACTGGTTTACAACTCGTACCACTTCTAAGCAAACCCACACACTCAACTCCGACCTGTGATGTCGGGTAATAAAACGTACAAGAAGCCGAACGTGGGAACCGACCGCGCACATTTGCGTTACCTTTAAACGAATGGCGGTCCGCGTCTCAAGTGGCGACCAAATGAGTCAAGCTGATCGTCCTCTGGTTTCGCACGATGTCTGCATTTCCCAGCCCACAAGCGAAAGCCGGCATCAAACCTGTCCGCGTCTGCCACCGCACGCCAACTAGTGAACAAATGAATCGATTGAACTTTCCATTTGTTCCAGCGTCCGGTCTGGCTGCTCAGACCCTGGCCTCCTTCTGGCGAATATGGGCGGATACTCGGGCGCACTTTACCCACAAAGCATAGCTGGAGAGTCTACTTTGGGCCGTGTCGCTCGTCGCCGTTCCACCGCCGTAACAGTCAAGCATACACCCTTCCATTCACATGTATTGGCCAAGTTTTAACGTCATTTCTTCAAAATAGAAAACACGTAAACATGATGTATTTTATTGCCCGCCTGAGCTCATTTACGCTCGTTATTTTTGAAAGGGACCGTTCTATGTGTGTATTTATGTGTTATGCAAACAAGTATAGTAAGTATGTAGGTCACGTGGTGTTGGTTTCGGGACAGCGTGCTGTCCTGCTGCCTGCCGCAGAGTCAACAGAAGCCAGGGGGCGACTCCACTATATATAGGCTCTAAATATAACCGGAATGTCCCGGTTGGACGTCATTCCAAGGCAGGGACGTGATTTGGCAATCCCTTGTCAGTTTGCCGACGTATTTGCGAAGATCCCTCCTGCGCGCTTTATGCGCATAAGCAAAGAAAGCCGATGCCTTTATTTATTTTATTTTGGACTATTGTTAACTTATTAACTCATCGGTTATTATTTATATATTGTATATGCATATATAATATTATATATTG
Source organism: Oostethus manadensis (assembly GCA_024372805.1). Classification (NCBI taxonomy): domain Eukaryota; kingdom Metazoa; phylum Chordata; class Actinopteri; order Syngnathiformes; family Syngnathidae; genus Oostethus; species Oostethus manadensis. The sequence goes on from QODF01000014.1 coordinate 2,741,120, forward strand.
TAATTAAAAATAAACTATATATATTATATATATCCTTATATATAATACACTAATATACTAACTTATAATATACTATAATTTACATTGCCCCCTAAACCTAATACTGGAACTGGTTGGGCTTCCCTTAGCAGCAAATGCAATAAAGTGTTTGTGGTAACTTTGTCTCTTACTGCACTGTGGAGGAATTTGGGCTCTCTCATCTTTGCAGAATTGTTGTAATTCCGCCACATTGGAGGGTTTTTGAGCACGAACTGACTCTTTATCCAGCCATCGCAAAAAAAGATTCATTATTTCCAAATAACCTAGCTGTCATATATTTCTAAGCATAGTTGGTTTGGGTTTTGCATCCCTTGAAGAAGACGAGGGACTTAATTGAGGTCCGCATGTCAATAGGATTCAGGTCAGGGCTTTAACTAGGCCACTTCAAAATCAGAACCCAAGTTGGTTTCAAAGAAGAAGAATCTTCTGCCCCGTTGAACCAGTAGTTTATATTACTTTATTGTTTGACAATATTTGAAATTTTCTGAGATGCTGAATTTTTTTTAATTAGATGTAAATTATAATTATCAAAATTATTAAGAAATTGAGAAATGCATTCTGGACATATTTTTCCCTTTGTAGTGGATCCACTGATTATGAAATTTCCAGTTTTTCATATACCTACTGAAATAAATTAACCTTTCAAAGCTATATTTTTTTAAATGACACACTTCTATACGTAATCATATAATTAATAATGACGATAAAAATAGACAATATACATTTATGTCCCCTTAAAATGGCATGTCCATTCATTCATTCATCATACACTTGTCATATTATCCACAGAGGACTGTTGTAATGTCCATGAAGAATTGTTGCTGCCTATAAAATGATTGGCAGACGATTTTACTTAAATAAAATGAAACTGCTGAGTCATTGCTGGTTCTGCTTTTGAAGTAACAAGTCAACGTTTACCCAGGGAGGGAAGTGAGTATCTTTTGCTGAATGGCCTCCACAGATTTGTTAAAATAAAAACACTTCTCCTGTGATAGTCAGGTTATTCATATGTAGACACAATGATCAGGACCTAATTGTTTTTACACTTTAATGAATTTCCAGTACAATATTGTGGACTAACAGAAGCGTCTGTTGTGTTTCAAAATTGCCACTGGGGGGCAGTAATTTTGTACTTTATAAGGTTATCAAAAGTTTCACTTTCCAATGTACAGTTTTAGCTTTTTAAGTAGATGTTATCCATATATTACTAAAAGAGTATCAAGTACTGTATGTTGTAATTCTTTATTTCCAAATAACTTCATTCATTTATGACACTTTTTAAAAATGACAAAAAAATGCCCCTCAAAAGTGGACATAGAAAGTAAAGACACTGCTGTTAAATTATAGTACCAGTTATTTAAAAAAAAACACAGACCACTGTAAAATTAATACTGCAACACTCTGTGTGTGTGTGCGCGTTACTGCAAAATTTTATTATCTTTCAAGGGGATGACACTGACACTATAAGTGTCACTTTTTTGCAGTATTGGCTTAACTGTCTTGGCCATGGAGTTCAGTAGAGCTCCATAGGTTGTCTCTGGAATCCTCATCCACACCTCCAGGACGGAATCACAGCGCTGGTGCATTTTAGACACCTTGCGTTCCTCCACCGTCTGTTTGAGGTTGCCCCTCAGATGTTCAATGGGAGATAGGTTTGGACATGCTTTGCCAGTCCATCAACTTCTTTAGCCAGGCAGTGGCCATGTTGGAGTTGTGTTTGGGCTGGTTATCATGTTGGAATGCTCCCTGTTTCTTAATGGACAAGGTCATGCTCTTTATTATGTCACAGTACATGTTGGCATTCATGTTTTCCTCAATGAACAGTAGATTCAGACCATGACACTCTCACCACCATACTTGACTATACGTATGTAAGACACACTTATCTTTATATTTCTCATCTGGTCGCCACACTTGGCACTATCTGAGCCTCATATGTTTATCGTGGTCATCAGACCACAGGACATGGTTCCTGTAATCCATGTGCTTAGTCTGCTTGTCTTCAGAAAATTGTTTTGGGGGCTTTCTTTGATGATCTTTAGAAGAAGTTTCCTTCCCACAATTTGATGCAGTGTGTGACATACAGTATAGTATGGTCAGAGCACTGACAGGCTGACTCCCACCCATTCAACCTCTGCAGCAATGTTGGCAGCACCCATACGTCTACCGGCAATCTTACCATATCCAAGAACATATTTATGTAGCGCAACGATTGGTTTTTTTTTCACATACTCCGTTTTTTGCTATGAGGTTTCCATGTTGAACATCCAGTGAATAGTATGAGAGACTGCAAATACATTATTTATTTTACAGGTGGGCTTAATTTGACTTTATCTAAAGTTTTGAACGTCTAATTATTGAATGTTTCAGTACATTTAGCACAACTTGCTGTCCTCTAACAAGCCAGATGAATAAGACCACCACCACACCCAGTCAAATGTTTGCCCAACTGTGATATAGAAAAGGGATGGATGAAGTACAAGAGTTTCCAGGATACTGCAAAATACGTGGAAATTTTCCCAACCAATCTACATGTGCTTTGTGAACTTGGAAATGGGATTCGGCCATGTCCCTTGTGGTGTCCTGTGAAAGGTGCTCCGGGAGTACATGATTGGTGGCCATTCGGTCCTTGTGCAATCGGAGCAGGAGCCTGGATCGCATTGCCAGCAGTAAGTCGTGCTTGTTTCTGGTGAACGGTTGACTCCGCCAAGGCTGCCCTTTGTTTCCGATTCTGTTCATAACCTACATGGACAAAATGTGTAGGCTCCGCAAAGGTGACAAGAAGGTGCAATTTGGGGCCTTGGGATCTCTTCTCTGCTGTTCTCAGATGATGTGGTCCTGATGGCCTCATCAGGCTGTGACCTTCAGCGTTTACCTGGGTGAGTGTGAAGCTTCTGGGATGAGACTCTGTACCTCCAAATCCAAGGCCATGGTTCTCAGTCGGAAAAGGATTGACCACTCCAAGTTGAGAGTGAGGTCTTGTCCAAGGTGGAGGAGTTCAAGTATATCAAGGTCTTGTTCACAAGTAAAGGAAGGTTGGAGCATGAGGTCAACAGGCGGAATGGTGCAGCGTCGGTTATGCGGTTGCTGTATCAAACCCTTGTGATAAAGAAAGAGGAGAGATGAGCCGGAAGACAACGCTCTCATTTTACCGGTCGATTTACGTTCCCACCCTCACCTAAGGTCATGAGCTTTGGGTCATGACCGAAAGAACAAGATTGCGAATACAAGGAGGAGCTCAGCCATCCGGGAGGAGCTCAGAGTAGAGCTGGTTCTTTACATCAAGAGGAGCCAGTGGAGGTGGCTTGGGCGTCTAATCCAGAGAGCCTCGCCGGTGAGGTGTTCCTGGTATGCCAAGCCAGGTGAAGGCACTGGGACAGACCTAGGACACATTGGAGGGATTATGTCTCACCGCTGGCCTGGGAATGCCTTGTTGTCCTCCCGGTGGAACTGGAGGAGATGGCGGGGAATGGGAAGTCTGGACTTCTCTCCTGAGACTGCTGCGGAAAAAAATGGAAACAAAACATGTACTATACCACAACTGAATATAGAAAATGAACACACTTCTGTTAAACTACAGTACAATTCTTGTGAAAAACCTTCCTCAGGTCATCCCACTGACTTTTAATGCAATTTAAGTCTGTGTTCTTTAATGATTTTTTCCCAAGGTTTGGATTTTATAAATGTCCCTAAGTTGGTGTGGTGAGCTGGCTTGAAGGTCGGTGTAGATGTACAGTCATGGCCGCAAGTTTTGAGAATGACACGAATATGAACTTTCAGTGTTTTGTCTTTATGTGTTACATTTTTATGATGGCAATTTGGATATACTCCCAAGGTTCTGAAGAGTGTTAAGATGAATTGCAATGAATCGCAAAGTCCCTCTTAGTTATGAAAACGAACTTAATCCTTACAACACCATTTCAACTGTACTACAGACCTGCCACAAAAGGACCAAAAGGCTGGAGATGATTGTCATCCTGAGAATAACAGACCTTTAAAAAGAGGGCTGTGCTTGAAATCATTGTTTTTCCTCTTTAACTATGGTTACCACCAAGGAAACACGGTGCAGTCGTCATTGCTTAGCACATAAAGTAAAGAAGGCATCAAGGCCCCGAAGGAAGTCCAGCAAGTGTCGGGACAGTCTCTGAAAGTTGATTCGGTTGCAGGATCAAGGCAGCACAAGTGCTCGGGAATGGTAGCGGGGAGGTGTGAGTGCATCTGCATGTACAGCGAGGAGAAGAATTTTGGAACATGGCCTGGTGTCAAGGGCAGCAAAACCTTCTTCCCACAACCCAAATGCAGTTTGGTGGTAACCAATGATTTTCCAGCACGATGGAGCACCAATCCATAAGGCAATGGTTGTCCGTATTCTTGTTTATTTTCATTCATTCATCCAAAATCTATTTATCTATGTGTACTGTACAGACTGAACTTAAAAGTAAAACCCGGAAAATGCAGCACATGGAGAGCTGTGAAGCTTGCAAGCACAATAAGGAGTGAAACAGCATGTTAAGTACATGTTGGCAGGTCTGCATCCATCCATTTTCCACCGCTTATCCGGGTCCGGGTCGCGGGGGCAGCAGCTTCAGTAGGGAAGTCCAGACTTCCCGGTCCCCAGCGACCTCTTCCAGCTCCATCGGGAGGACACCAAGGCGTTCCCAGGCCAGCTGTGAGACATAGTCCCTCCAGCGTGTCCTAGGTCTTCCCGGGGGCCTTCTCCCGACTGGGCATGCCCGAAACACCTCACCAGGGAGGCGCCCGGGAGGCATCCGGACTAGATGCCCGAGCCACCTCAACTGGCTCCTCTCGATGTGAAGGAGCAGCGGCTCTACTCTGAGCTCCTCCCGGATGGCCGAGCTCCTCACCCTATCTCTTAGGGTGAGTCCAGCCACCCTACGAAGGAAACTCATTTCCGCCGCTTGTATCCGCGATCTCATTCTTTCGGTCATGACCCATAACTCATGACCATAGGTGAGGGTGGGAACGTAGATCGATCGGTAAACAGAGAGCTTTGCCTTCCGGCTCAGCTCTCTCTTCACCACGACGGTCCGGTACAGCGACCGCATTACTGCAGATGCTGCACCGATCCGTCTGTCGATCTCACGCTCCAACCTTCCCTCACTCGTGAACAAGAACCCGAGATACTTGAACTCCTCCACCTGAGGCAAGACCTCACTCCCAACCCGGAGGGTACAGTCCACCCGTTTCCGACTGAGAACCATGGCCTCGGATTTGGAGGTGCTGAGTCTCATCCCAGAAGCTTCACACTCAGCTGCAAACCGCTCCAGTAAACGCTGAAGGTCACAGCCTGATGAGGCCATAAGGACCACATCGTCTGCAAATAGCAGAGACGAGATCCTAAGGTCACCAAGCTGGACTCCCTCAACACCTTGACTGCGCCTAGAAATTCTGTCCATGAAGATTATGAACAGAATCGGTGACAAAGGGCAGCCTTGGCGGAGGCCAACGTTCACCGGAAACAAGCTCGACTTACTGCTGGCAATGCGAACCAGGCTCCTGCTTCGATTGTACAAGGACCGAATGGCACGTAGAAGCGGACCATCAATCCCGTACTCCCGGAGCACCCCCCACAGGACACCACGAGGGACACGGTCGAATGCCTTTTCCAGGTCCACAAAGCACATGTAGACTGGTTGGGCAAACTCCCACATACCCTCGAGTACCCTTGCAAGGGTGTAGAGCTGGTCCAGTGTTCCGCGACCGGGACGAAAACCACATTGCAGCTCCTCTAACCGAGGTTCGACTAACGGTCGTACCCTTCTCTCCAGCACCCTGGAGTAGACTTTCCCAGGAAGGCTGAGGAGTGTGATCCCCCTATAGTTGGAACACACCCTCCGGTCACCCTTTTTAAAAATGGGGACCACCACCCCGGTCTGCCAGTCCAGAGGTACTGTTCCTGACTTCCATGCAATGTTGTAGAGGCGTGTCAACCAACACAGTCCTCCAACATCCAGAGCCTTGAGAAATTCTGAGCGGAACTCGTCTACCCCCGGAGCCTTGCCACTGGGGAGTGATTTGACTACCCCAATTACCTCAGCCACGGTGATAGAACTGTCCACGTACGTATCCTCAGACTCTGCTTCCTCTATGGAAGGCATGTCAGTGGGATTGAGAAGGGCCTCGAAGTATTCCTTCCACCGACCAACTATATCCACAGTCGTGGTCAGCAAGCCCCCGTCCGCACTGTAAACAGTGTGAACTGGGGGCTGCTTCCCCTTTCTGAGGTGTCGGACGGTTTGCCAGAACCTCTTCGAGGCCGACCGAAAGTCGTGCTCCATAGCCTCACCGAACTCCTCCCACACCCGAGTTTTTGCCTCGACCACCGCCGAAGCCGCGTGCCGCTTGGCCTGCCGGTACCTGTCAGCTGCTTCGGGAGTCCCGCAAGCCATCCATGCTTGATAGGACTCCTTTTTCAGCTTGACGGCAGCCCTAACCCCCGGTGTCCACCATCGGGTTCGGGGCTTGCCACCACGACTGGCACCGACCACCTTGCGGCCGCAACCACAACTGGCTGCCTCAGCAATAGAGGCACGGAATACGGCCCATTCGGACTCAATATCCCGGTCCTCCCTCGAGATGCAGGCGAAGCTCTGCCGGAGATGAGAGTTGAAGACTCGACGAACGGGAGACTCTGCCAGACGTTCCCAGCACACCCTCACTACGCGTTTGGGTCTGCCAGGTCTGTCCGGCATCCTTCCCCGCCATCTAATCCAACTCATCACCAGGTGGTGGTCAGTTGACAGCTCAGCCCCTCTCTTCACCCGCGTGTCCAGAACATACGGACGCAGGTCTGATGATACGACCACAAAGTCGATCATAGACCTGCGACCTAGGGTGTCCTGGTGCCAAGTGCACTTATGGACATCCTTATGTTCGAACATGGTGTTCGTTATGGACAAACTGTAATTCGCACAGAAGTCCAGCAACAACACACCGCACGGGTTCAGGTCAGGGAGGCCGTTCCTCCCAACCACGCCCCTCCAAGTCACACTGTCATTGCCCACATGGGCGTTGAAGTCTCCCAGTAGAACTATGGAGTCACCAGCTGGGGTGCTCTCCAGCACCCCTCTGATAGACTCCAAGAAGGCTGGGTACTCTGAACTGCCGTTCGGCGCATAGGCACAAACCACAGTCAGGACCCTTTCCCCAGCCCTAAGGCGTAGGGAAGTAACCCTCTCGTTTACTGGGGATGACTCCAACACAGAGGCACCAAGCCGGGGGGCTAACAATAAGCCCACACCAGCTCGCCGCCTCTCCCCAGCGGCAACTCCAGAGAAGAACAAGGTCCAGCCCCTCTCAAGGAGTTTGGTTCCAGAGCCTAAACTGTGGGTTGAGGTGAGTCCGACTATATCTAGTCGGAATCTCTCCGCCTCTTCCACAAGCTCGGGCTCCTTCCCCACCAGAGAAGTGACATTCCATGTCCCAAGAACCAGATTTGGTCGCCGAAGCCCAGGTCGCCCGGACACCCGCCCTCGACCACTGCCCAAATCACACAGCACCAAACCCTTATGCTTGCCCCTGCAGGTGGTGGGTCAGCATTAGCATTAAAAGTACTCCCAGCCACTGCAAATATGAACTCTTTACAAAACTTTGACCCAAAATCACCTGATACTTATGGTTATACTTCATCATCACCCTCTGACGAAAACATCAGAAAACGCCGAAAAAGCAAACCAATACTGTCATTCCGCATACTTTCGGCCATGACGGTACAATAGGACACCCCCGCATCACTAGATGGATGCCCCGAGTGCGCGTGCTGAGGCCGAGTGTGCCGTCTCTCTTTAAAGGGTCCACAATGCCTTGCGGTGCCCCACTTTCAAAGCGACGTGAGATCCTGCTGGAGGAGAGAGGGGCTTTTTTTCCCGCAGCTCGCTGGCGAGAGAGCGAAATCAAAGCAAGCGAGTGGACTGAGACAAACTTCAGGTTGGGGAGCTCTAACGCCGTTGGCATTTGGAGCCCGACGTCGCGCTCGTCAAGAGGAACGTCACTTCGTCGCGGTTCGCTGGTGGTAGGGGCGAAGAAGAAGGACGTTGTTTAGCTCCTTTCTCGCTACGAAGACGGACGTTTGCGCTCTAAACTTCACTTCTTTTCAGCCGAGCTGCGTTCTCGTCGCGCTACAAAGGTAGGCGCTTCACACGGCATTCACACCGGCGGGATATTATGTTTGGAAGGATATGCTGTGCAGATAATAATACCGTTAGATGACTCGGGGAGTTAGATGAAAGCACTCCTTTTCCCACCAAACAGCGGTGGGTTCACTCTGTGTGTTGGGGGTGCTGACCAACTTCACTTTATTTGACTCGGGGGGGGGGGAAAGTATGTTTTCATCAGGTCTTGCAAAACCCAGCCGGTTGGACCTCTGCTTTCCCCGTTTTCCTCTGAGTCCACCACTGTGCGTTATTCTGCAAGGACTGACCCGGTTGAGAAGTTCATGTGATGTTTGACAAAGTGCTGTAACATGCAAAGCCAGTCCCGAGGCCTCTTGCTTCTTCTCCCCTGTGTCCCTGCAGCCCCTTCAAAGTTGGCCAGTGAGCAATGCATATGGCACAGAAACAAAGGCAGCACTATTGCCTGGCCGAATGTGCCATCCAGATGTTCCGTCGCCTGCCAATGCTGACATCTTAAGAAGGAGAGGCTGCTGCAGGGCCTACTAGTTTATGATATCAGTTAGCACCGAGAGCAGAGGGACATTTAGGGGTTTAACCTCAAACACAGCAATCGGCAGATAAGCAGATAAGATAAGAGCAGTACCAAAACACCGGGTTAAAACTGTTTACACTCTTTAAATGATCTTGTGCATGCATTAGTTGTCACTTTTTAGGGACTTAAGCTTGGTTTGTGAATAGACACCACACCATCTCTTGGCAACGTTCACCATCTCCACCAAAGTTTGCAGTGAAAATACTACAAGAATCTGCAGTATGAATTATTTGCTATTCCTCGGACTGCCACATAACAGAAAAGACCACAGAATACAGTTTCCCACAGCGTCCTTATCTTCTAAAGAAGGTCATGGGCCGTTGCATTCTCACAGGCAAGGAATGTATGGATGTTATCAATGTCGGTTAAGATCAAGGCCCGTTTTTGGCGACACTCTAATGCCCCGCGCTCCATTGTTTGCTCTTCACGGGACATTCTTAACAGGCCCTCTTGATGTATTTGTTGATGAGAGCTTCTCATCGTGTTATCAAGGAAAGACCCCTTCCTCTTAAACACAGTGGCATTTTTCCTGTAATTTCTACGACCGGGAACGAAAAACATAATTCTCATGGCCAGTCTTATGGGAAACTGATTGGTTAATGAATGATCATTTATATCAGAGAATATATCTATGAATATATGTTTTTCCTGCAAGTACGTCTTTATTCAACATTCACATTTTTTGAATGTTAGGCAGATATGATAGATTGATAGGATGTCTCTAAGAGAGGTAAGCCCCAACCACTCTTTGGGGTGCAAAACAAAAATCGTTATAACACAATGACAGCTAACAACAGTCAATTAGGTTGAGTCAACCTCATTACTATTCCATTAGATTGTAACAACACTCATGGAGGAAGGTGAAAGGCAACGGTGGCTGTGTTGTGTTAGTTATTTGTTTTAGGCTAAATTATTGAATGTTTTAAGAAGGACATTACTGTATAGTGGAACCTTTCTTGGTAAATAGTTGGGTCCTCCAGATCTGTTATTTAGCCTTTAGCCAGAACTGTGAAGCCTGCCTGTATGAGAGGTGAAACGTCTTCTAAGACATCCTGAACAGTCCAGTTGCATTGGGGAATACAATAACTTGGATAAATGACCATTTTCGCTGGCATGCAAAAGTAATACCAGCAGTAATTGCCATCATTATCAAGTGATAACAGCTTTAATTACACTTTCTACTGTGGGACGCGCAAATGGATTGAAAGCTCTCCGTCAGCACTGCAACAGCAAAATTACCAGCCTGTAAGAACCACACGACTGTTTTAAACTGTCAGCAGTGTAACATACTTTTTTATGATCAGAAAAAAGAGTGTTATGTATTCCTATTTTGTTTCGCTCAGATAATGCCACCAGGATAAAGCCGAACTGCACTTCCTGGTGTAGTTTGATTTGCTGTAAATCCCTAGAAGACACAGTCCCAGTGTTAAGCTCTTACATTAAAAGTATGTTACAGTAGCATGGCAGCCATGATGAAACATCCTCATGAGCATATGGTAGGTTGTTTACACCAGTGGCCAGTTTGAAGCCTTTTCCTGTCCAACTCAGCTTGGAGGTTAGTCACGGCCACAGCACACACCTCACTGCTCTGAGAGGAATTTGTCTTGGGTTAACAACAAATTTGCTCTAGACGAACAAGGGTTTATGTGTTTGCTGCCGCTGATAATATCAGAAGATTTTAAGCCGTCTTCTATCGCATGAAATGCTTCTCTGGCATAAGATGAGCCCACAAATCAGGGAGTGGGCATCTCCCCAGACTGTGGCATTTGACGGGCCAGAGGAATGGAGCGTGCAGAGTTCAAGCTGGCACTCTGCCCTGCAATGCTCTGCCCCATCCTCTGGATTTGCAGCCGTTTTTAATGAATATGTATGAAACCTATCTCTGAGTTACATGCTTTTAATGAAATGTACAATTTTAGTGGCTTACTTGAAATATTTATTTTACTAAACAATAATTTTGAACACATTAAAGCTGTTTTGCGTTGTAAACCCCTCTCAGTCACTATGTTGAAATATCAATAGCAGTTTTGGTTTGAGTTTTTTCACCATTTTCTCCAGTGTGCCTCACTCCTAATCTTTGATGCCTGCTTTGTATCAAGACATGGAAAAGTGTTTTACAAAGTGCTAACAGTGTTTTGGGTGCCTGTAGGAAAATCTTGCAATGTGACCTTTTTGCTATTCCCTTCTGTCCGTCAGCTATAAAGCCTTTTAAGGGCAGGCTAAAAGAAGTACAAACACTCAGAATTTGACAAGCCTAAAGCTATACCCACAACAGATGAAACTTTTCTAGTCAGGAAACAATTAACCCCTAAAAAACATCAATTTTTTAGCACAAATTTTGTTCAGGGTTGCAATGTGCAGCTGCACATATGTTTAATGACGGACTATATCATAATCCAGCGGTAGGCAAACTGCGGCCCGCAGGCCAATCAGTCCTGCAAAGCTTCTTAATCTGGCCCACCGGGCATTTCCAAATTCCTTTTTTTTAAACCTTCAACATCAAAACTGTAGTTGGCAACATGACTTGCAGTACTATTGTGGCACGCTTGAGTTGCATGCCTGAGTCGCCAAAATAGTCAGAGCCAATCTGTATCTTGTACAAAAACAGATCCCTGAACAACACAACACGCCAACACACAATGTACAAAGTAACCTACCTACAGCACCACGTGGGCAAACAAACACATATCTACGTGCAATACTCATGCCAAAAAAACATCCATATGTTCCCGCCACAAGGCATGCTGGGTAGCTTGAGGCAAACATGGTATTTTGCCATGTTTGCCACAGTTTTGCTTGATTGCAAAATATTTTGAGCTTGTCAGAAGTAAACAAGGAGGAGTTAACAAACTGTTGAAATCCAGTGTTTTATTCTATGTAGTTTATATTGTTGTTGTAGCTAGACTACCCAGCAGGCCTCGCGGGCTTTTGGAAATAAAAGTTTTAAGTTACCAGTTATGTTTAGTGCTTAGTTGTTGTTTATAGTAGTAGCTGATTTACTGTATGTGGTGTGTTAACTTGCTGTGGATGTCTTTCGTTGCACCCTGAGCATGTATGTCATTCTGTTTGATGCCACCTTTTTAGTGTATAGAAGGCCCCACCACCAATGTTTTGGTCCAATGTGGCACACTAGTCAAAAAGTTTGCCCGCTTTCTATTTGCATTACAGGGTAAATATAAAGACTGCCAGCCATTCACATTGCGAAACAAGTTGCAAAACTCAGGAGTGCTGTAGGATTACTGTAATACTAAATGAAGTGCCCACAGCTCATTGGTTCTTTTTTGAGAAATATGAACATGCCAATATGAAATGAGTTTCAACACAGTCACTCATGTAAATATGGAATTAGTGTTTTTAATAGCCGGTGTTTGAATGTGAGAGGGTGTTGAGGGTAATTGGCGAGAGGCACTTGAACAAAAGTTTCCCCCAGGTTTACAGCTATGAAATGCCATTGCAACACAAGCTCCTCCTCAATCGCTCCTGCATGCGTAAGGCAGATGAGAAATTGTAAATATGCAACCTTGTAGAGACAGATGTGACATCCTGTTGTGTAAAAAAGATAAACAAGCATATTTAGTTCATAAATAAAAGGACCAGGAATAAACCTGTTCTGTATGTCGGATATCCTTAAATTACTTCTGTTTTGAGTGACGTTATACAGAAAATGAAATGAAAATTCATTTGACCCTTTTGGGGTTTACTGTTGAAGGAATTAGGCAAGGAGGAACACTGCAAACAAAAGAACCTTTTGACTCACTGGTACAGCTTCATGGAAACATGCCTTTCATTTTCTCCTAGTACAACGCCCTTGAAGGAGAATCCCTCTCACATTAGGAGTGTTTTATATACCACATTATATTAGGAGCTGACCTTCATGTAACATAAAACATTCTTCATAAAACAGAATTGCAAAAATTACCTCTTTCTTCAATCATGTACTGAAAAATATTTTTTTGTATTTTGATTTCAATATATGGATATTTGGACATTGCTTGACCTGTAACCCCAATCTGTTCCAAAGTTTAGTGCCACACACAGGAATGGTCTTAGGAATGGAGGCGGCTGGTGGAGGGATAGTTGGTGACCACTGGTCGGATAAGAAATAGAGAGAAAACTTAAAAAGCAGCTGAATGGAAGGTCATACAGACAGATTTGACAGCAAGAAAAATATTATCCTGATACGTAGGGCAGTATTCTACTAAGGATTTTGTATAGTTTATTTTTTTATTTTGTCCAGCATCTGGATTTTGCATGTTCTAACTGTGCGTGCGTGGGAATTCTCCAGGTTCTCCAGCTTCCTCCAACATTCCATGAACATTCATGTTAGGTTAATGGTAATTCGGAATTATACATAATTACGAATGTGAGTGTGAAAAGTTGTTTGTCTGTATGTGCCCTGCGATTGACCCGAGTTAGGATAAGCGGCATAGAAGATGGATGGATAGATTTTGGCCATAGTCGACCAGATGTTTTTTTTCTTCTTATGAGCAGAGCTAATGGCGATACCAAAAAATTAATAAATAGATGTCATTTGCAATTTTTTACACCTCACAGAAGCAGGCTAAAACACTCAGATAAACAAACCGCGTCAGTGTGTAGCAGTATCTTCATTTATTTAGTGACACTGAAAGCAAGATGAACAAAACCCGAACACGGTGCTGTCGCTATAAGAACAACTTGCAAAAACTCTGTTAGCCGACTAATTTCTTGTCTTAAAATTCACTGTCTGGATGTAAAATGAAGTTGGCCTAATAGCCTTACCCGTTTGAAATGATATTCAATTATGTTAATAATGATCCGATATGTTGGTGGTTGTGCCTACTGAGAGAATTTGCACTTCACTTTCTGGAGTCATTTTTCAACCTTTTCAAAATATTTCCTCACTTTGAATGATTTTTTTTTTTAGTAGCCATTATGAGCCAGTTAGTCCTTTGACGGTCTTACTAGCGTTCAAAAATAGCGCCCACTTAAGCTCCTTTGGATTGTGCCGCTGAAGCGGATGATTTTATTACAGTTTGATAAGTATGGTCCTCTGTTAAGCACACGTGTCATTTTCTATTCTTCTATTAGCACAAATTAGGCTGTTTTTTGTATGAATATAGGCATTATATATAAATGGTATAAATTTGGTATAAATTTGGTATAAATATATATATTTATACCAAACACAGTCATTATTTGTACAAATGTACCCTCAGCAGTCAGAATGGTTTAATCTTTATCACATGCCATTTTTATATGATTGATGATACAAGATTGATAATCAAATCCGACTCCTCCGATTTGAATTGGGATTCTAAGACACTCCTACTGTTATGACCCTGTATGGATGGATAACTTGTTAAAAACATGTGCACATAGCCTAAAATTGCAGTCAAGCCAAGAACAACTCATCATTTATCATTTTATAGCGTAGACTTTATAGCTATCTTGACAGCGTTAGTGGCTTGAGAGGAACTACACACACGAAATGCTAATTGCATTATAAAAGTGTAAAACCACATAGAATGGATATCATATGTGCAATCCACCAGTGATACAAATTGCACATCAAGGGTTTAACTGTTGCTTTGTCTGGGTTCCTGCTCATGTTGGAGAAAAGGATGTTAATGTTGTGACCAAACAATGACTCAGATCTTGAAACAATAAACATGAACATTCCACTAAGTAAAGCGAAGAATAAATCAGTCATAAAGAAACCACTGCAAAAGTCACGGCAACAGTATGGGGACGTAGCTGGCACAGGAAGCCATCTATATAATACTATACGTCAGCGATCCTGAACTTGTGGGTTGTGATTTCAGTGAGTTGTGGGGTATTTGCCAAAAAACAAATGTAATTATCCGATATCCGTGAATGCCCCTCTCGTCTTTCCTATTTGCCTTCTACGTCACCACCACCAAGTGTGTGCCATGTTTATGGGTGATTTGGTCAAGCCTGAGCCGGAGGGAAAGGACAATTAGTGTGGATGGCAGATTAGTGGTCTTCAGAAGAAATGGTCTTCCTATTATGAAACATACCAAACGCGTGTTGAGTCAGACTCACTTGATTTTCTTGAAGGTTTCTACTCTCACCTACGTCCACGTGCAAATTCTCTGATTCAACTCCCCAGATATAGCATGTACCAAAAACCTAAACAAATAAAATGAATTAAATAAATTAAATAAATGTCGGAAGAAGTTTCTGCAATTTGGATCGCGGCCATCTCTTTGAAGGGTGATGGTTGGTTTCACTGCCGAACCAGATGAGGACCACTGTTGTATTCATTCATTCACTCATTCATTTTCTATGCCGCTTATCCTCATTAGGGTCGCGGGTATGCTGGAGCCTATCCCAGCTGGCTTTTGGCGAGAGGCGGGGTACATCCTGGACTGGTCGCCAGTCAATCGCAGACCACTGCTGTAGTTTTTTCAAAAACATGATGGAATGAGAAGAAGGCTGGGCAGGTACTGAATGTAAAAGTCACTTATAAAACACCTCTGAATAGGAGGTGATACAGGCTTTGACAGCACACTTAGAAAATAGGAATACAACCAACTGGTGCTTGTGTCCATTGTGTTCATGAAATATCTGACTAAGTACCTGAAAAAACATGGTAGCTATTTAATAGGGGATTTGTTTTCCTCACACAATTCAACTTTGTCCCATATTCAAGAGTACAGTCTGTGTCTTCATATAATGGTAGTGTTATAGTGCTGGACTGTCTTGAGCCTTGATGGTGCTACTGCCTGTTCTATGATACTGTAAACATTCAAATGGTTGTGCGTCACTAGCAAAGTCTTTATCTAACCATAGATGGGTTAGGGTGTTAATGCTCATATAAAACAATTTAGAAAACGCCATTGGCATGTAGTCCATGAATGCATTAAAACTAATTCCCTGTGTAGCGGAAAGTTTTTTTTTTCAAATAGTCAAAGTTAATCATTATATCCACTCTTCAATATATTTAGTCCACTCTATAAGAACAGCCTTTACTGTAGCGGCTGCTATTTCGTAAAGTAATCTATAGACATTGCCGATGGCACGTAACGAATATACGTTAAAGCAATTCATTTGATCAGCCAGCTTTTGCCAGTAACAGTTAGTAGCGTGTAGTATTGGTAGGAAACTCACAGCTAAACTAACTGAAATCAGAGGCGCAGATAGTTTGGCCAGCGATGAATTTTGATGCAGTGCATGTAAACTGGTGCTTTTGCAGTGAAGAGTGAAACAGAGACAACGAACTATAGCAGTAATTAGGAGATTAATGTTTGCATGTAAATGTACTGAGTAAAAAGCTAAGCTATTTTCACTTCGCTGTATTGTGATCCCCTGTAGGGCTACCTTCCTGACTTGCAACAAAACATTTTCACGCTCCCTGTTATCTCACACTTAATTTTCCTCCTCTGTGTTTGCCACTTCCCTGTAGCTCTCTGCACAAAAGCAGGAATTGGGCCTGGGTATAGCCTACTGGCACCATCTTCCTGCTCCCCTGTAGACATACCTATTCATAGAGAGGCACACAACAACATTGTTACAGCCAGATGGCCCTGGCATGACTGATAAAGGAGATGACTGGGCTGAATCTTTTTGCTGTGAGCAACTGATAGATAGCTTGATAACTCATACCAAATAACAACTGTTTCAAGGTAAATCTAGCCTCAAGCATATCCTAACTATCTTGTTTCCTGTTTCCTCGTCTGTTTCCTCTTCAAAGGTAGCTGCAGAGACTTCAGCTGTCCTGCACGTCTGGAGCCTTCAGGAATGTTGGGGCCGACACACCACAGTAAGCCTGGTCACATTTGACCCAAAATGGAGCTCAAAGTGTGGGTAGATGGAGTCCAGAGGGTCGTGTGTGGGGTCACTGAGGCGACCACCTGCCAGGAAGTGGTGATTGCGCTGGCCCAGGCCATAGGTAAATCAAGCTCTGCAAGAAACCTGAATGCCCACATCTGTATCGGCAATGAAGTGCTGATAAAACGCCAATATTGAGCATCTCTGGCATTGAGCTATTGCCGGGACCCAATTTATCAAAAGAATTAATCACACGATATACAACCTGAATTCCTGTTCAGGCATGAAATGAAATTGAAAAGTTGAAATGAACAATGCACCATAACCATGACGAAAGTAGCTGAAACACTAATCTCCTGCAGAGATTCATGCTTCATCAAGGCTTTATTGGCACTTTCTTACAGTCTATACCCCCCCCATCCCACCTTCGTCCCATATGGCTTTGTGAGGAACAGGAGTGCTTGAGCAGACTGTTGTGACATCACTTCCCACAAATATAGGGTTGGAGGAGGGAAAGAATGACTCATCACTCTCTTTCCTGCCAAGCTGACAAAGCAGAGCCCCCTCCTCTGTCTTTTCCTGTTCTTTTCACACAAATGCTTTTTGAAGTGATGTTGAATGGTTACATTTTCCAGGCTATATTTTGTCCTTGTGGTAATGGTCAAGAGTTGAGGCTCTCATCCCCCAAAAACGTACTTTATTGACTGTTGTCCTTCTCATGAATATTTTCTAAGCAGCTCTCTAATGTGATGTTGACAGGTAGAACTGGAAGATACACTCTGGTAGAAAAATGGCGGGACACTGAACGCCATCTCGTCCCTCACGAGAGCCCGGTGGCGTCTCTGAATAGCTGGGGTCAATATGCAGGCGACGTCCAGCTGATCTTGCTACGCACAGGCCCGTCCCTGACTGAACGGCCACCTTCTGAAGGGCCCCCTCTCAGGGGGCCTGAACGTGGGTTTCATCGTCAGAGCCTCCCTCCGCTTGCAAAGCTTCACCATCCCAATGATCACTCCCTCCGGCGCCGTGAGCCACGCCGCAAGTCACTCACCTTTACAGGAGCCCCTAGAGGTCTAAGGGAGATTCTGAGCGGAGGGCGGATAACTGAATCTGAAACAAAGAGGAGATTTTTTCTGGGAAACAGTGGGACTTACCATCATGCTGGAGGAGCCACTGGCACTGCACCTCATGGCCTGTGGGCCTGTCGCATGGAGGACCTGGTCCGAGTGGTGGGCCTACAAAGAGAGACACTTGGTGTGCTGGACAAGAAAATGGAGGTGTACGAAGCTGAGCTCAAAGCCTGGGCCGAGGTGCGAGGGGGGCGAGCTCCAGGCTGCAGCGGGAACTTGGGCGGAGACTTTATGGAGGAGATCCTTAGACTGGAGAAGCATCTGAGAAAGAATGAGGTAGAGATGGAAGAAGAGGAGTTTTGGGCCACAGAGCTACAGATTGAGCTGGAGAGTGAGAGACAGCTGGAGGAGAGGCTGCAGGAGCTGCGTTGTCGTTTGCAGGGCTGCGAAAAGGAGATTGAAGACAAGCTGGCTATGGTGCAGGTTTGTTTTCTGCAGGAGGTCTTCATTACATTGTTTCACTTAGGGAAAAAAAGGTTTCTTTTGACTCACATCTTTAAGAGTGTGTAAGTAATAGCTAGCTGTCTCCTTCCTCCCATCAGGGTGTAGAAGCTGGTCTAGAACAGATGCGGCTGCAGAGAGAGCATCAGGAGACTGAGTGGCTCAATGAAGCAGAGGCTCGGGCCCAGGTGCTCCGAGTTAAAGCTGAGCTGAAAGCACAAGAGAGACAAGCTGTACAACTGGAGAGCAGCTGCAGAGCTGTGGACAGGTCACTTGGACAAAGTAGCAAGAAGGTGCAGGTAAGACAAACATGTTTACATTGGCACCTTAAGTTGTACTGTATATACCAAACAAACTACCATAGGAAGCTCCAGGGATCTTACACCTTTAAGCAAAATTCTTGTATGGACAAAAGTCTTTGAACACTGTGAAACTTGTTTCTTTCTTCGTGGATTTACTGGAATGTTTTGGATCATTGTCGTGTTTTAAGATCCACGTCCAGCTCAGCTTCAATTTGAACAGATAGTCTATGATTTTCTACAAGCCCTCTTGGATATAATGAAGAATTCACAGCCTTTTTAAAAATAGTGATATGGCCAAGCCTTGCTGCTGCTAAGCAGCCCTAAACTATGACATATTCACCCCCGTGCATCACAGTTCCTGCGAAATTCGTTTGCTAAAAGGCTGTTCTATGTTTCTCTGTCCAAATATTTGCATTTTTTGGTTCATCTGTCCAAAGCACATTCTTCTAAAAGTCCTGGTCTGTGTCTAGATGTTCTGTACTTGTACTTGCGTAGCTTCTTTCTGATAGTGCATTTGTGTACTGTGACATGAAATGTGCAAGAGCATCTTGTAGGAATATTATTTTTGTATTTTTGGACAATATTTAAGCATGTTCCAGTCTGCTCTTACACTTAACATGCTAAATCGACGTATCCTGAACATGTTGTTGTACAGCAGAAGAGCTGATTTACTCACTCCAGATCAGATGCATCGGCATTTTTTTCCAAAGGCCTCAAATTGGTCTTTGGATACTACTTACTTTGAAAAATAATATCAAACTAAATATCGGTTTGAATAAGACAGACTCATCCCACATTTTCCCTGGAGGAATGTTCTAATCATTTTCCCCTGATAGGATGAACGTCAATCTAGTTATAGACATGACAGGGTGTCCTCACGAGTACATTTTACTATCATTTTTAAGACACATTGTAACAAATGGCGGTGCGTTTATGTTAATAAAGTTAAATATTTTCATGGGGTATCTTCATTTTTTCAAATGATGATATATCATGAATGATATATGAATGAATGAATGATATATCATGGCAGTAAATCTGCCTGACAACAGAACTATATGTTCTTATCAATGGTGCCCTTTGCTAATTTATATGTCTTAAAAAATTCAGTGTCAGTCTGGTTAACATATCTCTAATTTAGGATTGTGGGAAAATTACTACAGAAAGTAGTCCTGGATTGGACCTGAAATGGTGTTGGACAGTTGGATCTCCTCGTGAACAAATACATAAATACAAACAAGTTTGATATTTTTAGTCATGTTTTTTTTTTAATTATGTTTGGAATGGTTTGGAATTTACTCCTCCCTGAGTCACCACCTTATCGTGGTGGAGGAGTTTGCGTGTCCCAATGATCCTAGGAGCTAAGTTGTCGGGGGCTGTCATGCCCCAAGTAGGGTCACCCATGACAAACAGGTCCTAGGGGAGGGGCCAGACAAAGAGTGGCTCAATAGACCCCAATGATGCACAATAACAATGGACTTCCTTTTCCCTCGCCCGGACGCGGGTCACCGGGGCCCCCCTTTTGGAGCCAGGCCTGGAGGTGGGGCACGATGGCGAGCGTCTGGTGGCCGGGCCTGCACCCATGGGACCCGGTTGGGCACAGCCCGAAATGGTAACGTAGTTCCCCCCTCCCATGAGCACACCACTCGTGGGAGGGGCCAAAGGGGTCGGGTGCAAAGAGAGCTGGGTGGCGGCGGGAGGCAGAGGCGTGGCGGTCCGATCCTCGGCTACAGAAGCTAGTTGTTGGTACGTGGAATGTCACCTCTCTGGCGGGGAAGGAGCCTGAGCTGGTGGGTGAGGTGGAGAAATTCCGGCTAGATATAGTGGGACTCACCTCTACGCAAAGCAAGGGCTCTGGAACCAGTCCTCTTGAGAGGGGCTGGACTTCATTCCACTCTGGTGTTGCCGGCAATGAGAGGCGACGGGCAGGGGTGGCAATTCTTGTTGCCACCCGGCTCCAAGCCTGCATGTTGGAGTTTAACCCAGTAAATGAGATGGTAGTTTCCCTACGCCTTCAGGTGGGGGGACGGGTCCTGATTGTAGTTTGTGCTTATGCGCCAAACAGAAGTTCAGAATACCCGCCCTTTTTGGAGTCCTTAGAGGAAGTACTAGAGAGTGCTCCTTTGGGGGATTCCCTGTGTGCTGGGTGACTTCAATGCTCATGTTGGCAACGACAGTGAGACCTGGAGAGGTGTGATTGGGAGGAACGGCCCCCCTGATCTTAACCCGAGCGGTGTCTTGTTATTGGACTTCTGTGCTTGTCACGGATTGTCTATAACGAACATGATGTTCAAGCATAAGGGTGTCCACATGTGCACTTGGCACCAGGACACCCTGGGCCGCAGTTTGATGATTGACTTAGTGGTTGTGTCGTCGGACGTGCGGCCACATGTTTTGGACAGTCGGATGAGAAGAGGGGCGGAGCTGTCAACTGATCACCACCTGGTGGTGAGTTGGTTCCGATGGTGGGGGAGGATGCTGGTCAGACCACGCAGACCCAAACGCATTGTGAGTGTCTGCTGGGAATGTCTGGCAGAGTCCCCTGTCAGAAGGAATTTCAACTTCCACCTACGGGAGAGCTTTGACCATGTTCCGAGGGAGGCAACGGACATTGAATCCGAGTGGGCGATGTTTCGTGCCTCCATTGTCGATGCGGCTGATCGGAGCTGTGGCCGTAAGGTTGTCGGTGCCTGTCGTGGCGGTAATCCCAGAACCCGTTGGTGGACACCAGTGGTGACGGATGTCGTCAAGCTGAAGAAAGAGTCCTATCAGGGCGTTTTGGCCTGTGTATGGTGGGGACGGTGTGCTGCTGAACTCGACTCGAGATGTTGTGGACCGGTGGGAGGGAATACTTTGAAGACCTCCTCAATCCCACCGACACGCCTTCCAACATGGAAGCAGTACCTGGGAGCTCTGAGGCGGATTCGCCTATCTCTGGGGCTGAGGTCACTGAGGTGGTCAAAAAGCTCCTTGATGGAAAGGCCCCGGGGGTGGATGAGATCCGCCCGGAGTTCCTTAAGGCCCTGGATGCTATGGGAGTGTCTTGGTTGACACGACTCTGCAGCATTGCGTGGACGTCAGGGTCGGTGCCCCTAGACTGGGAGACCGGGGTGGTGGTCCCGCTTTTCAAAAAGGGGGACAGGAGGTTGTGTTCCAACTATCGTGGGATCACACTCCTCAGCCTTCCCGGTAAGGTCTATTCAGGGGTTCTGGAGAGGAGGATCCTCCGGATAGTCGAATCTCGGATTCAGGAGGAGCAGTGTGGTTTTCGTCCTGGTCGTGGAACTGTGGACCAGCATCTGGTTAGAATGCCTCCTGAACGCCTTCCTGGGGATGTGTTCACGGCATGGCCAACTGGTAGGAGGCCTCCAGGAAGACCCAGGACACGTTGGAGAGACTATGTCTCTCAGCTAGCCTAAGAGACATTTACCGGTACCCGAGGCGGAGCTGGACGAAGTGGCCGGGGAGAGGGAAGTTTGGGCTTCTCTGCTTAGGTTGCTGCCCCTGCGACCCGACCTCGAATAAGCGGAAAAAAATTGATGAATGGTTTGGAATTGAAAATGGTTCCATCTTTCCTGACCAACCGTGTGTCGTGATGCTGTTTCATTATAGGACATGCAGCATGAGCTGGAACAGCTAACCAAGGAGCTCAGGCAGGTAAACCTGCAGCAGTTCATCAAGCAAACTGGCACCAAGGTCACAGTGCTGCCGGCTGAGCCTGCAGAGGACGAAAGTGCAACCAGCACTCGTGTTATAGGTAATGTCCTTCTCTTATACACATTTAATTGGTATTTGTTTATAAAAGACTCATTTATGATATATGAAGGTTGAAAATATTATTATTATTATTATTATTATTATAGTAATTATTATTATGTAATAATTATTACCCTAAATGTCAAAGAGAGAGCAGACCTTGTGGAAATAGCATGTAGGTAATGATTTAAGGGTCTGACCCATCTGAATGACTGTGACATTATAGAATAATCACATGTCAATAGCTATTCACGCTACACAAGGTCCATATGGTCTCCATGCCAACAGCAGGAGGGGCTGGCTTCAAGTCCTTCATTCACCCTCTGTTCTTGTTCTGAGCCCCCATAACCCATGTCCTCTATCACACACTCAGCACTTTCTGGGGAGGGCCTGTCTGACCAAGCCCCGTCATTCTGCAGAACAGCTGACAAACAGGCAAAAAGCACTGAATAGCACGAATGCTGTCAAAATCCAATGAAAACAACCACTCTCTGCACGAAAACGGTTTAAAGATAGATGTTTACAAGAAGATAACCTCTATCCATCCTATTCGACTTAGGCTATGCAAAATCTAGGGTAGGCAATCGAGTTTCAAGAATCGATGGGACTAACATTGCGACTAACATTATCCTGGGGTTGTTCACATTTTTTTTTATTTTAGTACCTATATCAGAAGAAGTAGTCATTAAAAATATATTTTTTAAAAACAGCTTACGCTAACATTGAGTCAGCAAAACAAAGTATTAGTCATTATATGGTAGCCCAACTCAAATATCCTTCTTTTCATAGACAAATCACAATAGACAATTACAATTACAACACATAAATAACAGCATATATGGAAATGTTTTTTCAACTTTTTTGTACTACCGTAGCAAGAAACTTCAATATATTTGTATTCAAGTAAATGGTTTGATATTTATATGCTGGTTAAAACAGCACTGTGGTAATTCATACAAAAATGTAAAAACAAAGGTCATATAAAAAAAAATTTAGACATTCCATTCAAAAAGAATTTGTTTAGCACCCTCATTTAAGCCATGCAAACTATTATGCCGCCGTCTTAACAACATCGGAATCGAGAATTGTTAGTAAGCGCCTTCGAAACAAGGAATCTGAGCAAGAATCATTCAAATTCAAACGATGCCCAACCTTAGTAAGATGAAGGGCTAGCTGGATCCAACTGACAGCTGACAGAGTGAGATGACAGATCACCAGTCAGACACACTAAACTACGAACAATTAAGAGAAAAAATGTGGCAAATGCATCTTCACTAGATGATTTCTAGAACCTCAAGATACCCAATTCATTCGTTCCAAAGGGGCTTTCAAGTCTTGGAATTTTTGTGTCCAGACAAGGTTTACCATGTAAATAGCGTCATTCTTTCCAGCCCCCTCGAAAACAGTCGTATAAAGTGTAAATACCAAAACCCACCCGAATGAAATATGTTTATTAAAGGCAACATAATCATTAAAAAAACAATGAGAAAGTAATAAAATCAGTGAAAAATAATAACTGTTGTTATGAATAATGACTAGTGAACTTGAGGACGGAGGAGGAGTTTTGACTGACGGCAGAAATCATACATACGTTTTTGTACCGTAACATCATGTCAATGAATACATTCATTCATTCATTCATTTTCTGTACCGCTTATCCTCATTAGGGTCACAGGTATGCTGGAGCCTATCCCAGCTGACTTTGGGCGGGAGGCGGGGTAAACCCTGGACTGGCCGCCAGTCAATCGCAGGGCAGACAAACAAACATTCACACTCACATTCATACCGATGGACAATTTAGAGTCGCCAATTAACCTAACATGCATGTTTTTGGAATGTGGGAGGAAACCGGAGTACCCGGAGAAAACCCACGCACGCACGTGGAGAACATGCAAACTCCACACAGAGATGCCCAACGGAGATATGAACCCAGGTCTTCCAGGTCTCCTGACTGTGTGGCCAATGTGCTAACCACTCAGCCACCGTGCGGCTGTGTGCTGTTGTTGTTTTGGTTATTTATTTCTTTTTTTCCATTTTCAGATTTAGTTCCACTGACTGGCTCCCTCAAGCGTCACGTGACCTTGCACCAAATGTCCAGTCATCTCCGGGTCTTAAATAGTCCCCTCAGCTCCAGTCTGAACCCAGAAGGCATCTATGTGTGACGCTCTGCTGCAAACTTGTGCTGCCTTGGGTTATAAGCACAATAGTTTCTTCCTCTTCAGAACCTTTTATTTGGATGTCTTTGTACCGATACCTCAACTATGCACTGTTGTCCCGTAAGACAACCTTGTGCATGAAAACCTAGTGAAGGAACGAGACTGAGCTTTGCCTAGCATGGCATGGAACACTTGTGGGAAGACAAAAACGGTGGTGCGTTTGGGCCTGAATTAGAATCTTTTATAGTGCATTGTTTCTAAAAAGTCATTCAGTCACTCCAGTAGCTGCTCTGTGATTTACACCAGTTTTTTGCTGGTACTCTGATTCTAAACAATTGCCTTTTTTGTAGAATGTTGCTACATGAGTCAATGAATTGTATCCATTTTCTAGTTACGCAATCAACACATTTACTCTGTCTGAGGCCTGGCTCTTACTTCAACGATGAAGGATGCACTCGTGTCGATTATTCATGTTGTGTATCACAGTCTAAAACTACAACTGACTCTTGATACAACTATGCATAAACAGATGTTGCTCTCCATTTGACCTATTGTTGGTCAAAATGGTGCATTTCCAGTGCCCTCATTCCTGCAGGACTATTTGCTTGGTCAAGTCTCCTCTTTTGTTCTTTTTGAAGTATTGTAAGTATTGTGTTTTTATTCATTGATGGTGGTTTCTCATGCTGTGTTTTCCAATTTGTAACCAAAGATAATCAGGGCTGGGCACATTACTTCAGTGTTATTAGAGCCATATATGTGCACAGCAGTACATCGGTTAGTAGTTTGCATGTACGTTAACGTTAGATCCCATACCAGCTGCCAACCACAGCAAAAGTGCCTTAATGTTTTCAGTGTGCGGCTGATGTAGATCAGGGGTGTCCACACTTTTTGCAGTGAGGGCTGCACACTGAACATCAAAAGATGCGGGGGGCCACTTTGAAAATGTCATGTTTTATTATTTGTTGTTAGTATCTACATTTCAGTTTCTTTCTCTATTTTTCCCATTTATGCTGGGGTTTTTTTGGGGGCTTAATTTTTATTTCAATAATGTGGCACTGACCATTTAAAAAAAAAAAAGGCTGCTGGCTACATATGGCCCCATTTTGGACACCCCTGATGTACAGTAGATGAAGATTAGTAGGTATAGTGAAGTAATAAGTCACTGAAGGCAGTTGTAGCCACATAAGTGTCATATTCTTTTTGTATCTGTCAAATGAGAATGGTTGAATGTAGCTGCAAGTGCTCTACGCCTTGTTACCATATTATTGCCAACATTTATTGCTGTAACATGTATTCATATGTAGACCAATCAAGCAGGGTCGGTTCCCGGCACAACCACTGTTTATATTTTCAATAACTAGTGCTGTGGATGGTTTAATTTGATTAGCAACGTATACAGGGCAGTCAAATCCTGCTTGACTTGAGACATTCTTTATGCTGACCAAGTTGTCATGTCAGTGGGGATTAAGTTTGTTTAAATGCCATCAAAAACATCATGGCCAATTTAAGTCTCACCATTCCTCCACTTTTGTCCATTTTAAATATCACTTGAGTGACTCGCCACTTGAAGGAACCATTTCTGAGCGTCTGTGTGATGGACTGTCACTGTTTACTCATTTTGTAGAGATGTCAACTGTACATACAAGTACTTTTAAACCAACTTTGTATGGCTGTAATCAATATGAATCAATCGAATATGAATTGCATGATTCAATAAAACAAAATGAAAAGGAAGAGAGCGTATGCAGTGACTTTCCCAGCTGCCTAGAGAGCTCCAACATTTGAATGTACTGCAAACATTACTTATTTTCCAGCTGCACCTTTTTTGGCTTTAAATCAATTTATGCACCAATCTTTATGCAGTGTGACCAAAAAAAATACTTTTTTGCTCAGTCTTTTATTTTGAACCACTGTTGGTAACATTTGCTAGCCGGTAGTGGTGGTATTTCTTTGGTTGGAAAAAATAAATGTCAGTTGCTATAAGTCGCTTTGGTGTTGACAAGTATTTTAATAACGATTCCTGGTTTGGCCGTCAGGTGGCGACATTTACTGAAAGGTTGCCACACTAACAACTTGCTTAGGGAGCATGAATAGTTTCAAAAATGCATTCCTTGATCATTGTGATGATTACAGCACACAGGTAATAAATACCCAAATTCAGTAACTCATTAAACTGGAAAACATGTCAAAAAGTTAAATATTATAAACTTCAGGCTCACACTCTAATGAGCAGATATACTGCAAAAACTTCAATAAGCTCTGTGAGGTCTTTAATTGGCCTCATAGTCTGAACTGCGCACCTTAGATGAAGCAACTTTTGCACCAAATTCACATTTACTAAGATGCACTCGTATAATGCTAGTTAGAATTGTTGGCATATGGGAAATACCCAAACTAGCTTGGCCCCCAGTTGTTACCCAACATGTGCTGCATTTGTACCACAAATCTTACTAACCGGACTGCCAGGCCATATCAAAATGGCCACTGTGTGATCCACTATAATGTAGTTCTTCATCAAGGTTTAAATGATGTTAGCGTAAGCCTAAAAATGACCGAGCGATACCCTGGAGGCCGTTTGTTTTTCATCTGAATGTAATCTCTCCCAATCATTCTTCAGTCACATGACTTCAGTTCAAAGCCTCGGCTCACTGTACATTCCTCAGTCATGACCTGTCAGCTGATTAGAGCTCCAGTACAGTACGTTTCACCTGTCGGGGTCGTATGAGTTCAAACCTTCAAATTCCTTTGTACGGCAGGGCACCGGGACCTTTATTTTATTCACTTGTTTTTATTTTTAATCCAGATTGCTGGTGCCAGCAACTCATGCCATGGTTTTCACAGTCACTATAATCAGGTTCTCAATAGTATTTCAATGAAACAAATTCTATCCCACAGGGGACAGACAGAAAGTAATTGAGAACCACTGCTTGAGAGGATTTTGGGGGTGTTGAAATATAAGGTATGCACATTCATGACGGTGGACATAGTTTTGATATTTATTTTTCAACTCATCAGCAATAATTTAGAACAGCATAATGTGTGTAAAGCAACAATATGTGCAACGACTGCTCAGAGAAACCTTTAAAAAAAAAAAAAAAAATCCAAGGACGTCCACAACATTGACATAGACATATATGTTTATAGTACATTCACAAAAGATTATTTACAGACATACATGCCACTTAGAACAGTTGGTTTGAGGCGAGACAGCTGAAGAAAACTACAAAAGCAAATGTTTACAAAGCCAAAATCATCTGCGGTCAATCACATGTAAAACCTTTTTAAAAGCTAAACATCACTGAACTTGCAGGCGGGGGAGTTTCTCGGATGATAGCCACAATTTTACGTCATGTCAGGGTATGACACAGAAGGACAGTCTGTGAAAATGATGGGAATGGATAATGGGAGAAAAGTCACATGACACAATCCCCCAACTTCACTGCATGAGGTCGCCATAATAGCTCAGATCACATGTTTGTTTCAAGGCGGCAAAGCATCAGAAAAACAAGAAAAAAGTTCAACGAGGATGGGCGGCTTTCAAATGGATCGCGTGACTTTTGGATGTGGGGGGGGGGGGGTAAATAAGCAGAAAAAAGTGCACTTTACATCGTTCGAGAAGAACGCTCTTCCTACTTACAAACTTTTACAGCTTGGAAAATACAGGTACATTCAATATCAAAGATCTATAAGGTGCTATCCTACATTGTTTCCTGCAGGTAAAGGGGTCGTCGCACCATGGAAATGCTTGGTGCTTTATAGTCGGTCTGAAGGAAAGGCGTCTCGAGCGTCTCCGTTCACTGTTAGGGTGTTTCCGTCAAAGCAACCAGAGTACAAAGAAATTTGGACCAATTTGTCTACGTTTCAAAAGGATCTGCAGTGTATGTGTCCAAACAAGAGTACGCCACTCTTGCTGGGGGTGAGGTATTGAGGCCGCACGGACCCACGTAGTGCACATTTACATCTTAACTCCACTTCATCCAGGTTGGAATATTTACAGTCCAAGATGTTGCAAACCTCGGCGTAGGTTGTTTGCTTTACATCCAAAGAGACTGGCTGATTGGGATATTGCGCACGTGTAGTACTCAAAGTTTGGCACCAATGCTGCCGTGTCCGAATATGTTATCAAAGAGGATACAAAAGTAACTCCAGCATAACACGGCCGCAGTGTCGCGTTAACGCCAATCATTGTCGATAAGCATTCGGATGAATGAACCTAGCATAAGTGCAAAAGGCACACGCTGGTCCACAAAAAACCTTCATCGTCCGCATTGTCTCACCAACTGTGTGTGAATACTGAGAGATCCATTACGACACATCACATCAACCCAGATGTTGTGCAGGTATGGCCCGAAGGGGCTGTGAGCAGAACAGGGGAGCAATCTGCTTTTAAGTGTTACGGTCTTCCAGCATTATGTATTTTGTTTCATTTTAAGTGTACACCCATCCTGGATGACTAATATTCAGTTAGTACAAATACTATCATTACAAAGTTTGGT
The DNA here is from genome assembly GCA_024372805.1 of Oostethus manadensis. NCBI lineage: Eukaryota > Metazoa > Chordata > Actinopteri > Syngnathiformes > Syngnathidae > Oostethus > Oostethus manadensis. Next base: position 2,769,937 of record QODF01000014.1, read on the forward strand.
GTGCTTGACTCTCAGCATTCACACAAGAAAAGTGTCCAAAACCAGCGTGCATCATCTCCCAGACAAGTTAGCTGCTTTGACAGGTAGGAAACGGGTCACACGGGTCACCCTGGCTTTCCTGTGATGCGCCGCTGATGTCGTCGTCGCCTTCGTCGCACGCGGGACTTTCCTCGCGCTCCTCGGGTGAGCTGGCCTCCCCCTCGTCTCCGCACCGCAGGGGGTCCTCGCATGGAGAGGAAGCTCCAAAGTGGGCCGACAGGCCAGGGAAGGCCGCAGCAGCCGCGGCCGCTGTTGCTTGCGCAGGGTACAGCCAGGGAAAGGGGGAGGCGAGGGCGGCAGCCGCCGGGTACATGCACTTCTCCATGTTGCTTTTGTCGAAAAAAGGCATGTAAGACGCGGCGGCTGACGGGTTGATGAAGTAGAAAGGCATGCAAATCGGCGTCTGCTGTCCCACACCAGTTAATCCCATCAGAGAGTTCATGAACGCCACATCCGAGCCCCCGGAGCCGTTCCCGGGCCAGTTCATCTTTGGTTTCTTGGCAGGACGATCGTCGCCAAACTCCTGCTTGATCTTCGTAGCTTTGCCTCCACCCTCACACTCTTTGTCCTTGCCCTCACCCTTCTCCGCCTCGCCCCCGTATCCGCTGTCCGTGTCCGTGTCGTTCTCGGTAACATCCCCGCCTTGGGTCCTCTGGATGACTGGGACTTGGTTGTCAGCTTTCTGGCTGTCCGGTGGTACCTCTCCAGCGGGGAGCTGGTGATGCTGCTGGAGGAGGGGCAGCGCGCCGGACTGGACCTGAGACAGGACCTTGTGGAGGTGCTTGACAAGTTGGGCGCAACTCTGCTCACGTGTGGTCCAGTTCTCGAACTGGCTCAGGTACTGCAGGACCTCTTTGGCACACGTTTGGAACCCGGAGTGGAAGGCGTCCAGATCGGCGTGAACGGACGCCTTCATCGGCCCGTCTCCTGCAAAGTGAGGCGTCGAGGTGAATCAATATGTGTTGACTGGGTGGTGCACCTTTAAGATGATTGAGTCACTGCACTAAAGACAACAACACGTGACGGTGCACGTGCTCGCCTGCGTGTGTCGCGTGCGTGCACTTTCACCACACACACACACGCACACACACACTTATTTGCATGAGCAGGACTTAGCTGCCGTGCTTACCGTTCTGCAAAGCCATGATCTTCTGGTGCTGCTGCTCCGTGACGGCGGTCAGCGCGTTTAAATGCTTCAGAGTTAATTCCAGAACCACCGCCTTCTCTAGATGGCCGAGAGTCTGCGCGGGTATCAGCACATTATATTATGTATTCCTGGAAAAACAGCAAGTCAAAACAAACAAAAAAAAAGCCATCGATCTTACCGACAGCTTTAAATGTTCCGGCAGCAGATCCTTCAGCTGACCGATACATTCATTGATTCGGTCTCTGCGCTTCTTCTCTATCAAACGGTGCGGTAACTTGTAGGCGTCCTGTTGACGGAAAGTCACGCGTGAACGAGGAGGGCTTTCATATTCAGACAGCAACGAAACAATGCCCACCTTCCCACCATCCTCCCGCTTTATGCCGCGTTTGGCTTTGCACATGTAGAGAGAGGGGTAGTCCACCCTAAAGGGAAACAAAAATGAATGAGCTTGCCCTCAAAGTTTGGAAAACAGTTGAAAACACGCTCACCCCAAAAATTCCGCGCGGTCCATGAAGTGTCTGTCGTGTAAATGTGCTGTTCTGTCATCCATCGGACGTCTGCGGCTGCTGCTTCGTCGCCCCTCGCCTTGCTGGGAGAATGTTAAGTTATTCCGCGGCGTGCTCGTCCTCCTCGCGCTGACGTCTCCACGTTCCCTCCACGACTGACGAGTCTCGGCTTCGCAAAGCCGCCAGAGCGCAGGCGCGCCTCCGCTTCCCGCTCACGTGTCCTCTCGGCACACACAGGCCGCCGAGACCTGCTGCGCCGCGCGTGCGCGCGCGCCTGCCGCTGCAGCCAACAGCTGGAGGCTGAAACCATTGGGAGATGAGCACGTGCTCGACGGCCTTAAGTCGACTCCGAGCGCCGCCAGTGTCACGTGACACACGCCGTTTGGTTCCCTAAACTTCACATAGATAACGTTTTTCGATATTCTGATGTATTATCTAATGCTATTCCATGAATCCATTTTTTATTGATGGAGCTCATTGGTGCAGGTGGTATCATTGGTATCGATTTGATACCACAATTTTATGGATCATTGAAAGACCATTGCTCATGGTTATAATCATAATACACAAGGATTTATATAATTTAAAGCAATTGAACGCCATGCATCCATTTTCTATGCCGCTTATCCTCATTAGGGTGGCTTGGTTATGCTGGAGCCTATCCCAGCTGACTTCCGGCAGGTACAGTTGCCAGTCAGTCGCAGGACAGACAAACAAACATTCGTTCATTTAGAGTTGGCAATTAACGTTAAGAATGAGCATGTCTTTTGGAACGTGGGAAGAAACCGGAGTACCAGGAGAAAACCCACACGAGGAGAACATGCAAGCTCTACGGAGATTCAAACCCACGTCTTCCAAATCTCCTGACTGTGTGGCCAACATGCTAACCACTCGACCACCAAGTGGCCCGTCAACGGAATGATCTAAACAAAATAATAGTATCCTTCTCTTATTCGCCTTTGTAGATATGTTTATTTAACATTAAGCAACATGAAAAATATAAAAAGGTAATAGCTACTGGCCAATTCCCATCTTTAGCCCGTAAGGTGCAATAATAATAATATTTGACATTAAAAAAGAGATGTATTACATCACTGTGATTGACTGGTGACCAGTCCAGGGTGTACCCGGCCTCTTACCCAAAGCCAGCTGGGATAGGCTCCAGCATACCCGCGACCCTAATGAGGATAAGCGGCATAGAAAATGAATGAATGAGCTCCTGCCCTGCGATTGACTGGCGACCAGTCCAGGGTGTACCCCGCCTCTCGCCCAAAGCCAGCTGGGATAGGCTCCAGCATCCCCGTGACCCTAATGAGGAAAAGCGGTACAGAAAATGAATGAATGAATGAATGAATGAATGAGCGCCTTCATGACAGTTTGGAGAACTTTGGGTGTTTAGTGATAGATTGTATTACATCAGGGGTCCCAAAATCGTGCCATGGAGGGCCGAGACACTGCAGGTTATCTTTCCAGCAGGTCATTAAAGCAGGTGCTATAAGTGATGAGCTCCTTCCCTCAAATGAAAGAGGTGTTGATCATTAAAATCACCTGCTGTAGTGACCGGCTTGAAGGAAAACCTGCAGGATCTCGGCCCTCCATGGCACAAGTTTGAGGCCCCTGTATTACATGCAATTACAAAATAAAGTCATTCATTCATTCATTTTCTTTGCCGCTTATTCTCATTAGGGTCGCGGGTATGCTGGAGCCTATCCCAGCTGGCTTTGGGCGAGAGGCGGGGTACACCCTGGACTGGTCGCCAGTCAATCGCAGGGCAACAAAATAAAGTCAACAGTACAAAATAAGACTATTGTCTGTCATTGCATATTAGCAGAGAGTGGGGCATTGTCCTTGATGCCTCTATTTAACTGTATCATATCAGTTTATGGAGCAGAAGTGCCGACAGAGAGCCCTACCCCCTGAAGACCACAGAAAGACATACACGACTATCACTGGCGCCTAACCCAACTTACTTGCGATACTGAATGGTAGGGTGCACACTGGAATGGTCACCAGGCACACGACTCGCGCAGGAATCCCATACAAAAGTCCTCACACATTGCAAGCACGTCAATGAGGAGCTGAACATATAGTGACTTCATTTTGTCATAAGCAAACAACAGCTAGTCTGATAATTATAAAAGTCATGTAAATACACAGCGCATTGAGCTCGAATACTGAAGGCGTGCTCCTGTTGATGCATAAAAGCGTTCATGCGGTGCATTGTAACCATGGCAGTGGCCCAGCTGTGTGCCCGAACACGTGCACTGCACTCACTGATCTCGGCATGCCGTGCGCCTCTAACACCTCCTTCTACCGTTTGTTTGTCCATGCGGATGATTTGAATTTGATATACGTTCTATCATATATCAGTACATACAGTATATGTCACTATTCTACATGTTGATGCTCAGAAAGTTCCCCAACGTTCTTATATGGAAATCTTTGCAATAAAAGCTTTTTGCACTGAAATTCGAAGTAGCCTGATCGGGTTTTTTTAATGTTTATACGGGTTGAAGTCATGGTTTACACACATACACGGAATTTGTACCAAGGTTATTTCAAAATAGTGACATCACTGTCAAAACAGAGTGAGTGATATGGCGGTGCCCAGTGTGATTCATAACAATGAATCTAGATCAGACTTTAAAATTTAATCCACTTGTCAAATAAGGTTATAATCAATATTTCAGAATAATTCAAACTCATATTGGGGGGGGGATATAAATTATTTGCCTCCCAGTGAATATTTCCTACATAAAACTTAAAACTTAATATAAAATTAGCCAGTTTTTTGAATGGCTCTCTGAACAAACTGTCTCACCAAGATCAGGCTCCCCTCAGAGAGCCGTATATCCCATCGCTATTTGGTATTTGCCAGCAGTGTGATTCAGGAAGTCTGACACAAGCGCTGAGGTTTCGGGCTCATGTTACCATCTCTGCTTCGATGTCTAGCATTGAGCCACGACACGTATCCTTGCCTGGTGCAAATGACCATGCGTGTGAGACCACCGAACTACTCTGTCAGTACTAAACTTGAAAAGACTGCTTATAATTGTACAAGTTTGCGCTGATTTTGAATGTAACGGGTTTGTTTTCTAATGTCGTACTGTTTGCTGCTTATTATCATTGTCTTTTACGTGCTATTGACAGTACTACGCTATTCACAGTACTCTGCCCAGTACTCCACTACTGCAGTATGTGTACTTCTGCGAATGACTAAGCAAGTCAACATTTCACGCATTACATAGCCTTGCTCATGCTACTAATACAAGAGGGTGGCAAATCATCAAGTTGTTAAAATGCACTCTCATCTGAGTAGACGTCTTTTGATAACTCTTCTCGTGTGACTTTCAAAGATGATGGTTCTTCTATGCAGTGGAAAGAAGCACGCAATCAAATGAATTGTGGGCTCCTCCTTTTATTCTCAGAATGAACAAGTGTCTGCGTGCATTCCCTTTCCTCTCCTGAATTTGCATACTTGAGATTGTGTCACAGTGGTATGTTGGAATCCTTCTTTACAGCTTTCTGCCGCCCTTCCCTTCTCTTCCTCTGCTCCAGTGTAAGCTGCCTTCTATATGTGGCACTGGAGCCGTTCAAGGAATCCAGTCCAAATGTTTTCCATATTAGTTCAGCGCCTCCTCTCTTTCCAAATAGCAGCACTGGGGAGAGGAGAGCCTCTGTTGGGAGGGGAAGAGGAGGTGGGGGCGGGAGGCAGGCAAGCCAACGGTTTCCGAACAGTGCCGAAAATTAGTAAGGACTGAGAGGTAAAGATTTAGACAGCAAGAAGAGACATGGGCCAGGGCCAGAAAGGTTCCTCAGAGCAGAAGGATGGCAGAAAGAGGAGAGAAGATAGTCCGCTGCAAGACGACGGCCACAAGTGTAGAGTGTGCCGCTTCCCTCTGCTTGTGGCCCTGCTTCAGCTGCTCCTGGGGGTGGCTGTCACAGTTGTGGCCTTCCTCACGTTGGCCATCAGCCCCTCACTGCTGGCCAGAGAGACGCCACACTGGGCTGGGATCATTGTAAGATTTTCGTGCTCACTTATACATTCATTGCATGGAAGTTTCCCAGTTCTTCTTCCTTGTGCATGACAGTCACTGTGTCTCCGTTTTCACCACAAGTCGGCCCTCGGCCTAGCTCCCTTGCTTGGAGACAGTCACAACACACCGGTATAACAGTCGTTTGTATTCCGCTGAGTGTGTGAATGAGCGTTTAACCCATGTTGTTTGATGAGGTAAGACCAATACAGTCTTGGAAGCCAGCATGTTGACCTTTGAACGCCATTTAAATCGTGTCTACTCACAATTCACCCTCTTTCAATTGCCTTGTCAGCACACACTGGACCAACACGGCCACAGACTTTCTCCTCCCCTGACTGCACAGACAGTTAAACTAGCTTTCTATATTCAGCGCATGTGTAATTATACTTGTGGAACAACAAGAGCCACGGAGTCACATAATCATTTGAAGCTGAAGGGCAGAAAGAATAGAAAAGAAAACAATTTAGCAAGCGGCTGCAGTTGATCCAGTTCAAAACAATCAAAACATTCTTTCAAACATAATAATGCTATTGCTTTGGCAAAGGGGTGTTACTGTAATTGTGTGTATTATTGTGGTTGCAGCACAGCAATCCAATCTTGAGATCTGGAAGACCTGGGGTCAGATCCCCAAACCGGGTACTCCAGCTTCGTCCCACAGCGTTCACCCACGTTCCTGTTCTGTTGATTGGCGACTCTAAATTGTCCATAAGTGTGAATGTGAGGGTGAATGGTTGTTTGATCTGCCCTGAAACCAGTCCAGGGTGTACCCCGCCCCTCGCCCAAAGTCAACTGGGATAAGCTCCAGCATACATCCATGACCCTATGAGGATAAGCGATGGATGGATGACTTTGCCCATATACACCACAAATAAGTGCATGTTCGCAGAATCAGTTCCTGGGGAATATAAATCTTTTTAACAGCTTTCCAGTTCCAGGTCTTTTTGTTTATCAGTGTTTTTGTTCCCAAGTCCCATCCAACTGCGTCTTTCGTTTGTGTGTGTGTGTTACCGTACAGTCTAGTTGATATTGTTCAGTTCCTTGAAGTGCTTGATAGCAAGTTCTTTGGATTTCCTGGTCTGGTTTTCAGTTGGTGGTGCAAGTATGTGAAGTTCAAGTTTCTTGGCTAAGTTGCCGTTGCATTTTGTCCAATTCTTATTTCTGAAGATGTCGGTTTCTTTCAGCTTACTTCCCTGCTTCAACAGGGCTGTTTTGTGTTTACCGTTGGTGTGGTGTTTATATTTGCTCCAAACAGCAGAATGCATTTCATTGTCGTTTATATTCTTTTCCACCTCCTTTTATTACAGAATGTTGACTACCATTTCCTACCTCGATCCAACATTCATTTCATGTGGCCTCCCCCCCCCACAGACCCGGATAGAATTTCGAGTCCAGTCACATTAATAATGTGTGTGCTTTGCTCCAACTCATCCGCTCTATTCTTAATTTCAGATACGATCTGTTTGACATAGCATGGTATCTACCTCCTTCAGCTCCTTCACGACGGCCGCCTGGTGGATGAGTGGGTAGCACGTTGGCCTCACAGTCAGGAGGTTCAGGGTTCAAATCTCCGTTGGGCATCTCTGGAGTTTGCATGTTCTCCCCATGCATGTGTGGGTTTTTTCCGGTTTCTTCCCACATTCCAAAAACATGCATGTGATGTTAATTGGCAACTCTAAATTGTCCATAAGTATGAATGTGAGTGTGAATGTTTGTCTGTCTGCCCTGCGATTGACTGGCGACCAGTCCAGGGTGTACCCCGCCTCCCGCCCAAAGCCAGCTGGGATAGGCTCCAGCATACCTGCGACCCGAATGAGGATAAGCGGCATAGAAAATGAATGAATGAGCTCCTTCATGACAGTTTGGAGAACTTTGGGTGTTTTCTTTTCATCCTCAGCCGACTTGTTAGAGTCATCAAATACCTTAGTTGTTCTTGTTTATGTATACATACATTTTTTCTGTAATTCTGAGATCTATGCATCTACCCATCCATTTTCAATGCCGCTTATCGTCACCGGAGTATGCAGGGCCTAACTCCGAGATCTGTCTGTATATATATTCCTTTGATTTGAAGTGTATCTCTTTACATTGTTCTGAATTCTCTTTTTGTTGATCTGAGGAGTCTGTTATCATCTTCCTTTGTCGTTCAAATAGCTTCTTCTTCAGAAACACTTGGAAGGTCAAAAGTCAGAGGTGTCCAAAATTTTCTACCGAAGGCCACATGCTAACAAATGAAAGGACACGTGTAGATATGTTAAGAAGTTTCAACAAAAATTGCATCTCAGCTTTGTGATATAGGAGAATAAGCGTATGATTACTATGAACATTTTTGCAGTTATTTTTTTATTTCCAAGTATTTCAAATTTCTTCATAAATAATGTTCATACATTTTCTTAGCAGAATTTTATGACTTAATTTTCATAATATTTTGACTTTATTTACATTATATTATACATTTTCCAAAAATTACACATTTGTTTAGTTTAGTTTGTTTTTCATTCATTCATTTTCTATACCGCTTATCCTCGTTAGGATCGCGGGTATGCTGGAGCCTATCCCAGCTGACTTTGGGCGGGAGGCGGGGTACACCCTGAACTGGTCGCCAGTCAATCGCAAGGCACATATAGACAAACAAACATTCACTCTCACACCGATGGACAATTTAGTGTCACCAATTAACATAACATGCATGTTTTTAGAATGTGGGAGGAAACCGGAGTACCCGGAGAAAACCCATGCATGCATGGGGAGAACATACAAACTCCACACGGAGATGCCGAACGGAGTTTCGAACCCCGAACCTCCTGACTGTGAGGCCAAGATGCTACCCATTCATCCACCGTGCAGCGTTTGTTTTTCATATCATTAGAATTTTACAACCATGTATTATTACGATTTTTGTAATATTTGAACTTTACTAAATGCTACTAAATCATTTTTGCTCCCAATACTATGAGTTTATTCTTGTCAAATTGTGATTTTTTTTCTTGTAATACAATTTTTTCTCTTAATACTGTATTTTTACTTTAATCATGTAAAATTAGGGATTAGTTTTTTCCATTTGTGATTTTTTTTAAATTTTGCAATTCCCATAATATTTTGTCTTTATTCCCATTTCATACCTTTTTCCCCAACCTAATTACACCAACATGTTCCCCCAATTTTATTTAATTATGTTTGTTTCGATAATATTCTTGCCTTTACAGAACGTGTTTTTCTTTAATATTTTAACTTTATGTTATTACAAATTTTCACAATATTACAGTGTTATTGTCATAAAATGATGACTTTTTCCTCATTAGATTTTCATTCATTCATTCATTCATTTTCTGTACCGCTTATCCTCATTAGGGTCACGGGGATGCTGGAGCCTATCCCAGCAGACTTTGGGCGAGAGGCGGGGTACACCCTGGACTGGTCGCCAGTCAATCGCAGGGCACATATAGACAAACAACCAGTCACACTCACATTCATACCGATGGACAATTTAGAGTCACCAATTAACCTAACATGCATGTTTTTGGAATGTGGGAGGAAACCGGAGCACCCGGAGAAAACCCACGCACGCACGGGGAGAACATGCAAACTCCACACAGAGATGCCCAACGGAGATTTGAACCCAGGTTTTTCAAGATCTCCTGACTGTGTGGCCAATGTGCTAACCACTCAGCCACCGTGCGGCCCCCATTAGATTTTTTTGTTTTAATATTTTGACTTTGTTATTGTAAAAGTACTGCTGCTGTTTCCTTTTTAGCAGTTTTTAAAGAAAAATCTATTTTCTTGTTCAATTGTATTTTTATAATTTGCCATGGGCCGATAAAAATAAATGACCCCTTGGCCGTACTTTGGACACCCCTGTTGTAAATATTGTTCTTTTACCTCGGCGTCCAATGATATGTGCTGATTTCTGGGACTCTAGTTTGTCTAAAAATTCTTCCTCCGGGACGGCAAAGTTTTGAACTTCTGTATTGGAAGTCATTTGACCGTTCAGGTGTACTTAATGAAGTGTCGGGCTAGTTCCCGTTTGCTATTCTCTTAAGCTCATGTGAGTCAAGGTCACATTTAGTTAAACAGAACAGCCCTCTGTTCCTGTTTCGGGCTCCGCTTATTGTCTAGCCCAGATGTGATCTGCTGTCGAAAACATCTCTGGTTACCAGCATCCCGAGTCAACTGCTCACGAGATGCATCGGAGTGAAAAACACTGAGGTCATCAACATCGTTCCACAGACCCCTGAGTGCTTAAGAACCTGGGAACAACCATGAAATAAGATGCTGCAAGTTGGTCACAAGACTCCAGATGCAGTGAGAAAAAAGTGTGAAAGAAAGTGTGTCTGTGAGAGCTAATCCGATAACATGCGATAAATTAGTGGCACTCGTCAACATGCGGGCTAAACAATGTTTAGTGCTTCAGCAGCCAAAGCAAACAAATAAACAAGGTAACAATCTAAATAGTCATTCATGTCATTAGGTTAACGAGCCTGTGTTGGCATCGATGGGATTGTGTACTGACTTTTTCTGCTCTGCTGTTGCAGCTGTGCTTCGTTTCCTTTGTGGGCTTCATCCTGTACTGTGTCACCTATCACCCTGACGAGCGCTCGTCTGTGCAGTTCATCCTTAAGGTGCGTCACCACTCAAGTAAACCATCGATGAAGTCCTCTAATGATCGACAACAACATTTGCAAGCATGTCAATTGTACACGGAAGAAGGCGTAGAGCGCCGGGGGGATTCCAAGTAAACTTGCCTTGACTTGATGGTTTCGTTTCATTCGCAGCTGCTGGAATCCCAAAGCTGGAATTTCAAATGTGCGCGATTCGCGATGTGCTATGACTTGGCAGTACCGAACCCGATTTTAATATTCCGCTCTCAATCGCTTTTAACGTTCGCTATCATTCAAGGTAAAGCCTATCATATTCACGTGACGGCAAATTGTTCATTGTTTCTCCCAGACTGCTTTTGTACGCGCGGATGCGCAACGGAATTCTACACAAATACTAAACAGCCAGGAGTGGCCAATCATCATCATCAAGGCAATTTTTCTGCAGTTTAAATCATAGGTGTTGCATGTTTGAGTGTATTTTCTGTGATTTCCGAGCATACTTAAATGCAGCAGCAACACACCGGCAGTTATGTAATGCGCCTGAACGGACCTTGCACAGCGGGAACAGCGCAGAGCAAATTGAATCCTGCAGAAAATGACTAATGTGGTCATCCTTTTGCCTGCGTTACATGAACCAAGAAACCACAAACACTGCATAAAGAGCACACCCACCCACTCACATCCACAGGCAGATGATTAAAGGATTCTCTAGTTGTAATCTGTCTATAGTGTCCCAACTCTAAAAAAACCCACTATCCAGTCTTTATAGTATGGCGTTATGTTTTCTTTAAGTGATAACCCAGTGTGCTGTGCACATACAAGACTTCTTTCTGTCCCCACCTGCAAAGTCAAAATCACGTCATGCCTGATGAAGCAGTTGTGGTGGTAACGCCCCTTCTACACATGCTTCAGACTTCACAGCTCTTCCAAAATTAGCATAAATGCCATTTCAAATCAAGCAGTGCTGATCACTCACATAATTCCATAAGCAGGATGTAACTGAGAGAAAATACACTCCAAAGAATGAGGGCTGCTGTTACGTAAATGATGGATTAAGATCAAACTTTAGTGTTATTGTGAAATTGCTTAAACATCGCAAAGACACTGTCACAGCTGTATTTTTAGATCCTGGCCTTGGTTCAAAACACACACGCACGCACCGAAGAGGTGTCCGAGGCGGCGGGCAGCTCTCCAGCTCCGAGGGCCTGCCGTTGCATTGTAGACACTCACTACTTTCAAATGAATTTGCACCAGGAACTGAGCCAGCATGACTGTCTATTTGTTTGGGTTAAGCACTAGACTAAAGACAAAAGCTTGCAGTAATTACAAGTCTTTATTATGATATCGCACAAGTGGGTTTTTGCATTATGTCCGTTGAGGTCAAGTTGATCTTAGGCTTATGAATTCATTTTTTCCATTTGCGGCTGAATCCGGAAACATACACTGGATTGGTTTCAGTATCCTTAGTGTGCAAAATGTATCGAAGTGCTCTGCATCCTTCAATTTTTTTGCAAACACCCCTGGGTAGAAAATGTTTGTAAATCTCTGAATTAAGCACAAATAAGCGGGAAAACAAAAGTGGTCTGTTTACAAATTGCCATTCTTCAAATATTGCATACAGATATCTTGCAGATATGCCCCTAGAGGCAATAGAAACAACATCCTTGAGGCACTTCAGTGACCATCTTTAAAAAACATTTTTTTTACATAAAACTCCATTGTTATGAATGTGCGTCAGCTTTGCTCATGCATGATGTAACACTTCTTCTGTCCACAGCTCCTCTACTTTGCCCTGTGTGCAGTCGGCCTGGTCATTTCTGTGCTGGTTGTGGCCTTTGCTGGACACCACCACACACAGACCAGCAGCTTCAGCTGTATGCCAGTCGCCGAGGACTGTCTGTGCACTTTGGACCCACATGACCCAATAGCTCGCACTTTCACCTACGAGGGAGTCAGTGACTGTCAGGAGATCACCGAGACGCTCACGCTGTACCATTTGCTCCAGATTGTGCTGAACCTGGCCCAGGCCTTAGTCTGTGCCGTGGGTGCCTTCATCATGTGGAAGCACCGCTACCAAGTCTTCTTCGCTGGTCTTCAGATCGGAACCTTCCGGCAGTGGCACAAGGTTTAATTTGATGATGCAGTGGATCCGTTTGCTATTTATCACAGCTATCTTGTGTGCTTGTTGTAATGATAAGAATATAATAATTGTTTTTTTGTACCTCTTTTGTACACATTTGAAAAAAGTTACGGAAATACTGTAACAAGTTACAAGGAGCACAGCAGAACCACTCTTATTGTCTGAAAACCACTCAGATGTTTCAATCGCCTGACTGTGGCAACCATCATCACGGATAAAGATGGTTAGGATGAGCAAGCAAAAACAAAACAGATTACCATTCGCCACAACCACGCCAAAACAACATCAGCAAACTCAACTGATCTCGCTACATGCGGCCTTCTCCTGTATGCCCACACCCAGTCAGGACTGATGTCACGTTCACAGTCAGTCAGAAATCTTAAAACTCATTAACCCTACAGTACACATACTAGCCAGATTGATGAACCTCTGAAAGTGACAGTAATAACCAAAGACCCTCTTAGCTGCAAATGCATGGAACAGAGGGCAGTAGGCCATTACGAAGAAAGGCCACTATGTTTTTAGGGCTGGGCAGAGCAACAGTTACACCTGAGTGTCAAATAAAGGTTATGTGCAGTGAGGACACTGTGATGAAATGAATGAATGTTATTTACTAAATATATATGTATATATACTATACAGTACATGTGTGAAAAAACATTATATGCAAAAATATCATCTACATCTACATGTCAATAAAAATCTGAGCTGCAGTATGAAAGACGCTTTTTCTTTCTTCAGTGTTACTAACACTTAACAAGCAACGTACAGAGTAATATTATTCTTTAGAAAATGCATTATCCCAACATGTCAGTGAAAAAAAAATGTGGACATAAAGTTACATATATATACAATAGACCATACGGCCAAGATGGTCAGGAAAACACTATAAGTTTACTATATTGACCCGCATGTGTGGGTAGGACCACACATGGCATTGGTAATTACCATCACACTACCTCCACCATATTTTACTGATGTTCTTTTTTTTTTTAATGCGGTTTTGCTTTTATGCCAGATGTCAGATGAGTCGTGAACACTGACCTTAACTAAGGCAAGTGAGGCCTGCAGTTATTTGGATGTTTTTGAGGAGTTTTTGTCTTTGCTGCACTCTTGGGGTAACTTTGCTTGGCCGGCCACTCCTGGGACAGTTCACCACTGTTCTACGTTTTTGCCATTTGTGGATAACTGGTTCGAGTGTGACAAACATGCAACAAAACAAGACATCCGACTTTTTCACACTACGCCAAATGTATTTTTTGATACACAGTTGTCCCGCGCAGTTAAAGGGGTCCAGACTCGACTGCGGTAAGTGAATTTTCGGAAAGGAGGATACAATATTAATAAAAGCATAGTTTTTTTGTTACAATATAAAAAAACCTGTGTTTTTTTTTTTTTTTTACCATTATTAGATCCCTGTTGACATAAAATAGCACCCCTATAATCACCTTTACACGCCTAGTTTACACCATGTTGCTAATGTGCAGGCTACGGGATGCCTGCAGAGACATAAGAAACAGCCACCACTAGCACAGCAAGCTACTGAAGTAAGTAGTTTGCCTTTCCAATGTATAGAGAATCTCCAAAGTTTAGAATAATCTCCAATTATTCTAAACTTAAGAAAGTGTTTCAAACCGAGTGGGGAAGACGGACAAAGTAAGAAACCAAAAACATTTTTTACCACTATCATGTCAGACATGCCATGGCTGGCTACATGCAGTGTTAATGCAATGTGTTATAAAGTCAGGTCTCATCAAGGTATTGTGTCATTACTGACACAACTTGCCTTTCAATATTTTTGACCAATAATTGGCAATAGTCAACCACAAAACAGCAGTCACTAATTAATTCATTCATTCATGTGTAAAAACATGATAGAGTGAGTTTAGCGATGTTCGAATCACAATTTACCGAGGAACGACCGTATAAGTCGTGCCTGGCTCTATGTTGCCGAACCAGTCAAGCCTTTACAATGAAGTGCAGCCATTTTCAAGTGGCAACAATAAACTATTTTATTGTTTCAGGCTTTCGTTCTGGCTGCCCTAAAACGGTATAATTTTTAAATGGCTTCCGGAGTGGAAAATTGGACCGGAACACAGGGTAAGAGTCAATTGTTTTCTTGTTTCTCCTCTCACCTTTGTGCCCCTTCTTTCAAGGGGTCTCTTCATTTCACACTGCTTTGCGATAATGACTAGGTAAACAATAACAATAATACAATCAGGGTGGTCGTAAATGGGTTCTACTATATTTTAGGTTCATGAGTATAGACTCATCATTATAACTGTATTAAAAACTATTACCCATTTTCTTTAGAAAACCTACTTTTATTATAATAATCTTGACCCAACAGGTCGTGCCTCCACAAAGCACTCTTTTCTATACAGCACATTTTCTCCAAACAGTAATTGTAAAGAGTAAATGTTTATTGTGGTTATGGTTCCAGACCCGACTGCCATGGATCGACTGGGATGAGAATTGGTCCGGGAATTACCCCCCCGCCCCGACGCTGCATGCACATGTCATAGAAGCGACAGGCATCCTTTGCGAAAATGGCCCCTTGCACAAAATGCGGTGGATCGCGTGGCCCAATGCACAGCACTTGTTTTGCATGTCGAGCGAGACTGTGACAATTACTTGCCCCTTCTGTTGTGTTGCGTCTGTAGCGGCATGTCCCTGGGCCGGCCCCCAGGAGATTTAGTTACCAAAACAATATGCAGCAGTAAATATCCAAATAAATAAACAGTCGTAAATTGGCTCATTATTGAATGACGCATTGGGAAAACCCTCGATACTTCAGGCCGGTCCGCCCCTGCAGATCGTGATCAGTGAATTTGCTCAAAGTAAGATTCCTTGTTTGGTATATAGTAATTCTATTTCTACATTAGAAATTAGTTAAACACATATTTTGGTAATAAATCAATTTAAGCAACATAAAAAGCCATTTGGGAGCTGAAAGAGACGAGCCGAAGTTTGCATCACTACAGCCCTAAATTTGTAGTCAGACCCCTTGCAAACTCATTAGACCGAAATCAAATCCAGCATTCCATCCATTTATCCTTCAGATGCAAACCAGTGAATATGATCTGACAAGCGCAAATCGACTTCAGCAAACTAAAGCCTGAAACCAAACACATGACTAATTTGTGACGTGGTTACGGACAATAGCATCTCTGTTCAAAACCACTAATTTAGATATGATAAGTACGACTTCTCACAGCATGAGATGGTTCCTCAAGGACTGCTTTCTACTGGCTAGCAATTGAGATCTGTGAGCATCGCAATCAAGCCGCTTGTATTTTATGTATTTTAAAGCAAATCAGAGACCTCAAGGTCGGGAAGGGTAGCAAACAGGTGTCACATTTGTATACCATATCAGTGTCAATTCTATATAATGATGCATTCTGCATCCATGGCTCACACTGCCAGGGCATGTTTTGGCTTGTGTTATGGTCATGAAGCATCATGTGACAAAATGCTCAGACACAGGAAGTCACATGTCTGTCATCACGGGTTTGTGCTTATTTATAAAAAAAAAAAAACACTGAGGAGGAATTTTCCGCGTTACAATCACTCATGTGATCAGTTGATGCGTGTGCAACAATTTGAAATGTTTCACTTATTGCGCTTACAGCCCAGTAAGCTCTGCTTCTTCTTAAGCCTTTTCGGACATGTTGAGCTGTGCAAATGCAAATGTGACTTGTGAAGGATGTCTGAAACAAATAAGCCATACGGTACTCATACATATGAGCACATACGCCTGGACAAACTAATGACACCCAACGCAAGAGATGCTTGTGATTGTGGTAAAGAATTTCACTCATCATACTGAGAGGTACTTCAAATCTTTGCACTCACGTTGCTAAATTAGTTAATTAGATCTAATAAATACCTGAAGAAATAGATAACCCATTAGTAGAGAAAGACATTTTTGATACAGTTTTGTATGGAGCCTCATTGTGAAAGCAGTCGTAAGGTTTTAGTGGTCAGTGGCCTCCATCCATTTTTTATTGCATAAGTAATAAAACATGGAGCCTATCCCACAATGGGTGGCCAGTCACAAGGATGTTCTATTCTATTGCATTTTGAAATTGTTGTTGTAGGTGTAATGGAAATTGCATGGCAGAATTGTGTAAGGGCGATAAAACAAATATTTTCAAGTCTTTTCTTGATTAATAATTTAATCCTGGATATTGGAAAAAAGAACCAGAAAAATCTGCCAGGAATATAATTGTACTTTTATCCTCTAAAATGATTTGCATTGGAACTCCTGGAAATATAAAACCAATCATTACCTTTTGTGTCGGCTGCTATCGTAGGTGTGTGATCATTAAGCGTGGGTAACACCCTAAACGCCTTCTGTTTTGCTTCCAGCTGCAAAGCAAGAAGCCGGGCTACAGTGACGAGGCCAAATTACTTCACGGGAACAAAACATTATGCCAGCCGCAAACGTTAACACAAGTTAATTGTGTAATAATTGTGTATTTCATTTCCCACTGTTATCTTTTTTTATGCTTTTTATGATGTGGTGGTGAATGAACACTGCAAAAAAATCAGCAAGTTTTGAATGCACCCCAGCTTTAAGTTTGACTGTCAGGTTTTTAGTCACAGGTTGGGAGAACATGTCATATATTGTAAACAAACCATTCACACCTGTGGCCGCTGAGTGGGAATCAACCTGTCGCTGGCTCACCGTTGCCATTTTTCAGTAGGAAAAGTAGCTATTGGCTGTCGTAGAAGTCTCTAAATGATTTGAATTTGCTCTCCACATCATGCTCTCACGGTGGCGCAAAAGCAGACTGTTCACCGCCGGCTTGTGAGTGCCTTTGGCCGGGGCAGACCTGTCTACAGGAACAGTCCCCAAATACCAGAAAACTCGATATCACATTTGTCGATAGTTGCTTTTGCGTAAATATGCCGTCAAGGGCGGTAAGAATGTTGCCAGATCTAGCGACGAAACCACCAAATTGGCAAGACTGTGCTGGCTGCAGCCAAGTGATCCGCCTCGCTATCAGCGACTTGAGATGAACCTATTACAATAAAATACAAATAGGAGAAATAAAACTCATAGGACCTGTGTGTGTGTTTGCCAACAATGAGAGTAACAATGAGACTTTCTCTGCATTTTAAGTCCTGCCATTTCCCATGTTGCCTTTCTGACACTGCACTATGTCTCCACAGTAACAGCTGGTCACCATGGTATCTCAGTGTGAGCTATATTTAATAGCTGTCATAGGCGGCGGGAGCAGGGGCAAGCCTGCTGGTGTGAACAGCAAACTGAAGCCGGGAGGGGGTGTTTTTTGTTTTTTTTTGCAGAAGGTAAATGACAGGACAAGATGAACAAGCACTGATCTTATTCAAGGACTAACGTGAGACAAGCAACCACAGCCTTGCATTGACAAAGACAAGACATACAGAAGTGTGCCAAATAGTTGCAGTCCAATGTGACTAACCAGATAAATCACTGTTATTAATATACTTTAAATGCTACATGGCTAACAAGTTACCGGTGAGTGCAGTAGATTCTCAGACAACAAACAAGACCCAGCATTTATGATATGCACGCTCTTGAGCGTTGTTGAAGGGGAGGTGTAAAAAAAAAAAGAGCAGTGTCCGCCGTTGACTTTACACACTCAAAACTATTTTGTACAAACTTTTTTGTTTTTAGGATTTGGCAATCCTGTAAATCACTAAACTAATATTTAGTTGTATGAGCACAGTTTTTTATAACTGCTTCACATCTGTTTGGCATGGAATCAACCAACTTGTGGCAACTTTCAGCTTTTATTCCACTCCAAAATTATTTAACAACATTACACAATTCATTAATATTTCTTGGTTTTGCGTCAGAAACAGAATTTTTGATGTCACCCCCCTAGTTCTTCATTGGATTAAGGTCCGGGGATTGGGCTGGCCACGCCATAACATGAATTTTGTTGGTTTGGAACCAAGATTTTGCTGGTTTACTAGTGTATTTGGGGTCATTGTGAGAACAATTTTACTCTCATCAGTCCACAAAATGTTCATCCATTTCACTTTAGGCCAGTTGATGGATTCTTTGGGAAATTGTAACCTCTTCAGCACAACAGAGGGACTTTGTGGGGGATTTTTGCAAACACATTAGCTTCACACAGACGTCTTCTAACTGTCACAGTACTTTGAGGTAACTCCAGACTGTCTTTAAACATCAAGGAGCTGATCATTGGCTGAGCCTTTGCCATTCTGGTTATTCTTTGATGCTTTTTGATAGTCACTGGTTTTGCTCTCCAGTTTAAGGCATTGGAGATCATTTTAGCTGAACAGCCTTGTTCATGTCAGATAATATTAAAGTTCAGAAGATTTTTCTGTCAAAATGAAAGAATAAAAACACTGAGAAAGAAAAAGATTCCCCTCCGTAATTACCACCTTATCGTGGTGGAGGGGTTTGAGTGCCCGAATGATCCTAGGAGCTATGTTGTCGGGGGCTTTATGCCCCTGGTAGGGTCTCCCAAGGCAAACAGGTTCTAGGTGACGGGCCAAACTAAGAGGGATTCAGAAGACCCTAATGAAGAAGAGGAGTGACCGCACCTCACCCGGACGTGGGATACCGGGGTCTCACCCTGGAGCCAGGCCTGGGGGAGGGGCTCGCAGGCGAGCGCCTGGTGGCCAGGCCTTCACCCGTGGGGCCTGGCCAGGCCTAGCCCGAAGAAGCCACACGGGAACTCCTCCCCGCAGACCCACCACCTGCAGGGGCAAGCATAAGGATCCGGTGC
The DNA here is from genome assembly GCA_024372805.1 of Oostethus manadensis. NCBI lineage: Eukaryota > Metazoa > Chordata > Actinopteri > Syngnathiformes > Syngnathidae > Oostethus > Oostethus manadensis. The sequence continues at coordinate 2,789,150 of QODF01000014.1, forward strand.
ATTGAGATTTGGGCAGTGGTCGAGGGCGGGTGTCCGGGCGACCTGGTCCTCAGCGGCCAAATCTGGTTCTTGGGACATGGAACGTCACTTCTCTGGTGGGGAAGGAGCCCGAGCTTGTGGAAGAGGCGGAGAGATTCCGACTAGATATCGTCGGACTCACCTCAACCCACAGTTTGGGCTCTGGAACCAAATTCCTTGAGAGTGGCTGGACCTTGTTCTTCTCTGGAGTTGCCGCAGGGGAGAGGCGGCGAGCTGGTGTAGGCTTGTTGTTAGCCCCCTAGCTTGGTGCCTCTGTGTTGGAGTCATCCCCAGTAAACGAGAGGGTTATTTCCCTACGCCTTAGGGCTGGGGAAAGGGTCCTGACTGTGGTTTGTGCGTATGCGCCGAACAGCAGTTCAGAGTACCCAGCCTTCTTGGAGTCTATCAGAGGAGTTCTGGAGAGGATCCCAGCTGGTGACTCCATAGTTCTGCTGGGAGACCTTAACGCCCATGTGAGCAATGACAGTGTGACTTGGAGGGGCGTGGTTGGGAGGAACGCCCTCCCTGACCTGAACCCGTGTGGTGTGTTGTTGCTGGACTTCTGTGCGAATTACAGTTTGTCCATAACAAACACCATGTTCGAACATAAGGATGTCCATAAGAGCACTTGGCAGGACACCCTAGGTTGCAGGTCTATGATCGACTTTCTGGTCGTATCATCAGACCTGCGTCCGCATGTTCTGGGCAAGTGGGTGAAGAGAGGGGCTGAGCTGTCAACTAACCACCACCTGGTGATAAATTGGATTAGGTGGTGGGGAAAGATGCCGGACAGACCTGGTAGACCCAAACGCGTAGTGAGGGTGTGCTGGGAACGTCTGGCAGAGTCTCCCGTCCGTCGAGTCTTCAACTCTCATCTCCGGCAGAGCTTTGCCTGCATCTCGAGGGAGGACCGGGATATTAAGTCCGAATAGGCCGTATTCCGTGCCTCCATTGCTGAGGCAGACAGTCGTAGTTGCATGGAAGTCGGGAACAGTACCTCTGGACTGGCAGACCGGGGTGGTGGTCCACATTTTTAAAAAGGGTGACCGGAGGGTGTGTTCCAACTATAGGGGGATCACACTCCTCAGCCTTCCTGGGAAAGTCTACTCCAGGGTGCTGGAGAGAAGGGTACGACGGTTAGTCGAACCTCGGCTACAGGAGCTGCAATGTGGTTTTCGTCCCGGTCGCAGAACACTGGACCAGCTCTACACCCTTACAAGGGTACTGGAGGGTATGTGGGAGTTTTCCCAACCGGTCTACATGTGCTTTTTGGACTTGGAAAAGGCATTCGACCGTGTCCCTCGCGGTGTCCTGGGGGGGGGTGCTCTGGGAGTACGGGATTGGTGGCCCGCTACTACGTGCCATTCGGTCCTTGTACAATCGAAGCAGGAGCCTGGTTCGCATTGCCAGCAGTAAGTCGAGCTTGTTTCCGGTGAACGTTGGCCTCCGCCAAGGCTGCCCTTTGTCACCGATTCTGTTCATAATCTTCATGGACAGAATTTCTAGGCGCAGTCAAGGTGTTGAGGGAGTCCAGCTTGGTGACCTTAGGATCTCGTCTCTGCTATTTGCAGACGATGTGGTCCTTATGGCCTCATCAGGCTGTGACCTTCAGCGTTTACTGGAGCGGTTTGCAGCTGAGTGTGAAGCTTCTGGGATGAGACTCAGCACCTCCAAATCCGAGGCCATGGTTCTCAGTCGGAAACGGGTGGACTGTACCCTCCGGGTTGGGAGTGAGGTCTTGCCTCAGGTGGAGGAGTTCAAGTATCTCGGGTTCTTGTTCACGAGTGAGGGAAGGTTGGAGCGTGAGATCGACAGACGGATCGGTGCAGCATCTGCAGTAATGCGGTCGCTGTACCGGACCGTCGTGGTGAAGAGAGAGCTGAGCCGGAAGGCAAAGCTCTCTGTTTACCGATCGATCTACGTTCCCACCCTCACCTATGGTCATGAGTTATGGGTCATGACCGAAAGAATGAGATCGCGGATACAAGCGGCGGAAATGAGTTTCCTTCGTAGGGTGGCTGGACTCACCCTAAGAGATAGGGTGAGGAGCTCGGCCATCCGGGAGGAGCTCAGAGTAGAGCCGCTGCTCCTTCACATCGAGAGGAGCCAGTTGAGGTGGCTCGGGCATCTAGTCCGGATGCCTCCCTGGTGAGGTGTTTCGGGCATGCCCATCAGTTATGATAGCCAATACCAAGCACAATGAAAACAATCCTGATGGTTTGAAATAAGAGTGGAAATAATAAACAAAGTCAAAGAAGTGGGGGCCCAACCAAGTGGAAAGCATTACAGCGTAATGGGAATGATGTGAGAGTAGAACTTCACAGATCTCACAGATTCACTCACTATCAACAATGGTTGATAGTTTAGTATTTGGCAGCTCTTTAGCTTTATCTTCAGCACAAGGAGGAATTATGCAGTATGCAGGTGTCTGGTCAAGAGTTTGTGTGTGTGGCACCATGAATGTAGCAGCTCGGTGACAACATGAAAGCTTTGCGTCTATTTTTAGATGAGTAAACAAAATGCAAGGGTTCAACTAGGATCCCGTTTCAATGAAAAGGTGTCTCCCTTCTGTCCATGGGCAGACAAGTTGTTTTGAGGAACAAAGATGAATGCTGTTAGAGAACGGGTAAAACAAAGCAAAACAAATGAGTAATTATTAACATTTATTACAAGAGACAGACATTTTAAGAAAGACAGCACATTTGGATTACTTAAAAATGTCAACGTAAGATTTAGACATAAAAATTACCTTCAAGTAAATTTTGAAATAAGTACAAATCAATTATATTCACATTTAATTATTACACTGTGGAAATCTAAACAAACACAGAAAATGATGTGGTGCAGTGAATGCATTGTAGTCGAAGGCAACACTCCCCAAACTAGTCTCCAGTTAAAAGTTTCTCCCTTTTGAATGGAAAAAGTGCATATTGAACAATTGCTAATACAGTTTTTAAAAATGAGTAAGGCAGCATTTTCAAAACGTAAAAAAAACATTACTCCTCTTATGAACATGACCTTACAAGAAATGTAAAATACTAAAGAAAGCGTACTAGAAGCTACTGAACAAAGTCTCACTTCACAGCCAAGCACAGATCTTGGTACCTTGGGTCTATTTTCTGACCAGCCAACGCTAAGAAAATGAAGGCCTTTGGACCGAGACAGCAAAATCAGAAATCTTACTCCCTCAGTTGGACACACTGACACTTTGCTAATGCCATATTGGCAGATGTGAGTCAAGCCTACTCAATCATTCCCAGAGTAGTCACGCTGCATGCGAGTGTGCAAACGAGCGGTTTAGTTTGCTGATAATGGCAAAGGTGTGCACATGAGGCACTTTTCTGGCCCATAAGGCAGTGATGTCCATCATACAAAAAGCACTTCGTCTGTGGGTTTGTGTCTATGCATTCGTTTTGTCCTTTAGGGCGGGGGTTTGTATGATCCTGTCTGGGTCCTGGGAACCTCAGTGGGTGGGGATGTGATGGTTTGTCTGTTGAGGACCCAAGAATCCAAGCCTCTGCTTGTTCTTCCTCTGCTCCGTCATCTGTCGAGGAGACACACACATTATTAGTAGGTAGTTTGATTTGCAATAAGCATGCACGATAAATCTGATGACAGTTTGTATGCAAAACATTTGCACCACCATGTTGTTGTTATTAAAGAAGACCAAGTAAAGCAAGAAGTGTCTATTTTTGTCATATACATTTAGTAGGGGTGGACTGATAATTACTGTATCAATATGAGAAATTATGACATCATACCAATACATCTGGTAACATTAAAAAAAACATTCAAAAATCCCAACTGATTAAAAAAAAAGATCAATTGACACCATATTCCCCATATACTGTGCTGTGGGCAGTTTAGCATGAGCAAATCAAGTGCTCCTTTTCTGTGATGTGCTTCCCCCCTGAGCTCACTTGTAAACAAACATGGCATCAATAGTGTGGGACGTCTCGCTATTTCAGAGGAATATATTTCGCCAAATGCTCCAAATATTCTGTGATTAAGCAAAAAAAAACCATTGCACTTCAAAAGATCCACACCGCCAACATCGCTATGACGCTCGTTCCTATGGCAGTGGTGTTTGAAAAATGCAAAAAAAGTTAACCAGTGACGACCAAAAGGCTAAAACTGATCTGCGATTTCATCAATAAAATAATGGCGCTGGATCAACAGCCCTACATTGTTGAAGATACCAGCTTTTGTCGGCCACTAATTCCCTGAGCTGCAGAAATCGACAGGTGTAGTTTGTCAAATCCAATTTTGTCTGAGTCTGTCGTACCTCTATGTGTGCACAAACTACAGTTAAATAAATACATTTTTAAAAAAGCTATAAAAAGTTATTGGTTATCTGTATCCATCTTGAGAAGCAGGATGTTATCAGTATCAGTTTGGAAAAAAAAACCCTAGTATTCTTGAAAGTTACAATGTGATGACTCGGCTCCTCGACCACTAACAACCAGCAGTGGACTATGTCACCTAAAAAAAATCTGCTCAGCACTTTTGAAATTGTGTAGTAGAAATGGCAAACAATCATTCTGTGGTCATTTTCCACTCATTTATTGATACATTGGAGAGCCACATGCACCACATGTGTGCGTACTTTCAGATTCACATGAGCTCTTGGCACATTAGGTCAAAACAACAGGCTGCTATAAACGGATTCAACTTGAACATGCTCAGCGTTGAGGTCATGACTGGACAGCAAAATCTCCTGTGGGAATTTACTATATCTAGAAGCCAATCGCATTTAATCATATCATTGTTTTTATCCTTTGTCTTTTCAATGCAAATTTGGGTGATGTGGGTACATGTGCCAAATAAAATATATTTTTGATACAGCATGCATTTTCAGCGGTGTATATTTCCATGACAGCAGATTGTCAAGGGAGGGGACTTTAGAGAACCCATAGTATGCAGACCTGTGTACAAAATACTTGTTGATTGATTTGTTAATGGCCCTGCAATTGAATGCCGACCAGTCCAGGGTGTACTACACCTCCTGCCCAAAGTCAGCTGGGATAGGCTCCAGCATACTTGTGACCCTAATGAGGATGGATGGATGGATTTGTTAATGACATCAAAGAGAGAAAACCTCTTTAAAGCCATTACTTTAAGTAAAAGACTGATCAAAAGTAGGCTGAGATATAAATCTGAGGTTTAAAGTGAGAAACATGGTCATTGGTGGATTTCAACCCATGACAACACGGATCAGCCGGCAGACGTTGCAGACAAACTTCTTGCAGATGTCCACAAAGGTTGTTGTTTTGTTTGTGCCGGCATTACTTTAACACATCTGTCAGAAAAGGAACAAGGACAAGCCTGTGACCGGAATCACATGCCAGGGAGGCAGGTGATGAGAGTGATCAGTCATGCTCCAGCAGTGTAGTCATCCACACAGAGGATAACGTTATATTACAGTGACCTGTCATTAAGGCCATGGAAGTTCTGAAAACTGTATAGGGAAGTATTTAGGACACTTGGAAGAGCCTCGGTTGGAGGTTGGTGTAGTTACAGAAATAAACGTATCGACAGAAGTAGCCTCCTTGGTTCCAACAATGTCAGCATGTACAGTGGTCGCTAATGACTGCCATGTAGACTGGCCAACAACTACAATATATCAACTTAGGGAGTTGGGGGTTAGGGGTAAGAGCCAACCAGTCACTGGTGTTGTGTGTAATGATTGGCATGTCGATTGATCAGTGACTGAATGACATTCATAGCAGTCAGGCTGTGCTATGTGTAATGACTGACTGGCCAATGACTATATAGGGGTTATGATCAGGGGTGGCCACACGGTGGTCGAGTGGCTAGCATGTTAGGCCACGCAGTCAGGAGATCTACGTTCAAATCTCCGCTTGGCATCTTTTTGTAGAGTTTGCATGTTCACCGGGCTTTCTCCAGGTACTCTGATTTCCTCCCACATTCCAAAAAACATATACTCATAATAGTGATTAATCTGGTTAGTGGGCCACACGGTGGCTGAGTGGTTAGCGTGTTGGCTTCACAGTCAGGAACTCCGTTGGGCAACTCTGTGTGAAGTTTGCATGGGTTTTCTCTGGGTATTCCAGTTTTCTCCCACATTCCAAAAACATGCATGTTAGGTGGCAACTAACATGCATGTTAACATGTTAACTAGCGACTCTAAATTGTTTATAAGCATGAATGTGAGTGTGAATGGTTGTTTGTTTGCCCTGAGATTGACTGGCGACCAGTCCAGGGTGTACCTGGTATAGCAAGCGGTATAGAATATAGATGGATGGTTAGGTGTAGAACTGAAAATAATCCATCGAGGAATCTGTGATGAATTGATGAGCCAACTAATTGACACCTATTTTGGTATTTTTGAGGAATCCCTTTTGTTAAAAAACAGGCAAACCAAGAAATTCACACACATTCGTGTGACTTTGGAAAACAGCGATTGACATTTTGCCTCTTTTCTAATATGTCGCCGACCACACAAGTGTTTTTTGGTTCATATTGATTTGGTCCCTCTTGGGCCTAACTCTTCATCCATCCATTTTCTATGCCACTTATCATCATCAGATTTGCGGGTGGGCTTAACCCATTACTCAATTAATAATTAAACAACAAAATTAAGATGAATTGACTGTAGCTGAATCCTGGTTAGGAGCCAGCCAGTCACTGGTACTGTGTGTAAATGATTGGCATGTTGAACGGCCGATGTCTGAATGACGTGAGTATTACATGCCAATCAGGCATGTAATATGTGTAATGATTGACTTGTAGTATGGCCAATGACTACATAAAGTCTGGACGGACAGACAGAAGGAAGAACCTGCAGAGAGGACATGTCTGGGGAATAGTGGATGTATAGTCACGCTAAAGAAGTGAAACTGCAGTCCAAGAGGTCACAGGAAATAGATCATCCTATGGCTTCTTTGACTCCAGATCATTTGAGGTCCAATAATTACCTTGTGAATCTGCAGTTTAACGTGTCCCAGTACACCACAAGCCATAGCAACAGTACATGGTGGTCATGTGGTCAGTATGAAAATGTCCCTTTACCTGCTCCTTGAGCTCAGAAAGCTGGGCAGAGAGCTGAGCTACCAGCGTGACAGTGCTCTCCAGTTTCTCCTGCAGGGATCGCATCTCATTCTGCTCGTTATCCCCCTCGTTGCTCACCAGAGACATGGCTCGCATTCGGGGGAACCACTCCAAGTTTTTCTCCTGAGAAATGAGGGCGAGATGGGGTGTGAGAAAAACAGCGAGAAGGATGAAGTGAATAACGGTCGAAATAGAGCTGAGTCAGAATGTCAAGGAGACGGCGGTGGCAGCATTTTTAGCTCTGTCAGCCCCAAGCAGGGTGTGATTCAGGAAGTGTTACTGCTCTACAGCCACATTACAAGGGAGGCATAAACACTGGAGGTGTGAGTACCTGCCATCAACTTTTAAATACAAATCATCCTCTGAGAACGGAAGCGCTTCTTCGCGTTACACATTAGTGTGACAGCGTAAGCAGCTTCTCTCTCTCTAGGCTGCTGTCAATAATGGTCACATATTAGGCAAAAAACAATGGCATGTCAATTCTCACCCACACTAAAAACAGCCTGTTGATGTGATTATGAGTCACTGTCATCTATCAAGGGCAAGCGTCCCACTGTGGGTTTACTGGGGAAATGCTTAAAGGTTAGCTATTCCGCAACAAAAGTCTTCATTTTTATTATTACCGGTAGGTTACTATTATTGTGGATCAATTTCCTTAGTCATTTCTCAACCGAGTCACACGATTACAGCATCAAAATGTTCCACTCAATCTGGACATTTGGTACTTTCTGTATTTAGTGCTATCATACTTATGCTAACCATCCAAACTGCAATTCATTTACATGGCATGAACTGTAGAACTGCTGAGTACTTGCAGTACTCTGTGCTATGAGATAGCATGCCAACTGTTAGCATGGTAGCACTGCAGTTATTATACTAATTTAAAATAGCATGTACCTTATAACATGATATAAAACCATCACAGATTGTCCTTAGCACTTTTGGTCATTAGTGCTATTGTACTACAAGCTAGCATGCTAACTGCTAGCATGTTAGCATTTTAATGGCTATACTGATTTAAAATAGCATGTACCTCGATGGCATGATTTAAGATCATGACTGATTCTCCTTAGCACTTTGAGAACTTAATGCTATCCTGCTACGACCTAGCATGCTAACTGCTAGCATGTTAGCATTTTAATGGCTATACTGATTTAAAATAGCATGTACCTCGATGGCATGATTTAAGATCATGACTGATTGTCCTTAGCACTTTGAGAACTTAGTGCTATCCTGCTACACCTAGCATGCTAACTGCTAGCATGTTAGCATTTTAATGGCTATACTGATTTAAAATAGCATGTACCTTTATGGCATGATTTAAGATCATGACTGATTCTCCTTAGCACTTTGAGAACTTAGTGCTATCCTGCTACGACCTAGCATGCTAACTGCTAGCATGTTAGCATTTTAATGGCTATACTGATTTAAAATAGCATGTACCTTGATGGCATGATTTAAGATCATGACTGATTGTCCTTAGCACTTTGAGAACTTAGTGCTATCCTACTACGACCTAGCATGCTAACTGCTAGCATGTTAGCATTTTAATGGCTATACTGATTTAAAATAGCATGTACATTTATGACATGATTTAAGATCATGACTGATTGTCCTTAGCACTTTCAGTAAGTAGTGTCATTTTCCTATGAGCTAAAATGCTACCTTCTGGCATATTAGCATAACTCTAAAGCATTCACATGCAATTTCAAGATGATATCAATCCCCAGACATCATGCATCACATTTCAGGAAAATGCCTTATAATAAAGAAAATTAAAATTGTAGCTCAACAAACCACACATTTTGAATGTTTTTAGTCAATGACTATAATAAACCCTTGACATTACATAAGGGACTTGGATGTCTGATGCAAAGTGTGTCTGTGTTTGTCCATGTGTGGGTGTGCATCTGCATGCACATGGGAGAATGTACATGAAAATGTCTTATTTTACAACATGCATGGTCTTACGTGAGTCGGAAACAAGATAGCACAGAGGGCTGTCAGCTGATCTTGCATAACACATTACAGTTTTGATAAGAATAACTTCAATGGTGCCGTAAGCGGGACATAACTGGCACCACCACAGTGTGTTCTGAAGGAGGAATGAGGGATTCTCCCACATACTTATATTATATATAAGAATAGATTTCAGGAATGCAAAAAAAACAATCAGTGTGAGAGACAGAGGACAGACTGACACATACTAAGTCAGCAAAGTGAGTATGAGGAGGAAGGTTGGCTCTTTAATTAAAACTCAACAGACGCAAAATTTGTACTTTTAGGACCTAAGTGATTTATTATATTTACATTACAACATACAATGACTTTTAAAAACAAGAATTGAGTGCCCAATTTTTGGATTTGGCTTTTCACATGTAGAGACCTTATAGAATTATTTTCTGCAGGAACATACAGCTATTGACCGTTAAGCCCAAATACTAGAAACTGAACATTTGCATCTCCATCTTTCATTTCCATTAGTGCTGTTTGTCTGAGTGACTTCGCATTCTCTGATGCCTCACTGATCAATTTCTTCACCTTAATGTGCATGCATTTACAGACTTGCATGTGCCATTTCATCAATGTGCTGTTCTGCTGTTATACGTGCAGAAATGAATATTATCAATAAACATCAGACGGACCACAACCTCAGGCCAAAACAGTGCAATTACCCATCTGGTCACCACTGCCGCATCAGTTTAAAAAGCGAATGTTCATAGTCTTTAAAGTAAAAGGACATTGTTGTAATACAATGCATTATACTGTATTATACTGCCAACAACGCATTTCCTCACACAGTTGGGGTTTAAGATGAATGTGTTTTTGGTGATGCAAACAAGGCAGGTCAATTCCCATTTCTCTGCTCATATGTGGCCGGTATCTGATTTTTTCACGTCAGTGTGAACAGCACAATTCCAATTTTTTTAAATGAGACTCAGGTCGTAGGTCTATGTGGATATGAATCGGATATGTATGAGATATGACTTACAAAAATTACTATAATGTTTTGTATTTTTATGCTACAATTTAAAATACAGTACACTACTTTTTAAAATATACCAGACACTTTAGGTGAATTTACACATAGTATTGAATTGGTATCGCCGCTACCAGCTTGAATTTACCCGGTATCAAATCAGAAATGAAATTGATTGTAGCAGCAGTTTTTACTTCTGTAAACACACGGAAATGCGAGTGCTGTCATACTTCTGCGCTTGCTTTCCAGGCGCTTTGCATTCACACAAGTCACATTTGTTTGGTAATGTGAACAACCACACAAAAAATCATCATCCTATAAGAATTGGGAATCCTACCCTGCAGTATGAACACAGCCTTTATTTGATTTCCTTTATATTTGTATGTACATTAAGTGAAAAACACCAAATAAATACACCAGAACTTACATTACCGTAATTTCTGGAGACAAGCCGCTATTTTTTCTTAAACTTTGAACCCCGCGAATATTACATTACTACTTTATGGCTATGTTCTAATCTCGTGACACCTCCTTTACTTGAGAACTACTACTAATCATTTAAGTACCATGCCGCTCGCCAGTCAGTGAGGAAATGGTAGCACTTTCTTTGCAGGAGGCAATCACGAGCTATAAGTGAACTTACGACGAGCTTGTCGATGCTTCAGAAATCGCAAGAGGTCATTACTCAATATAACAGTCCTACTGTGTTATCTTAAAAAAACAAAACAAAAAACGCAACTTAACACTCAAGGGCAGCTAAGAAATATACAAGTACCAATATGTGTTTAAAATAAAAAAATATTTTAACTTCTTCCTATCATGCATTTGTTCCCAGCACAGTATTTCGCTGAAAGCATTTCAAAGCTGATTCATTGCTGGGACCAAAGGCATTAAGGGAATAAGTTAAAATAGCTGTTTTTTATTTTAAACTCGTATTGGTACTTGTATTGTATATATCTTAGATACCTTTTCAGTGTTACAAGGCTGGCCTTTTATTGTGGCGAGCCTAAGGACACACCCGTACAATAATCATACTGTCTAATGAGCACTTTACAGGCCTAAAAAAACAAACAATGTTAACACAGCTTTAGACAGGATTGTAAACAATACAGAGCCGATCAAAATCTAAAGACCAGATGAAGAATTGCTAGAATTGACCTTTTGCACATTTGGATCTTAATGAGGTTTTAAGTAGAGCTACAATATGCAAACGCAATAAGGAGGAAAAAGCACTTGGAATAAGTAATTTATTGAAAACAACAATTAAAGTGAAATAGGCTGTTTATTAGCTGTTTAAAAGTTTAAGACTATCGAGCAAAAAATAACAAAAACTCTCCAAACCAGAACAAAAATGTTCTAAGTAGGACTCAGTAATGAGTAGCTCCAACGTTCTTGTTAATCACTTCCAAAATGTGTTTGCTTGATGCCAACTGTCTGGACCTGATGGCCATTTTTACAAACTCCCCTTGCCATCCATCCCCAAATGTTCTCCATGGAATTTCAATCAGGGGAACATGCATGATGGTCCAGTTGAGGGTCCTCAGTCATGAGGGATGCCCGCCGGAACATTTGCACGCAACCAGCCGCCGTCTGACGACCCTGCACCACTGAATGAAAAAGCACCCCAGATCATGATGGACCCCGCCTCCACTGTTCTGGGTAGAAAACATTTCAGGTGGGATCTCCTTGTCATGCCAGTAACGTTGGAAGTCATCTGGACCGTCAAGGTTCAATGTTTTCTCATCAGAGAATACAACTTTTTTTCCCATGTTTAATGCTCCCTGGCAAAGTGTAAACGGCGGCTGGTTACGTGCAGATGTTGCAGCGGGCATCCCTCATGACAGAAGGCCCTCATCTGTGTGGTAACAGTTGGGTTTTTCAACAGGACAACGCTGCAGTTCACAATGCTCGCTTGACGAAGTACTTTTCAGGGAGAAGAACATCACTGTTTTGGACCATCCTGCATGTTCCCCTGATTTAAATCCCATAGCGAACATTTAGGGATGGATTACAAGGGAAGTTTATAAAAATTGGCCATCAGTTCCAGAAAGTTGATACGCTTTGTAAAGACCATCTTCTCCACTTGGAACAATGTTCCCACTAGCTTCCTGGAAACACTCACATCAAGCATGCCCAAACCAATTTTTCAAGTGATTGACAAGATTGATGGAGCTACTCATTACTAAGTCCTACTGAGAACATTTTTGGTTTGGAGAGTTTTTTTTGTCATTTTTTGAGCAATGGTTTTAAACTTTTGATCAGCCGATAAACAGCCCATTTCTGTTTAATTGTCGTTTCCAAAAAATTCCAATAAATTGTTATAAAGATCGGGAGTGTTTTTTAGAGAGTTAGGCCTTTGTGTGCATAGAAAACCTTGTGAATATTTGATTTCGGCAAAAATAAAAGTATTGCATTAAGATTTTTGCTGAGTACATGTCAACACCTACAGTATTAATCGTATATTATTCTACAAGTATAAGATCCTTGGGATATTTGACTGTTACACAGACAGGAAAAAAAGAAAGAAAAACAACAAGATATTGCAAGAAAGCTCCAAAAGCCAATTGTGAATGATGCACTGATCTTTTATGGAGTCCTGACAAAATAATATCTGATGCTCATACTGACAGATAGCAAATATGGCACCCCAAAAACAGAGAGATGTGACCATAGTGCCATTTCTCACAGTTAATCGCACACACAAAGGACACATAACACTGTCATTTGTCATGTAAAATGGACTTCATCCCATTAAGCAAAAGTTAACCTCCGCCTTCAGTATACATGACAAGTGCAGGCTCTTTTACTCTCCTGCAACCTCTGCTGCTCTTCTGTCTACAAAGTGGTGTGTGTGTTTTGTAAATGAAGGGCTCATAATGTAACAGTGTTTTGTGTATGTGCGTGCATGTGTGTGTGTGAGCGAGAGTCAAAGGGACAGGATAGCACGTGCCAGGCAGGCTGAGCTATTAGCAGGCCACTTGAGATGGGTTATGTAACAACGCTGTGGCTGCTGCAGTACCTGCTGGGCCTGTAGACACTGTGACTTTGCACATATACACCAGCCATTACACACACACAGAGTACATGTTGAGTAACATGACGCTATTCAACAACATAAGTTTGTCCCATCAAAGCAGATGCATTAGCAGCACTGCATGTGTGTGTGAATCATTTTCCACGTCATGAATCAAAAAGTTCATAGTGAATCCTCACCCTGCAAAAATGTACTTGGATTTGCGAGGAAGACACAGTCGTCAATTTTCCCGCGCTCCAGTTTTCGTAAGATTTTTTTTCCTGTTGAAAATGTTGAATGTTTTTCTACACTCTCTTGGTTTCCATCCAATATAGAACATAACAATTTTATTGTTTCATGTCAAAACAAAGCACCCTACATGTTACAGACTCACCGTTTATGCACTTTTTATTACATGCAACTGCTAAATAACCCACTACGGGGCCACAGAAAGTGGAGAGTGTTCTTTGGCATGTAAAACGATAATTATTCTATTATTCTATATAAGTGTATTTGTGTTAATATTTTTGGGTTTCTGCTACAGATTTACATTATTTCCTATCGGAAAAAATGCTAAAAAATGTTTATCAAATCTTTTAGAACAAATTAATCACAAAAAACGAGGTACCGCTGTACTTCCTAACTTTGTTTTCCAATTCATTGTTTGCAAATGCATTTTTGCACTTATTAAAATTCCTGACTGAATGCAAATGCCATTAAAGTGTGTGAATAAAACAGTTGCTTAAAGGAACCCTGCAGCATTCTTTAAAATGTTTTGTTAAAAGTTGAGAAAATTCTGTCAGATTAGTTTATCAAACTGAAAATAAGGAAAAGAGTTTCAAAACCAGCTCCAAACTTCCATGTATTCTTCCTTGAGTCACATCCATCCAACATTTGTATGCCTACAGATGCATATCAAACTAAAGTGTGTCAACATCTTGTGTATGCAAATTGACCAGTATAAATTCACAATTCTTTTCCCCAATCCCAGCTAAAACTTAATCACAAAATGTGGCATTGTGCTTCAAAGCTAATTTGGATCCATTAAAGTAACAGCAACGCCTTTAGCTGTGTCTGCATCCTTCCGGCTCTGGTCTAGGTGTCAGTGCAGTAAGTTGGAGCGCTGATGATAATACAGCTAGACTGATTTTAATTGCTATTTAACCACACTCTATCCCAGAAGGAAAGTATCTGAGCAGAGTAAACACTACCTTAGCACATATACCCTTTTTCTCTGCAGCCATGTTTGACTGCTGAAGAAGTGCTTCAAGCAAGTCATCCCTCTAATGCTGGTGGGGCAACACCCAAACTATAACATTCACATTCTAATCGGTGCAGCTCACCAGAAAAACGGAATTATAGTGTGACAAATAGATTTCCTGTTCCTGGAGAATGGATAAAAACATGTTTGTGTGCCATCTTACACCATACAAAAACAGAAAATTCCAGGCGTGGCTTTTATACATTTATTTTTTGATGATGTTCCTTCAGCTATGTGTTGGGTGTTGCCATGCATCACCTCATTACACACACAATTGGTGATATCATAGTGTTTTGGTGCGTTGGTGCGGTCGGCGCTCACACTTGCTGACTGAGGACTAAAATCCTGTTTGGTCCGGTCCAGTTGGTCCCAGACTGCGTTCTATGATTCGTTTTGACCAAATGAATCATACTAGCAGACCAGAGGGACTCTTAGCTGGGTCAAAAATGACAAGTGTGCACCTCTAAAGTGTGTTTTTCTTCCCCTATTTTTCTGTCCGCTTTTTCATCCAGATTTACACTAAAAATGTAGGAATTCTTCATGCTGTGCCTCCACTTCAGAAAATGTTCCATGTGTGTGTGTGTGTTTGTGCAAGAGCTACACTGCTACACTGCTACACTGACCTTTATCATCTGGGCGACGTAGCTTTCTGGGCCGGTGTATTCAGTGGGATCCTTCACTCTCACCAGAACCAAAAAGTAAAGATAATGCCACATATTGTGCTCTGACTTGATGTGCTCCTCAAAGGACACAGTCTTGTTGTCAAATTTATCCCTTTCTAAACCTGAAAGATTATGAAAGATATGATCTCAACACTCCTTTAACCATATTGTCTTTCTTTTTTGGACCACAGAGTTATACGCACCGCAAATAAAACAGCTTGTTTTAAGGATCTCCTCCTTCCTCTGTTTCTCACTCCTTAAATCTGCAAAGGTGTCGATGATTACACCAAAGATGAGGTTGAGAACAATGATGATGACAACAAAGAAGAAGAGCAGGTCGTAAACCACACGGGCTGCAAACAGCGGCTCCTTGATGGTCCAGTGACAAAAATGTAAAAAAAATATGCAAATTAGCTGGTGGAAAACAAACTGCATTTTTAAAAGCTTTTTGAAAAGTGTCCCGACCTCTTTGGAGGGTCTTCTGAGAATATCTCCAACACCACCGCCATTTCGCAGTCCTTGGTTCAACACTGTGATAATGCACATGAGCAGAGTGTCGCACACCCTCTCTATTCCATCGTTGTCATCTGTAAAAAACACACACAATATGTGAAATCTTCACATGTTCATATGTGAAATCTGTTCATGTAAATAGCAGCTAGCTATTATACTGTAAGTCCATGACCTGATCAAGATATGATCACGCAGTAGACCCACGAGAGAGACTCACTCATGGTAACAGCTTGTAACATTAATAAACTAGAATATATGCCACCCATGTTTTTGGTGGATGAGACCATGTGTCCTTCAATAAAGGGAGCGGTGTAGATGCAAAAGAAAAGAAGTGTGAGTCATCGTCTTTACCTCGACAGGTTTCTTTGCGCGGATGTATGGGTTTGTGTGTATCATGGTGAGCGTGTGTATGTGAGAAACTTACCCGCGACGGTTTTGTGTGAGGAAACAGGGCAGTTGTCTGTCTCACATGAATCTTCCACCCTTGTCTTACCAAGTAAACCTCCCGTGCCTAAAAAGAAGACCAATAAATGCACGCAGAGTTGTTTGGGGAAGCACAGTGGTTGAGTGGATCAATGTCGGCTCTGGCTTTCCTGTGTGGAGTGTGAATGCCGAATAGTTTATCCTCCAGGTTCTTCCCACGGTTCAAAAACTTCAGCACAATTTTAAGTTTATTGATGACTCCAAATTGAGCGTTAATACTTGTCTATGTGTTGCCTCTGTGAATGATTGGTGACCAGTCCAGGGTGTATACCGGAAGTGGTTGCAACCCAGCAATTCCAGGTTCCAGCCTTATTATTAGCAGTAGTAAAAGAACAGAAAATACACTGAAGAGAAAACTCCTAAAATGATTTGTCTTTGCCATTATGACTTCTCATTCTAATCAGCACTGGTAACTGGCAAGAAGGATATGATTATTATGTTAACTGAGCCAGCAGCTGCTGGGTGGGTGGGTATGGAAGTGTTTGCTTGAAAAAGCCTGAACAAATCAAATGCACAGCGGCAAACCTCTGAGCAGGCTGTATTTGAGTCCAATCAGCTCAAAGAAAGGAAGCAGTCTCAGTTGGGAGACAAAAGATGAGGGACAAGAAAGAGCTACAGTAGGGTCCACGGGTCAGAGCTGTTAGGAAAGAGCTGCATGGACACTGAACAATGTTCTCCTCGGGGTTGATAAAGCTCTTCACCTCAGCTTCCCCCTGAGCCAACAGACAGAGAGCTGTGAGCACCGCTGGTTACATAACTTGCCAATGCTCTGCCGTGTGCGTGTGTGATCTGTTCAGCAGGGTGGCACGACCACCAGGTTATGCAACAGGTGCACATGTGCTTGCTGGCTGTATCTCCTGACCGCGCAGCGCTCTGAGCCGCAGCTCATTAACACACCCACACTCTGCAGCATTTTCAAAACATGTCTGCATACGCAACGGTACATTGTTAGTTTATTTACCGTGCACGATTGCGTTATTATATTTGACTACATAGAGTTCATTTAAATCTTCTTCCTCATCTTTCACCATTATTGACAATTATACCTGAACACCCTCCCATTTTCACCATTTTCTTTCCCAGCGCATAGAGACCCGGATGTCCCGACAGAAAAGAGGAAGGGATGGATTACGGGTAAAACATTGTTCCAAAGGTTGCTAGCTTAAGTAAAATCAGACACATTGTGATAACACGTCGTAGCTCATGAAAACTTTCCAAGGCAACAATGGAAAGTTTGGGTACTACATTTCACTTCAAGAAACAATGACATGATGTTTTAGAAGTCCTTATAAGTGTTGAGTGATAAAATTCTGACCTGGTGAAGACAGGCGGTCCACCTCCATGCGGAAATCATCTTTGAGGAAGAGGAACCCAATGATGGAGAAGAAGTAGACAAGAAAGATAGCCAGAACCGCGGTCAGAATAATAGATCGGCCGTTCCTTGTCACGCTCTTAATCACATTAAGCAGCGTTTCCTCTCTGATTACCAGGTCAAAGAGCTGTGTGGGGAGATTATTTATTCTAATTATTGTCAGAAATATCTGTTGTGTTTGGCTGAAAAGTTTAAAGAAAATAGGATTGGGGTTGTCTTACGAGGAAGCTGTAGAAGAACTCGTGCACACAGAGGCCCAGAACACAGATGATTGCATAGCTAAGATGGTAGATGAACAGCATGTCCATCACAACTGCTTTGTAGCCACGGGTGAACGTCCCCTGGTTTCCCACAAAACTCACCAAAAAAATTAACTTGTTGAACAACTGTAAGAGAATGTAAGAACACATTCAAAAGGCAATAAGAGCACATCACTAAATGAGGCAAATCTTCCAAATCGTCCACTTACGTTGACGGTACCCAGCAGCAACAAAGCAGGGCCAAGGCCCATGGTGTAAATGGCACGCAGAATGAGGGAGACCAGTAAGAAGAGGATGCCCCACGGTTTGGGTAGTACTGGAAGTAAGGCAGTGGAAACCCAAAATGCGACCCACAGCGCTATAGAACACAATGGTGATAAGGTTCCTGGTAAGAGAGAAAAAAAAAGTGACAGAACACCGTATCCGTCTTTCATTCATTATTTGCAGAACTATTTCACTGGGCCCTACAGACTTTTTTAATATAAAGCATACGATATATTGTAGAAATATAACATTACAGTCACTTCTTAGGACCGCATTACACTGTCAGGTTTTGCCCGTGGATTGCAAATATGCAATTTGCAATGAGTGTAAAGCAGTGGTTATACAAGGGGGGAGTAAAACATCTTCCTTCCGTACTCCCAGTAGAATCACAAGCCATAATATTCAGTGTTACATTTGATCCATCAATGTTTATTTAATGTACACTCAAAGGCGGACGTGATTGTATGAAGTTACACCGTTAAATTACCCATCTTATTTCTCACCTTCATCTCCATCATCACCAAATGGGTAGAACACGGCCACACAAACATTGAGCAGGCAGGCCAGGTAGAAGGAGATACTCCCCCAATGAGAGATGTGGCGTGAGAACCAGAACAGAGCCTTATTTTCTATACCAACAAAACAGGAAGCATAAAAGAAAAGATGCACAGAGAAGCACAAATCTAAAAAGAAAGCTGTTAAATGCTTAGTTTATATTTGTATTATTGCATTAATTACCTCCACCAAACATGGGATAAGGTATTATTTTGATAGCCATTTGATGGTGACCTCATTACATTGCAGGACTGTGCAAAAGCTACACAATTGTTTTCCACATGTGGCAAAAATAAAAAATAAAAAATCACACGTTCTGCTTCTAACAAGACTATTATTGAGTGATTTACAGTAGAAACTAAACACTCACTTCGGATCTTCTTCTGCCAGCTCATCTCATTGTAGAGGTTGTCAAACTGCTGAAAGAAGTCATTAACCTTGCTGCCCTGGTCATCTCTCTCAGTGGTGGTGAACACTCGTACTTTGGACTCCTGGGTGAGGTACTCACAGATGTCTGGGACTGGGAATACAATTTGCTCCATGGTGCGGTCATGACGCACAATCTGGGAAATGGAACATATTCTATGATTTGGTTTTGTAGATTCAGAGAATAAACAAACTGTAACAATACAAACCTCAATCTGAGCTGTGTGCTTGGCATAGTATTGAAGAGCATCATCTTTGTCATTGTCATTGTCTGGGTCCAACCCCGATCCAGGCCCTAATCCTGATCCCGGCCTTAGACTCTGCTGTAGGATTTTATTGTGCCGAGCCAGCTAGGATGCAAGAAAAACGACCATTTGAGTCAGATGTTAAACACTGTCTATCAGTGACAAATTCATTATTTTGTACCATTGTGGCACTTTGCTCAATCTTAAATGATTTTTTTGTTTTTAGCCTTTTCCCATCAGTGGATTGCCACGAGTTACACCAGATGCCTTTCCTGACTAGGGATGCATAATGGAATCAGTTTGATGGAGAATTGCAAGGCACACGCTCAACTCCGACACAGAACTTTGAAAGACTCATGATGGCATCACGGGCATGCCGTAGTTACAACACAGAAGCTTAAACCAGCCGGAGTCACAACAAAAGGATAAAAGAGACGTGCTTTGCAAACTACAGGTTTAGTGGAACTGAAATGCGGCAAAAATGAGGTACAGTTACTGCCAAGTCAACTGCTCAGGCCAGATGCAGACATAGCCACCTGCAACAGACGCTTGAATGCGATATGGTGCAAGTAACGTCTTGTAAGTAACCTCATTTTACTGAATTAATACACTCTTGCATGCAGGATTAACATGGTCATATTTGTGTATACGTTGTTGTTTGAATTTTGAAGAATGTATGCACTTAGAAAGTACTGTAAAATCTTTTTTTTGCACATTCCCTCTGTTCTGTATTGCTGTTGGTTTTGCTTTTTACAACAATTCTTATGTTATAAAATTAATTTATTGTATGTTGGGGTATTTCAATTACTACTCGGGTCACAATGAACATATTTTCTTAGTGAACCAAGTCAGCAAGCACTACCCGCCTTCTCCATCTAACAGGCAGCAAACAAAGACAACATTCAAACAAAAGAGCATTTCTTCGCTCTCTGGGAACTGTGGAAAAACGAACACGTATTTCTTGTCAAATTCAAAAAGCTAAACACACAAGGGAGGGTGCTACCTGGTGGGCCAGGATGTAAATGTTATGTCCAACATCCAGCGGTTTGATGTAATCTAGAGCACTGTCCCCGTCCTCTTCACTTTCCAGAGCCTGAGCATACGCCTCCTTCATGACATCCACCTAAGGCACATTTAGTCACATTTTACAAATTGGATCTGCTAACATATACTCCTGATCAGCAATTTAGGACCCATTGAAAAATTGCAAGAATTTACATTTTGCACTGTTGGCTCTTAAGAGGGTTCTAAGTAGAGCTTCAAAATTCAAAAAGAAGAAATGGGAGGGAGACAAAAAAAAATTGATGAAGCAATTTATTGCAAACGGCTATTATACTGAAATAGGCTATTCATCAGCTGATCAAAAGACCACAACCTTTAAAAGCAAAAATGTAAATTTAATGTAATTTTGTCAGGTATTAACACTGTCATGAGCGTCTGTGAGAGAAGGGTTTGAACAATAATTTGTCTTCAACATCTTCAAAAGGTGTTGTCTCCTTCAAGCCCACACAATTTTCCCTTTGGAAATTGCACAAGAGCACCAAACATGAACAAAAATGGAACCTTGACCGCCCTGATGCCTTCCAACGTTACTGGCATTACAAGGAGATCCCGTTTCAGATGTTTTCCCACACATCACTGACTGGGTTTTTCAGCAAGACAACACTACAGTTCACAATGCCCGCTTGGCAAAGGACTTCTTTCAAAGGAATAACGTTACTCTTTACATGCAGGATGGTCCACATCCTGCATGTTCCGCTGATGTAAATCCTACTAAGAACATTTGAGAATGGATGGCAAAGGAGATTTACAACAATGGACATCAGTTCCAGAAAGAGGATGCCCTCCGTGAAGCCATCTTCACCACCTGGAGCAACATTCCCACCAGCCTCCTGGAAACACTGGCATCAAGCATGCCAAAATTAATTTTTTAAGGTGATTAACAAGAATGGCACAGCTACTCATTACGGAGTTCTTAGAAATTTGTATTTATATTTTCAGGTTTTTGTGAGATAGGGTCTTGATGAACATCCTATTTTGCTTTAATGCTTGCTGGCAATAAATTGCCTACTCAAGCAATTTTGTCTCACATTTCTTCTTGTTGCTTTTTGAAGCTCTACTTTCAACCTCCTACTTAGAAGATCCAACAGTGCACAATATAAATTTTTGCAATTGGTCTGTGTATGTAAATACTGTGCATGCTATCACACAACCACATACTCACAAGCTCCGTGGGTCTCATCTTGAAGAGAATTTTCTCAGCATTCTCGCTGTCATGGCGGCTTTCCATTATAGCCAATAAAAGCTTGGATGCATTGTTCTAAAAAAAAATAAAAATACAGAAAACATTTAGTAACGCTTGTATTAGGAATATTATAGAAATTAAAACTGAATTGATCATGGTGTGATCTTTTATCAGACACACAATAAACCACAGAGTGCAATAATGCTGATTTAAGACAATTACTGTATGTGTTAAGCCTGCACGATTTCTCAAAGAATGCGAATTACAATTTTTTGACTCGGACTTTAGATTGTGATTCTCTATGAAGATTTGTAACAGCGTAGGTGCACACACAATGTTCAAGGGTGATGTGCTATCGTCTTGAAAGAAATCACACTTGTCACACTAACACTTACCATTATTAAGTAAATACGTCCAATAGAAATATTACTTCATAAAGTCAACATACTTAGGCAGATAATTAATGCAATCGCTTCTCCCACGTACTGATGAGTGCAGCCCTGGCCAGCGAGGATTGCTGGGGCATGGGGAGAGTGAGGAGGAAATAATAACAAATGTGCAACGTGACTCTTTGTATAAAACGGCATCCTTTGTGATGCACCTCATTCAGACATTTTTTAACGTCATCAATTTTTAGAAATTAGCTAACTTACCATGAGTAGATTTATAGAACATTTTTTTTGTCAGCCCAAATGTGTGGCCTCACCTTGAGGCCCAGAACCAAGTCCAGGCGGTTCTTCCCCAGGGGGTTGATGGAGTTTACTATTAGTGCTATAATGATGTCAATCCCATTTGACTCGTGTTTGGCTATACATGTCTGGAAACATAATGAGTACATGATGAGGATTGGAGCTCATTAGTCAAATTGCTGTGAAGTCATCATGCATGCTCCTGTACATTACAAACACAAATATTTTTTTCAAATACCAAGCATTTAACTTCCAGACAGTCTCTACCTGGTTTTCATGGCACGGGCCTTGGCAGTACTCTGTGATGGTTTCCAAGGTTTGGCGAACCAGGTCAACATTGCTCTCATTTATATAAAGGCCAAGCAGTCCAAGGCCACCAGTGGTGCTCCCACAGATACAGTCCAGGAACTGAAGGGTCTCACACACTAGATTGTAGTTGGTTTTGTTGTTCTGGTTGCGCAAAAAGTTCTAAATAACAGTGCAGACATATAAAATTCAGCCGGCGGTAAACAGCATAAGGTTATTTAGAGATTCCACAGGTCTTAAAAGGTAAATCACCTGCAAATCACAATTGTGGTTCTCACAGAGAAGCTGAAGGAACCGTAAGATGGGTTTCATGATAGCGATGGCCTGGCTCATGCGAGTTTCCTCCAAAGCCTCTTCAGTCCCGGGCACCTCGCTATTCTGGCACAGGCCTTCAAGATCAGGATCCATCTCTTTTCGGAAAGCACAGAAAGCCTTAGAGGTCACAGACGAGGCCTCTTTTAGTTGCCCTCGCATGTCCTCCCTCATATGAAGTCCTGATTCTTTCCCTTGCAGCATAGAAGGAAAAAGTACATTTCAGAAGGAGGGTACAAGAGCATTTGGATGGATGAGTAAGATATAAAAATAGTAATAATTGTTCATATATTTAAATATTTAAAGGAGCCACATCCTGCTCATTTCAAGGACGTTTTCTTGTGTTTTTTGGGATCCCGTATTGGATCCCAGTGGGGGACCGATATGTGTCTTTTTAAACAATAGTCCATAAATCTGAAGCAGTGTACCGGGGAAAATTTGCATTCCTCTCCTCTAGGCCGAAATGCTCAGATTCCATAGAGCCCCCTCCCCCACCGGGATAAATCAGAGATAACTTCAAAAGACCTCATGATATGGTGCTTCCAAATCATGTAGAACATATATATATATATATATATACACATATATATATATACACACACATATATATATATATATACACACACACATATATATATATATACACACACACACATATATATATATACACACACACACA
This sequence comes from Oostethus manadensis, assembly GCA_024372805.1. Classification (NCBI taxonomy): domain Eukaryota; kingdom Metazoa; phylum Chordata; class Actinopteri; order Syngnathiformes; family Syngnathidae; genus Oostethus; species Oostethus manadensis. Next base: position 2,812,504 of record QODF01000014.1, read on the forward strand.
TATATATATATACACACACACACATATATATATATATACACACACATATATATATATATATACACACACATATATATATATATATACACACACACACATATATATATATACACACACACACATATATATATATATACACACACACATATATATATATATACACACACATATATATATATATATATATATATACACATATATATACATATATATATATATATATATATACACATATATATACATATATATACACATATATATATGTTCTACATGATATATATATATACACACACACACATATATATATGTTCTACATGATATATATATATACACACACACACATATATATATGTGTGTGTGTGTGTATATATATATATATATATATGTGTGTGCGTGTGTGTGTGAACATATACAGTGAGGTGAAAGTATTTTCCCCCTTCCTGACTTTTTATTCTTTTTCTTTTATTCACACAAAATGTTTCTGATCATCAAACACATTTTAATATTAGTCAAAGATAACACAAGTAAACACAAAATGCAGTTTTGAAATGAATGTTTTTATTATTTAGGGAGAAAAAAATCCAAATAAAAAATCCACCACATAGCCCTGTGTGAAAAAGTAATTGCCCCTGCACCTAATAACTGGTTGGGCCACCCTTAGCAGCAATAACTGCAATCAAACGTTTGCCATAACTTGCAACAAGTCTTTTACAGCGCTCTGGAGGAATTTTGGCCCACTCATCTTTGCAGAATTGTTGTAATTCAGATTTATTTGAGGGTTTTCTAGCATGAAGCGCCTTCTTAAGGTCATGCCACAGCATCTCGATGGGATTCAGGTCAGGATTTTGACTAGGCCACTCCAAAGTCTTCATTTTGTTTTTCTTCAACCATTCAGAGGTGGATTTGCTGGTGTGTTTTGGGTCATTGTCCTGCTGCAACACCCTAGATCGCTTTAGCTTGAGTTGACCAACAGATGGCCGGACATTCTCCTTCAGGATTTTTTGGTAGACAGTAGAATTCATGCTTCCATCTATCACAGCAAGCTTTCCAGGTCCTGAAGCAGCAAAACAACCCCAGACCATCACACTACCACCACCATATTTTACTGTTGTTATGATGTTCTTTTTATGAAATGCTGTGTTACTTTTACCTCAGATGTAACGGGACACGCACCTTCCAAAAAGTTCAATTTTTGTCCCGTCAGTCCACAAGATATTTTCCCAAAAGTCTTGGCAGTCATCGAGATGTTTTTTAGCAAAATTAAGACGAGCCTTAATGTTCATTTTGCTTACTAGTGGTTTGCGTCTTGGAACTCTTCCATGCAGGCCGTTTTTGCCCAGTCTCTTTCTTATGGTGGAGTCGTGAACACTGACCTTAATTGAGGTAAGTGAGGCCTGAAGTTCTTTAGATGTTGCCCTGGGATCTTTTGTGACCTCTCGGATGAGTTGTCTCTGTGCTCTTGGGGTAATTTTGGGCGGCCGGCCACTCCTGGGAAGGTTCACCACTGTTCCATGTTTTTGCCATTTGTGGCAAATGGCAAAATGGCTCTCACTGTGGAAATCAGGCCTGGGGGTGGCTACAGAAATTGAACTCAGGTGTGATAAACCACAGTTAAGTTATTTTTTAACAGGGGGGCAATCACTTTTTCCACACATGGCCATGTAAATTTGGAGTTTTTTCCCTCCCTTAAAGCGTAAACCTAAAAACTGGATTTTCTGTTCAATTATGTTATCTTTGACTAATAGTTAACTATTTTTTATGAGCAAAAACATTTAAGTGTGACAAATATGCAAAAGAATAAAAAGTCAGGAAGGGGGCAAATAGTTTTTCACACCACTGTATATAATATATAGTATATTAAACATATACTTTACATAATGTTAAAATGTAGGATAAGGTTTTCCATTTTTGCCACTGGAAAAAAATCTCAAGTGAACAAAAGAGCAACTATTAAGGTGGGATCCGCAAAATTAAAGCAGGCAATCTTGATACAATGGCCTTTTCATAGGCTGGTGATGTTGGAAGTCACATGGCCTATGACATGTGACAACACAAACTGGGAATAAAATTTTTGGGTCATGCACCATTGTTTGTAATGGAGCTTCCGGACCACACATACTGTAACAGCAGGGAGGGATTTCAGTTCTAAAGTTTTTGCATTAGATCCCATTTGGGAGTTTTTAATTTAACGAGTTATTATGCATCGCTCTTTGCTATCTGTGAAAAATGAACAATTTTATTACTCCCTGCTTTATGTGCACACTATAACCATGAATATGTGACCAAACAAAGAGTGGGAGTATGAATTTCATTTCAGTGCACAAAGTAAATGTATCATTGCATGTTTGTACCTTTTCTTAATTGGAAATTACCAAAGTCAGTGTCATCATCCCTTTTTCTGCAGCTGAGCTCAAACATGTTGACCGATACAGTAGAACGAATCTCCTGCTGTGCCAAACGCATGCGGTCATAGAAGACCTTGAAGAACCTCTCCGACTTCTTCTGCTTGTATAGTTGGTTGTAGAATGAGTTCTGGGAGGATTACAGACAGTAATATACACTATCTGAGGAAAAATTACATGGTGTATGCTGCTCACCTGTATCTGTGTAGTTCCACCTTGGAGAAGGGCAATCCCCAACAAGACACTCTCCTCAAATACTTGGTCATTCTTAGTGTTGACAATGAGGTCGATCACCAGCTCAGAAGCTCCAACTATGTCCAACTGACACTGGATCTCCATTATACTACGAAATGGCTTGTCAAAGTCCGATGTGAAAGAAACGCCTGCACAGAACAATGGCATATTTTCGTGCTATATGTATAGCCACAAATGTATTTTTTTACTGACAATAAGATGTAAATGTACTGTGCTATGGATGGATACCAAATATGTAGTAATCCCTTGTTTATCATGGTTAACTAGTTCCAGATAAGTGAATTTCAGTGAAGTAGGACTGCTTATTTATAAATCGAATATTTTCGTAGTTACAGCATAGAAAACCTGTTTAAAAAAAAAAAACGAATCAAAAGTTAACAATACAGCCCTCTAGACATGAAGTAACAACCTGATAGTCAAATAACATTACTGTTACCTAGTGACCAGTGTAGAATACTACACAGCATTCTATCTGAATACATCTTCTAAATGCCTTATATTTGTTATTTTTAGTTCATTGAGCCATTATTGTACATAAAAATGTTTTATTTAGGCAAAAAACGTAAAAAAAAAACTTTTGGAGGATCTTTTTATTATTTTTTTTTAGAAAAACTACAAACTCAGACAACGTAAAGAAAAAAATAATGTAACAAACTAATGAAATTCACAGTATTATTGCAAGGGGTCACAGTCAAACTGTCTTGAAAAATAAGATTATCATTTAATTGATTTAATTGATTACAATTTTTCATGAATATTTTTTCCCCATTACAGGTGTACATACAAATTATATATAACAAATGAACTAAAACTGGACCACAGCAATGACATGGCGTTCGCTAACAATTTTAGTTTAATTTTAGTTGGATTTGTACCTCCGAATGTTGGCTTGCCAAAACAGCTAGGTGAGCTGTTTCCAATCCCAAGCTCTGACTTGGAAAGAAGCTTCTGATTTCCAAAGTAGCGCGTAAGGAGACTCTCTCTTAACTCCTTTCCCTGAGGGGAGAGATAACATGCTGTTCAATCCATACAGCCATCTGACTACTGGCAACTATTTTAAAACTGAAATAATCACATAGATAAATATAAATGATTGAAAGAAGGAGGTAGAAGAATGATTGGGCGGTTGGACGAATGAGAAACTACAATTCAAATCATCCATCCTACCATTTTCTATGCCTCTTGCCCTCACTAGGGTCATGGAGGTAGGCAGGGACTGGTCGACACCCAAACGCAGGGCACATATAGACAAGCATTCACTCTCACATTCACAACTACGGACGTCTGTTGACCACTTACTGTACACCTGCAAAGTGATTTGTGATGTGGGCGTGGGTGATTCACCTACACCACGTTTGGGTCACAATCAACATAATGGGCACACCTGATATAATTGATAATATTTGTGTGTTAATCAAACTTGAAGTAAAATGTTTATATTTTACTTATCTCACACTCAAATGTAATCTAATTTTTTTTATTTAAAAAGCTGCATTATAAACAAAGGTGGATGACTGGGTAGCATGTTGGCCTCACAGTCAGGAGGTTCAGGGTTCGAATCTCCGTTGGCATCTCTGTGTGGAGTTTGAATGTTCTCCCCGTGCATGCGTGGGTTTCCTCCCACATTCCAAAAACATGCATGTTAGGTTAATTGGCGACTCTAAATTGTCCATTAGAGTCTGAATGTGAGTGTGAATGGTTGTATGTCTGTCCTGCAATTGACTGGCGATCAGTCCTGGGTGTACCCCACCTACCGGGATAGGCTCCAGCATACCCGCGACCCTAATGAGAATGGCGACAGAAAATGAATGGATGCATTATAAACAGACACTTTTACTTAAGGCTACACACATCCTCATTCTACTCATACCCAACAGAGCCGTGTAGGCCAGGGCAAGTTGGCGCCACTTCTCTGGTTTTACCAGCTGACAGCCTGGTGGCATCTGCTACCAATCATCAGTTCACATTCACATTAATGAATGAGTACGGCATAAAGACCAAAGCAGAAGAACACAATGATGTGCACATGGTCCTGAACACATGTGAGACAAAATTTCCCCACAGAATCGCGATCTACATTCTAAGCAAGAAAATTACAATGAACATTTTTTCAAAATTCTGCCGCCCTATCTTGCATGCATTGTGTGTAATAAATGACACGTCATGTGTAAAGTACTACAACGACCACAGACAGTTTCAACATAAAGTTGAAGGAGGAGACAAATGAGCCAATGTTATGCCTCACCATCGCTGCTAGATAGGTGCAGTCTAGCAGGAGATGTGGACGTGCACATGCAGCTGACGCTCTCTGTGTCAGTAAACATCTCATCTGCAGTCAGCGGAGACACTTGTCTGCCTGCACTGTCTGCCTGAGTGTGCGCCAGCACACACACACACACACGCATACACACACACACACACACGGCCACATATACACACACTTCCTGAACTAAAGTTGAGGATCCACAATGAACTAACTCCTCTTATTTTCATGCAGCAGTGCACAGACAGGGTGTGTGCAACTACAAAAACATTACCAACCCATCCCAATGCAGTCTTTCCAGCTTATTGCAGCTTGAATCTTGTTTTATTTCTGCTTCCTCTTTTTTCGAGGATGCTTTTCGTTTTATATGAATAGCAAAGAGTGAACAATGAGTGAGAAGAAAATCTGCTCTTTTTTTTTTTTTGCTTGCGTTAACCTCCCCTATGGTTGCTGCAGTCTGCTGGCTCGCTGTGCAGTGAGAGAGGGGATGAGAGGTAGGATGGTGGCAGAGGAGAGTCAGCCCAGTCTGACTCATCTTGCTGCTGCATTGACGAGAAAACCTCCAGTCAGGCATGTAGGAGCCATGGGACAGAAATAGAAGGAGTAACTGATGAGAGTATGTACGTTGGGAGAACAAGAGAGGGACAAACAAAAACAGGCATGGAGTAGGTTTTAAAGAGGGGTTTAAAATGTGCACTTTCACGCCACACTGCGGCTCTGGTGTCCAAAAATGCCCGCCTCCAGCTTTCTCACACCATCGCTTTCCCCCTGCCTCCCTCCTTCCTTCCTTCCACCGTCTTCTCCCATTTCTGTAGGATGCTTCTTACTCGAGAAGCACTGAGAACAAGATACTTGGCTTCTCTAAGGCCAGACCGTGGCCACAGCAGAGTCTCAAACAATGGGCAATTCCACCTTTCGACTTTGTTCCTCCTCCCACCAAAAAACTGAGACAGGGCACTAACTATTGCACTGACTGAGGTACAAATGATGCGGAACCATATGAAGATATTTAGGTCTCAGTAAATTTCAGTATTTGGCAAAAATGTTACTTGTTCAGAGCCTGCATGTTCCAGTTCACTGCAATTATAAAAATAAAAAAGACACAGACAAGTCATACTCGGTAGTGGTTCTCAACTGGTTTGGCTGCATGACCCACCAGCACCCCTCAATGACAAGCAACTGTATACTTTGACTAGGCCACTCCAAAGTTTTCAATTTGCTTTTCTTCAGCCATTCAGAGATGGACTTGCTGGTGTATTGTGGATCATTGTCCTGCTGCAGAACCCAAGTTTGTTTCAGCTTGAGGTCTTGAACAGATGGTCGGACATTCTTACTTCAGAATTTTTGGTAGACAGTAGAATTCATGGTTCTATTTATCACAGCAAGTTTTCCAGGTCCTGAAGCAGCAAACCAGCCCCAGACATCACAGTACCACCACCATATTTTACAACTGTTATGATGTCCTTTTTCTGAAACGCAGCATTATTTTCACACCAGATGTAAATGGGACAAATGTGTGTCTAAAGTGGGCCTTACATCCCAACGTATGTGATCCTATGTGCAAAAATGGGGAAAATCGCAAGACACATACATGCTCCACATGAATTTCAAACCCGCTGACAGCACGCAAAGCCAGTAGGAGGAAAATTGGTATACAAAATATTTTGAGCCAGTTTGCAAGGGCAAGGCAGGGGAGGAGTGTATGACACTTGCATGTGTCGCAAGTTTAAAAGTACATTGTGTTTAAAGTACATTGTTAAAAGTTAAAAGTACATTGTGTACAATGGCACGGCCAGCTGTGCACTCTGCTTCTCCCGACCTCTGTGGTCTCACAGTGGCTGTTCACATAGCGTATCTGACATTAATGTTCCTTGCCCGGTCAAGATGGGCGGCTCATCCCGGCCAACACTCTGTTTTCCCTTGAAACAGAGACTCTGTCTCGGTCTAAAAAAATGCAGATGATAAATACATAATTTAAAAGCATTTTAAAATACGAAGTTACTTCTCAGTCGCCCTGTACTATGCATACAGTACAGTACATACAGTCGTGCCGCACCACATTAGTTTGAATTTTGCAGCTTTACTCTTTTTCTCAAACATTTATTCATTCATTTTCTATACCCTTTATCCTCATTAGGGTCATGTCTTAATAAATCATGCTGTTTAAATTCTCACAATAATAATAATAATAATAAACTGCACGAAAAGAGCGATTATTGCGCATACAATAGTACACATAAAGAAGGCCAGTCTAGCAATAAAAGGTGTTTCACACAAATATGAATCTGAAATATTGTATTTTTAAAATATTCTAGAAATTTAGAGATTTAGAGTAGAAATTATGACAAATGAAAATAATATATATTCCATTATTTATCAAGTCAAGCTTTAGAACATGCATTTACAGGAAACCAAGTCAGCCTGCACAGAAGCAACATCCGAATTGGCAAGATTCAGGTGATGCGGTTTTGAGTTGCCAACAAAGTTCAAACTGTCTCATCAGTTACTTCTTTAATGTCAGAGTGTGGACAACGTTTTTTAATAACAGTAGTAATAAAAAATTACTTTTCCAAAGGGGAAAAAGTGGTGCCTATATGAAAAGAGAACCTTTTTTGTTTCAGGTGGAGAGGACACCCAACAATTTATTGAGACATGGTTTAATTATGGAAGCATTGTAAAATGAATGATTCATGTAACATTCCAAATGGCCTCAAATAGTAGATGCCATTATTTGTCTAAATACACTATTGTTCTCTTTGCCAATGTGTCATGTACTGTATATGGTCATTTTGAGGGATTGAATGAGAGTCAAAAGATGAATTGTAATTGAACAGCCTTTGCAGGAATGTGGAATAGATACTGGTTTTAATCTGTAAACAAGAGTGTCGGTGTTAATCACAGGGTGTGTTTTTGTGCACGATTTCATGAAGAACTGCAACAACCCACTCGTTAAGAGACACCTCATAAAAAGCTGCATACTCATCACATGCCCCCAGTTACAATGTTTTTGCACTGTGCTGGCATGGCACTGAAAATGTTTTTATCCAGCAAACAAGCACATCAGCAAAACAAATTAGGCCCACATGTGAGTGCAATTGGCGATATTGCTTGAAGGATGTTCTGTATAAGCATAGCATTAACAAGCATACAAGAAGGCCAACTGTTAGCTGTAGGCTTCCATGTGATTTCTTAACCATATTGCGGAGAATTGGGCAGACTGAGACATTGAAAACAGGTTTTGGGTGAGTTGTTTCATGTAATAGTCGGATACAGGTGTAAACAATAAGGTTACAAGGCAGATCAGAGTTGCTTTTCCAAATAGTCTGAGGTCTCTTCTTATGCTACTTTGCATCATTTTATACCATTTGTAGTATATACAGTATATGGTTATATCTTTCAGTCATTTATCAGGGCTTAAGGTACAAACAAGTAAATAACACTAAAGTAAATATTTTCACCCGAAAGTGTGATGCTTGAAAGTGTGATGGTCTTTGACATGGGTGAAATACCACAGAGGGACACAAAGCCTGGTTTGATATCACACAAATTATGTAAGAGGACATTATGATGATGTCACACAGCATGTGCCAAATGCGGAAAAAAGTGCTGGCACAGGGAAATGGTGAGAGCAAGGGCACGCTCATTATTACGGACAGAAGGATACTGTTGGCTTAATAGCACCACCTGGCCAAACCTCAGCAATCTGTAGCTATGCTCTCACTATACAGTAGTGCTCAAAATAATAGCAGTGCAATGTGACTAACCAGATTAAGTACTGTTGTTAGTATATTTTTATTGCTAATGGCAAACAAGTTACCAGTAGGTGCAGTAGATTCTTAGACAACAAACAAGGTGACCTCTATTTAAGGATGAAACCAGCACTTGTTGTACATGCATTTCGCCTGAGAAAAATGGGTCGTTCAAGACGTTGTTGAGAAGAACAGCGTACTTTGATTAAGAAATTGATTGGAGGAGGGAAAACTTATGAAGAGGTGCAAAATAATTTTGGCTGTTGGCCCAAATGATCTCCAATGTCTTAAAATGGAGAGCTAAACCAGAGACACGTGACAAAAAATGAAAGACAACTATCAAAATGGATCGAACAATAACCAGAATGGCAAAGGCTCAACCAATGATCAGCTCCAGGATGATCAAAGACAGTCTGGAGTTAAGTACTGTGACAGATAGAAGACGTCTGTGTGAAGCTAATCTATTTACAATAATCCCTTGCAATGTCCCAGTGATTCATCTGGTTAGTTGCATTGTTATTTTGAACACTACTGTATATTTATGCTTAAAATGTAATTAGACTGATATGTAGCAGCATATCACAACTCTTCAAAGTCCTCATTTTGCTTCTCATGTGTTTAGTGGCCTCAAATGCATTAAGTTATGAAAAGCAATATAAATGAGCTGTGTCACAACATTTACACCTTCATAGTGAGTGTAAGGGGGCCGCACGGTGGCTGACTGGGTAGCATGTTGGCCTCACAGTCAGGAGGTACTCCGGTTTCCTCCCACATTCCAAAAACATGCATGTTATGTTAATTGGCGACTCTAAATTGTCCATTAGAGAGTGATTGTGAGTGTGAATGTTTTTCTGTCTGCCCGGTGATTGACTGGCGACCAGTCCAGGGTGTACCCCGCCTACCGCCCAAAGTCAGCTGGGATAGGCTCCAGCATGACCGCAACCCTCATGAGGATAAGCGATATAGAAAATGGATGGATGGATAGTGACTGTAAGCATTTTTTATTAAATCGTTCCTCCACAACTTGGGCAGCCCTGTAGGCATTTCTCCAACACACGCGCGCGGACGCTCGCACACACACGCGTCTCTTGCACAGTCAGGGTCAGGCCAGACAAACATGTGCCTCTTGTCACCATCGAAACTACAACATAATACACCCTAACAGACACCTTACTGATGGATCAAAGACGACCTTTCTATAGCCATGACAACTTTGACTAGGACTTTCATTGTTTACATTTTTGGCCTTTAATTAAAAACGTCTTGTACAGGTGTCAAGGGGTCACCAAGTTTAAGCTTGCCGACTTTTACTTTCTTACTGGGCTCGGATGGCTGGGTCATCAGATAAATAAATTAGATAAAGGTCAAAGCATGTCAGGTGATTCATCCTCCTCCCCACCTGCCCATTACGGTCTTTGTAGATGAATTTAAGCCCTGTTGCCTTAGTCCACTACTGCCATTGGGAGACACACAAGCCAGCAGGATGAGCTCACACATGGACAGCCAACACAGCACTGCATGTTTGCAAGTATGTATGCAACCGTGCATGTGTCTGAGCAAGCTAATCATATATGTGTGATGTGCTTAGCATTGAGAGGGTGGTAATCTGTAAATCTGCTTTGCCTTGGGCAGGTGGTGTTAAACTTGGCAAGCAAAAAAAAAAGAGGGGGAGGAATGAGAACAAAGTGTGATTGACAGGGAGTGTGAAAGAAAAAAGAAAGAAGAGCAAAAAGGGCGAGTGGCTAAAATTAATATATTTTAACACTGTCTAAGTAAGAGGGCATTGTCAGGACAATTTAATAAGTGATAGTACACCAAATAGCACTTCAGTACAATTTAAGGTAATATTTTGAGAGAATACCATATTGAAAAAAGACATTTGAGAGATATTAAATGACATATCACAGCCGGTTTGAAATAAACCAACAGGGGTGTTCAAAACTTTTTTCACTGAGGGCCACATGATAAGAAACAAAAGAAAGATGAAAGAAAAAAACAGCCTGGATCTTATCTTAGTGTTATCGGTGACAACGCGTATTATTAGTAGTGATGTGCAATACTGTATTTTTTGTCGATTTTTTAATTCCAATATCAACCAATACCGATACTGATATGAGTTTTTTTATAATGCGTGCTATAGGCCAACGGTGCCGTATAAAAGGGAAAAGTCAGGACAATTCCAAGGTACCCTAACTGCCAGGGGACCCAAAAATAGTTCATTACTAATTAAATTAGTAATTAATTAATAAAGAGAGGGCATTATTTTTGTCATGCCAGAATTCCTGGCTGCACTCGTTACTGTCTTTATGACATGCAAATATAAACCATAAAACCACCTTAATTTAGAAAACATAATATCACTGCACGGTGAAACTTCCAGAGGATGACACACTAAAGAAGACTTTGGATGTGAGAGTACATTGGTGGAACTTCTAGGTATGTGAAAACGCACTTGGCGTCATGTTAGTTACGTCAAGATAATACACTGCACAAAATGATCGCCGTGGGCGGCAAAAAGCGATCATGTTGAAAGGCAATTATCAGCATTTGCTGATTTCACGAGTTTACACAGAAATTGTCCGATGCTGATCGGTGGCCGATTGACCTCTGTCGATTTTTATTATAGAGAAAAAACCTGATATCAAAATTTTCAGATATTACATTTTTATGCCAATATCTAGCCAATCAGACATTCCTAAAGTAAGAATCTGCTAAACAATTTGATATGCAGCTTGATACACGGGTTACGATACGACAAAAAATATATTTCAAAAACAGAATGATTCGATACAGTGTAAAAGCAATAGGATTGAATTTGTTACATTTGTTTATGTAGACATCAATCTTACAATATCCCCAAGCATGCTGTAAGGCAGTGGTCCCAAACCACCAAGCCGCTGGAAACGTTCAAGCCCATTGATTGAAAAAAACGCTTTAATAAATTATTGAATTTTAAAAATTATTTTGTCACTAAATCACATTTTGCGTAACTAGATAACAATTTTGGAAATATGGGCCAATATTTTAGTCAAAAATAATATACAGTTAGAAATTCCACAGTTTTTGCATTGTGCAATGCAAGTGCCAATTTGTCCACTTTGTTCAATGGTCCTTGAATGCACCACCTGCACAACTAAGACTGCTTTGCTGTATTTTTCCAGTTTTAAGTTCACCTCATCTTGGGTCCCAAACTCCTATATCATGCAGGACTACATAAAGGTAAAATTTGATAAACTTATTGAGTGCTAATGTGCATGTTTGTTTGGCTGTATTCATTTAGTGCTTTTAATTTGATCTTGTTCCTGTCATACTTTTACACAATGCATAATAAATATGATAAATTAGATCGCTATAATGTAAGTATGTTTTGCTAATGTGCTGAAAATCTTTCTCAGTGACTATCTGGCCCACTGCTAATGCCGTTTACATCCATTCTCGTCTTCAGTCATGGTCACACTGACAAGACCCCAAATAGCTGTCCTTGGCTATGCCTACCGGTAAAAAGCAGCTCCACCCATCATTTTTTTTCCGCTTATCCGAGGTCGGGTCGCGGGGGCAGCAGCCTAAGCAGGGAAGCCCAGACTTCCCTCTCCCCGTCCACTTCGTCCAGCTCTGGATCTCGAGGCGTTCCCAGGCCAGATGAGAGACATAGTCTCTCCAACATGTCCTGGGTCTTCCCCGAGGCCTCCTACCGGTCGGACGTTCCCTGAACACCTCCCCAGGTAGACGTCCGGGAGGCATTCTGACCAGATGCCCAAGCCACCTCATCTGGCTCCTCTCAATGCGGAGGAGCAGCAGTTCTACTCCAAGTCTCTCCCGGATGACAGTGCTTCTCACCCTATCTCTAAAGGAGAGCCCAACCACTCTGCGGAGAAAACTCATTTCAGTCGCTTGTACCCACGCTCTTGTCCTTTCAGTCACTACCCAAAGCTCATGACCATAGGTGAGGGTAAAAACGTAGATCGACCGGAAATTGAGAGCTTTGCCTTTCAGCTGAATTCCCTCTTCACCACAACGGACCAATGCAGAGTCCGCATCACTGCAGACGTCGCCCCAATAACTAGAAGCTCATAACCCAAATTTAGCTCACAGTTCAAAGCAAATAAACAGCCAAGAAACGGCGCGCATCTCAAAAATACTTGTTACCACTGTATAAACGCCAATTGAAAAAATATATATACCGGCAGTGCTCCAGTACCTTCTACTTCTCTCTAGCAGAACACTTATACTCTTGACAATTCAACACATCTTGCCTCGTTCTCTTGGACCCAGTCTTGTGCATTGTCTCATCTCGAGTTTGGTTTTGGGGTCTCGTGACCCACGTATATATAAAAACAGTACATATATAAAAACTAGGATTGTCAATCAATTAAAATATTTAATTGTGATGAACTTATTTAAAAAAAAATCAATCACAGATAAAAAAAGGTTAATTACACAAATGTTCCTTCTCCTTACATTGACAGAATTTAATTCCCATTATGTTGATTTCCACCAAATTTCACATTTAACAGTGAGCCACACAACTCCAACATGCTCAACTACAATCAAACAATCCACTTTTTATTCAAAAATACTTCAACAAAATGAATGTAATTAAAAATAAACAATTCATAATTATAATAAGTTATACTATGTTAGTCACACAAAACTACATGTACTGTATGCCTAATGTGTTTTTAAGTCAATACTGTGTTCCCGCTCCCATGCCGTCTGGAAACATATAGAAAGTTGGCTATATGTCTCCACAGGGACTTGTGCTGAGGTTCCCCTGCTGACTGCTCACTGTTGAGACATCATGTAGGCACAGCAGAGAGAGACACAAAAAACAACCCAGGTGGGCACCCAGAAAGTGATTGATTGAGACAAAGCCAGAAGGAAGTAAGGGAGGATAAGCACGAGCAGACAGAGAAGAGAGATGAAGGAGGGAGGGGAGGGTGTGAGAGAGAACGGGATGGTCCACGTGACGTTGGCTCAGCCACTGCAGGCTGTTACGTAAGTACAACCCCTGCCCTCTCTCCTCATGGACTGAGCAGACACCGCTTCTCTCCAATCCCTCACTCTGCAGCCGCTACACACTTTTTTTTCCCACTCTTCCGCTCACATGTCTTCTCACATGGCTGCCTCCCTTTCTTCTTTCTCAGCCTCTCTCTCCCCCCATAAACTCATTGCACCCTAGGGGAGCCACCAGCCTCCAATGCTAATGCTGTCACTCCGTCTCCCTCACCCTGTCTGTTTTTGTCTGTCGTTTTCTCATTATTTCCATCAACTTATTTCGCCCCCTCCCTTCTGCTGTGCGGCTGAGAGGCTGCAGCTCCACGCTCAGGGCTACAGGGATATGACAGAGAGGCCACAGACATGCTTGCACATGCCTACACAAACTGACATTTACCCTGCTAGACAATCTAGATTCTTGAATGCACTGTTTGACTTTTAAAACATGACTAATCTACATTGAATCTGACCTCAGATTAAGAAAAAAAAAAGACTCCATCATCAGCAGTCTCGTATATACAGTGGGGGAAACAATTATTTGTTTCCTCCTAATTCCCGTTTACAATGACATAAATAGAAAATATTTATGTTGGTTTTATTTTGAAAGATTTTAATAATTTGTATCCTCAAGTAAAGCATGACTTCGTACTTAGTAATATTGCATTCACAGAGGTCAGACGTGTCGTTTAGTTGGTCATCAGGAGGGGTTTGGGTCCACTTCTCTGTACAGAGATTCTCTAAAGCCTAAAGGTTTTGAGGCAGCCGCTTGGCAACTTCATTTCCCTCCACTGATTTTCAAATGGGGACAGGCTTGGCACGTTGAGCCACTCCTTTGTCATTGCCGCGCTAAAAAACCCATCCACGACCCATCTTCAGTGTTCTGCTCGAGGTCAGCAGGTTTTCATGCAAATGTCTACACTCTTTAGGCAATGTTCATTGGCCACCTTATTTTATGTATTCATGTATTTTATTACAGCACAACCACATCTTGTTATTATTTGTTTCTTTTATCTATTGCATCACAATACAAAAAGAACCAGATCACACACACATACAAGTGAGGAGAAATGGTGAATACAAGTTCAAAGGCAGCAGTGCAACAAGTCAACAGTGCAGCATCGGAGAATAGCATCTCTCCACCAGTGTCAATATACATATAATATACATATTTCATTCACCTTTGATTATTCAACCAAAGTCATTTTTTTTATATAGAGAGCCACTGTCACCCCAAATGATAGAAATGCATGACACAAACTTGTCATGCAAGCTTTCCAACCACTGGTCATCACTTTCCTCTTGTTATTGACTCCCCAAATCTCTTGGTTAAAGAAACAAGAAGGGTGCTCCCTTCCCCCTCTGCAGTATTGATTTGTTTGTCAAAAGCTCGCCCCTTATTCTCCACCACCTTCCCTTATTTCCTCCCCCGTCTCCCTCTCAGGCTGTGTCCTCAAGTGACTCTTTTCCTTATGTAACTGTAAAAGGCCCTCTGCATACAAATGAAGGAGTTTCTTGGCTGAGAGACATGGGACAGAGTATGCAGTGCCGGTAGCAGCCTAGCGCTGCCAGCACTTAGAAAATAGGCTAAACCCAGCAGAAACCTTGAGATATTTTCACCTCATTACAAGTTTTTGTGTCTGTGTGTCAACTACTCACAGACTCTTGAAACCGTTCCTTCTTATCCAGCATCTCTCGAAGTGTCTGCAGAATCTTGATGCAAAGCTTTTCCTCTTTGTCCATAAGCTGCTTGGTGTGTTTGATCAGCCTGTCAGAGGGATCACAAACTGTGGAATCAGCCTTTTATTGTATCCACAGAAGCCATAAAAAGAGCATATCTGGTTTCATGATCCATCATACCATTTCTGGACTAAACATTCAATATGTCAATGAACAAGCTAGGTGTTTTCTCCCAAAACACCTAATATATGTGCATCTCACCTCCAATGGCAGTTTTCTAAGTCTTATTTTGATTACATATAATGTATGTACAGTGGTACTTGATTTTCAGTGTTAAGGTGTTCCAAAATGCCGCACGGTGGTGGAGTTTGCATGTTCTCCCCGTGCGTGTGTGGGTTTCCTCCAGGTACTCCGGTTTCCTCCCACATTCCAAAAACATGCATGTTAGGTTAATTGGCGACTCTAAATTGTCCGTTGGTATGAATGTGTGTGTTGTTTGGATGGTAGTTTGTCTGCCCTGCAATTGCCTGGCGACCGGTCCAGGGTAATCCCCACCTCCCGCCCAAAGTCAACTGGGATAGGTTCCTGCAAACCCCTGCAACCCTAATTAGGATAAGCGGCATAGAAAATGGATGGATGTGTTCAGAAATGTCAGAAAAACAACAAAACTATACAAAACCCAAAGCAAAACTCAAGGTTTGACTGTATATTGTTATAACTAGGGATGTCCGATATTGTTTTTTTTGCTGATATCAGATATGTCGATATTTTCCAAGTCTCGATTTCCTAATCTGATATCAACCCGATACCATTATTTGGTAATGTGTAAGGCCCCATATCTTCTCTCATGGAACGAACACACATCGGTTAGCTAATGAATTCAGCATTTGCAAGACCTGGCTGTAAACAACATTGTAAAACATCCGAGAAATACTTGCGACTAGGCATGGAAAAGCGTGGCTGGAGGAACTTGAAATGTTTCGTGAATCCGGTGTCTTGCACGACAGAAAAGGACCCGTTGTCTTATGCAATACACTCCTTGATGTTCCAATCAATTAATTTTGCCCTGGGAACCGGACGTATTGAGGGAAAAAATGTTGGTTCTGGCTTGCATTAGCAACGCTTCGCAATCATTGCAAATCACAAAATTATATCCCATGTAGACACAGAGATGTTATAACATTAGTCAGGTACAGAGCGGGAAAGCTTGTTAGCAAGCTTGCAACCAGAAACTGGCACCGGAAAATATGGAAAACGCTAAAATTCAAGTTGTCAGCCAATTCTGTTGACTGTCTATATAAGATGTACGCCAAAAGTCGCGCACGGCTGGCCCATTAGGCAATCGAGACAAATGCTAATTGTGCTGTGGCCTCCAGCGGCAGTGCAGAAAAAAAAATTACCCTCAATATCAATATAATTATATTAAAAGAAGTTATTACTATGAACTCTTAAAATGAAAGCTCACATTTTTTTTATTTATACTTTTTGTACTACTACAAATGATAGGAAATACATTTTTTTACTATTTGTATTTATTTAGGGCCGCACAGTGGTTGAGTAGGTAGGACGTTGGCCTCACAGTCAGGAGGTTCGTGGTTCGAATCTCCGTTGGGCATCTCTGTGTGGAATTTGCATGTTCTCCCCGTGTGTGCGTGTGCGTGGGTTTTCTCCGGGTACTCCGGTTTCCTCCCACATTCCAAAAACATGCTTGTTAGGTTATTTGGTGACTCTAAATTGTCTGCCCTGCGATTGACTGGCGACCAGTCCAGGTTTTACCCCTGGACTGCCCAAAGTCACCTGAGATAGGCTCCAGCATACCCGCGACCCTAATGAGAATAAGCGGAATAGAAAATGAATAAATGAATGTATATGTTCACTGAATTAAAGGATTTTTTTTTTGTGGTAAAGGCATTTAGGCATTTCTGATCAAAAGCTCATAAATGTTGTCTGGTACAATTCCCAAATATTTTAGTCTGTCTAGCTGTCGTGTCCACATTGCCATTCAACCACCCATTCAGAGTGAAATTATAAATGAACTGCATTGTTGGCACAGTTAGCAACTTACTTTGACATGAAAGCTCCACTTTCACATCGGAGGCGAGCCGCCTCTGGAAACAGCAGCTCAGGGCAGTGGAGGACATCGACCAACACCGAAAACTCTGCCTGCACTTTCGGACTGAATTGCTCCTCTAGATGGGACACGACCCCCTGTGCACACACACACACGTATACAAAGAAACACAGATTAACTGGTTGATGTCAATAATTAGTTCCAGAAAGCTCGACTTAAACTGAAACCTGAAACATACTCTAACCGAATCAGTGTCCCCATAAGAAATGTAAAATCAATTATTTTTTTCCAAAAATGGATAATGAATAATAGGATGTTTTCTAAGAACACAGTTGGACTAGCGCAGTGTATTAATAACACATCAAGACGTGTGTCATATTGTACCCTAAAATGCCTACTTGTACATTCATTTTGATATGCAATAAAAACCATATTTGATATTATGCATATTTTTATGCTTTATGCACAAGTAACCCTCAGTTGAATACATCAGATCAGGGCATCTCAACCCGGTGGAGAAGCCTTACACAGCAGGGGGCTGTGAACACTTTAGTATTCCCATTTCAAAAATGTTGTATAGCGACACTGTCAGTTAAAAATCTGCATTGTCAAATGACATACTACTATTGATGGAGGCGCAAGAAGGTTCTAGGATAAGAAGGTCAAATATCGTGCACAATGACATTTTTACTTGACTTCTACTCGATGGAGTCTAACTCTACAATTAACCTGGCAGTTCAATCGTACGAAAATGTCACGTGACCAAGACGATCTGACGATTAGTGGCCTATGGACAAAATCTAACAAAATTACATTCAATTATTAAAAACCCTGAGTTGAATTGAATTTTGTCCCTTAGATGAATAAATTGTATGACATTCAAGAAATTTAATCCACATTTTCCAGTCTGCGAATTCATGTTTTGCATTTAGGTAGTAAATGAATACCTGCAACTTCTCAATTATGGTCTTGTAGTCAAGGCCACCCAGGGTCTCCTTGCGGGGTCGGGTGCGGGCAGAGGTCCTCCAATCCTTTGCAGCCCGCTGAACCATGTCGCTACGAGCCTTTAGAGACAGGGTGTTAACCTGACTATCCAGGTCAACTGGGATAGCTATTGCCCGTGCTTTGGCTGAAGAGACACGTGGAGAATTGGTGGGATGAGTAACTGAGTAGGGATGAGTGGTCAGTGGAACTGAGACATTCACACAGGATTAATGACACAAAAAACAAAACAATACTGGGCAAAAAAAAAAAAAGTTTGTGTAGCGGTGCTGGTTTTGTAGTCCAATGACTGAATAACAAAGTAGCATCCACTTACCGACTTCAGCAAGCGTTTTGATGCAGTTCTCAATATTTGCCTTCTGTGTGACCCATGTGCAGCTGTAGAGCCTGAAAACTGACTGGAGCAGCTTAATGAAGATAGATTGGTTTGTCTGTGAGACATGGAACCTCAGTCAGTGAACCCATTGAAAAGGATTTCAAGTAATGCACAAAATGCCTACCAAAGCACCTCATGGAACCGCTTTAAACAAACACAAAGCAATTTAAATGAGAATAATTTACAAAGCCTCCCTTCATATACAGACACTGCATCTGCACATTCTGACGGGAATCTATAAACAAAGTAGCATTTTAAATGACTGCAAACTTCTCTAACATTGTTTCACAGTGTTGGCAGATTGTTTTCATTCAAATTTGTATTGACATTTAGTTACATTTTATTTCATGTCTACGTCTGGAAAAAGTATACCTGAAGGTTGGAGTGGTTGACAGAAAATGGTGAACTAAAAAATCCTGTGATGATGGCCAACACTGTCTCAGTCACATACTTTTCAAGGGCCAAATCAGCATGGTTTCGGTCGGTGGTGGTATTACACACCTAGATACACAAACAATATTCTTTTAAGTGGTAGTTTCTCTGAGCATGCAGTACAGGAACTGCGACTTCAAATCGGAGACTTACTCTGGCCATGTCAACCAGGATGTTGTCGAACAGCTTCCAGATGTGATTGGAGGTGTAGATCTCTTTCATTTCTACCTCGGTGTCTACATAGCAGTGATTGACAAAGTTGACATATGCAGTCTTCACCTGTTGGGAAAAAGATGAGAAATTAAAAATCTAAGGCTAAACACAAATATTGAATAATAAAAAGGTTGCAATAGTATTTGCATTGTTGTAGATGACCACAATCTATCCCTACTGGGCACCCACAGTCTGGTATGATTGGCACATGCACATTTTATTTGTTGTGTGAGTATCTTCTGGCTAGAAATTAAAAGAAAATGTAAAAACTTCATTTTCAGGAAACCATTTGCACCCATTGCAATCAACTCACTTGTTCTATTCTAAAGGATGATCCGGAAGACGATTATCAATTATAAGTTTGAGTATTGGATACAGTGGTGTTTTTTTTTTTGTGCATTATCCCCCCCAACAACTGTGATCTCTGTTCTGCATCAGGCATGATAAAAACAGTTTTGAATGCAATAAAGCCTAAAGTGCCTGGTGGAATACAATAATGTATTCTTTACCTCTGGGATGCAATTGACATCGGTGACAACTTTGACAATATCATCCAGTGGGAGCAGAGAGTTACATTTCAGTTCCGTGTAGACGTTTTTGCCCTCAGTGCAGGCTGCAAGCAGCTCGACAAGCGTGTTGTGATAAGCCAGAGCTCCATCTTCATCCGTGCGCTCACGCTCAGAGCCCATCATTTGCAGCAGGACAGGAAACGAGGAGCGGTCATTGTAGAACACCAGGACGTCCTCACCGCCGTTTACCAGCTGTCAAAAAAACAATAAAAATGTGCCTGCATTTTGCATGTGCCCCCATTAATCTAGACCTGTAAATTATTTCTAACAAAAAAATTACTAACAAATGTTAAGTGATTTATTATTAATTATTTACTCAGCCTTCTCCGTGAATCACCACCTTATCATGGTGGAGTGGTTTGAGTGCCCGAGTGCTCCTAGGAGCTATGTTGTCGGGGGCTTTATGCCCCTGGTAGGGTCTCCCAAGGCAAACAGGTTCTAGGTGATGGGCCAGACTAAGAGTGATTCAGAAGACCCCTATGAAGAACAACATAACGAGTGACCGCACCTCGCCCGGACGTGGGATACCGGGGCCTCACCCTGGACCAGTCCTGGGGGAGGGGCTCGCAGGCAAGCGCCTGGTGGCCAGGTCTTCACCCGTGGGGCCTGGCCGGGCTTAGCCCGAAGAAGCCACACGGGAACTCCCCCCCGCAGACCCACCACCTGCAGGGGCAAGCATAAGGGTCCGGTGCATTGCGATTTGGGCAGTGGTCGAGGGCGGGTGTTCGGGCGACCTGGTCCTCGGCGCCCAAATCTGGTTCTTGGGACATGGAATGTCACTTCTCTGGTGGGGAAGGAGCCCGAGCTTGTGGAAGAGGCGGAGAGATTCCGACTAGATATAGTCGGACTCACCTCAACCCACAGTTTGGGCTTTGGAGCCAAATTCCTTGAGAGGGGCTGGACCTTGTTCTCCTCGGGAGTTGCTGCAGGGGAGAGGCGGCGAGCCGGTTGTGGGCTTATTGTTAGCCCCCCGGCTCGGTGCCTCTGTGTTGGAGTCACCCCCTATAAACGAGAGGGTTATTTCCCTATGTCTTAGGGCTGGGGAAAGGGTCCTGACTGTGGTTTGTGCGTATGCGCCAAACGGCAGTTCAGAGGACCCAGCCTTCTTGGAGTCTATCAGAGGGGTTCTGGAGAGCACCCCAGCTGGTGACTCCATAGTTCTGCTGAGAGACTTCAAAGCCCATGTGGGCAATGACAGTGTAACTTGGAGGGGCGTGGTTGGGAGGAACGGCCTCCCTGACCTGAACCCGTGCGGTGTGTTGTTGCTGGACTTCTGTGCGAATTACAGTTTGTCCATAACAAACACCATGTTCGAACATGAGGATGTCCATAAGTGCACTTGGCACCAGGACACCCTAGGTCGCAGGTTTTATGATCGACTTTGTGGTCGTATCATCAGACCTGCGTCCACATGTTCTGGACATGCGGGTGAAGAGAGGGGCTGAGCTGTCAACTGACAGCCTGGTGATGAGTTGGATTAGATGGCGGGGAAAGATGCCGGACAGACCTGGCAGACCCAAACGCATAGTGAGGGTGTGCTGGGAAAGTCTGGCAGAGTCTCCCCTTTGTGAAGTCTTCAACTCTCATCTCCGGCAGAGCTTCGCCTGCATCTCGAGGGAGGACCAGGATATTGAGTCCGAATGGGCTGTATTCCGTGCCTCTATTGCTGAGGCAGCCAGTTGTAGTTGCGGCCCCAAGGTGGTCGGTGCCAGTCGTGGTGGCAAGCCCCGAACCCAATGGTGGACAACGGGGGTTAGGGCTGACGTCAAGCTGAAGAAGGAGTCCTATCAAGCATGGATGGCTTGCGGCACTCCCAAAGCAGGTGACAGGTACCGGCAGGCCAAGCGGCCTGCGGCTTCAGCGGTGGTCGAGGCAAAAACTCGGATGTGGGAGGAGTTCGGTGAGGCTATGGAGCACGACTTTCGGTCGGCCTCGAAGAGGTTCTGGCAAACCATCCGACACCTCAGAAAAGGGAAGCAGCCCCCAGTTCACACTGTTAACAGTGCGGACGGGGGCTTGCTGACCTCGACTGTGGATATAGTTGGTCGGTGAAAGGAATACTTTGAGGCCCTTCTCAATCCCACTGACATACCTTCCGTAGAGGAAGCAGAGTCTGAGGATACGTATGTGGACAGTTCTATCACCATGGCTGAGGTAATTGGGGTAGTTAAATCACTCCCCAGTGGCAAGGCTTTGGGGGGAGACAAGTTCCGCTCGGAATTCCTCAAGGCTCTGGATGTTGGAGGACACGCCTCTACAACATTGCATGGAAGTCAGGAACAGTACCTCTGGACCGGCAGACCGGGCTGGTGGTCCCCATTTTTAAAAAGGGTGACTGGAGGGTGTGTTCCAACTGTAGGGGGATCACACTCCTCAGCCTCCTTGGGAAAGTCTACTCCAGGGTGCTGGAGAGAAAAGCACGACTGTTAGTTGAACCTCGGTTAAAGGAGCTGCAATGTGGTTTTCGTCCCGGTCGCGGAACACTGGACCAGCTCTACACCCTTGCAAGGGTACTGGAGGGTATGTGGGAGTTTGCCCAACCGGTCTACATGTGCTTTGTAGACCTGGAAAAAGCATTCGACCGTGTCCCTTGTGGTGTCCTGTGGGGGTGCTCCGGGAGTACGGGATTGGTGGCCCCCTACTACGTGCCATTCGGTCCTTGTACAATCAAAGCAGGAGCCTTGTTCGCGTTGCCAGCAGTAAGTCGAGCTTGTTTCCAGTGAACGTTGGCCTCCGCCAAGGCGGCCCTTCGTCACCGATTCTGTTCATAATCTTTATGGACAGAATTTCTAGGCGCAGTCAAGGTGTTGAGGGAGTCCAGCTTGGTGACCTTAGGATCTCGTCTCTGCTATTTGCAGACGATGTGGTCCTTATGGCCTCATCAGGCTGTGACCTTCAGCGTTTATTGGAGCGGTTTGCAGCTGAGTGTGAAGCTTCTGGGATGAGACTCAGCACCTCCAAATCCGAGACCATGGTTCTCAGTCGAAAACGGGTGGACTGTACCCTCCGGTTTGGGAGTGAGGTCTTGCCAGTGATGGAGGAGTTCAAGTATCTTGGGTTCTTGTTCACGAGTGAGGGAAGGTTGGAGCGTGAGATCGACAGACGGATCGGTGCAGCATCTGCAGTAATGCGGGCGCTTTACCGGACCGTCGTGGTGAAGAGAGAGCTGAACCGTAAGGCAAACCTCTCTGTTTACCGATCGATCTACGTTCCCACCCTCACCTATGGTCATGAGTTATGGATCATGACCAAAAGAATGAGATCGCGGATACAAGCGGCGGAAATGAGTTTCCTTCGTAGGGTGGCTGGACTCACCCTAAGAGATAGGGTGAGGAGCTCGGCCATCCGGGAGGAGCTCAGAGTAGAGCCGCTGCTTTTTCACATCGAGAGGAGCCAGTTGAGGTGGCTCGGGCATCTAGTCCGGATGCCTCTCGGGCGCCTCCCTGGGGAGGTGAGGTGGACCCGGAAAAGCGGAGGAAAATGGATGGAAGGATGGATATTTACTCAGCAAGATTCCGCTTAACTATCTATTCGCCCTGCAATTTGTAAGCAGTGTCCCAACAGATGGTGCTGTTTTTCTTTGTTCACAAAGTATCTAAATATTTCATACACGTCAGTCATTTATTTAACATTAGTACTGACAACAAGTCAACAACAAAATATGGACATCAGACAATATTGTGTTGGTACATGGATAGATCCCTCACCTCTGTCATGACTTTGTCCTGACATTTCTTCACATACTTCCCTTCAGCTTTCACAATTGTTTGCAGGAACTTCAAGTACAGAACGTGACGCCCATGTGTTTCAATGCAGTGGACAAAGTGATGAACAACGCGGTCGCTGATCTCATTGCACAGCTGGTAGTAATTCATAAAAATGTGACGCATCGTTTCAGCTTCTAGCAACTGTTGAGAAACAAGAGAAACGTTTCAGTCTGTTTGGAAAAATATAGGGAATCATATTTTAAAAAGGATCTTACTGCATTTTAAAATGTTGGCCTTTATGGATGACTAACTGCACTTACATTTTCATTCATTCATTTTTTATACCGCTTATCCTCATTAGGGTCACGGGGATGCTGGAGCCTATCCCAGCTGACTTTGGGCGAGAGGCGGGGTACACCCTGGACTGGTCGCCAGTCAATCGCAGGGCACATATAGACATACAAACATTCACACTCACATTCATACTTATGGACAATTTAGAGTCGCCAATTAACCTAACATGCATGTTTTTGGAATGTGGGAGGAAACCGGGGTACCTGGAGAAAACCCCAACACGCACAGGGAGAACATGCAAACTCCCCACAGAGATGCCCAACGGAGATTTGAACCCAGGTCTTCCAGATCTCCTGACTGTGTGGCCAATGTGCTAACCACTCGCCCGCACTTACATTTTACAGATGAAAAATACTTGCTCTGCAAAGGCATGCCTTCCTAAATGTGACTTGTGTCAATCAAGATCATACCCCTGGAGTGAGGAAGAGATTGAGGTGTTTATGTAGCAGAAATTGGTTCTGATGATTCCCTCGGCAGAAGTTCTGCAGAAATGTGTGTGCCAGGGTCATGATCTCATTCATCTTCTCATCATTCTGGAAAAGAACAATTAAAAAGGAGAGGTGATGGCAGAGAAGGTCATGTAGTTCTTTGATAAGTCAGGCGACTATGATTGCTCACTTTCTCAAAGGGGATCTGCAGCAGGTCCAGAACCACAGTATGAGCCCCCATGTTCTTCAAAAGCCTCTGCTGCTGAGTGCGAATTTTTTTACCATGGTAACACAATTTACTCAGCCGTAATAGAATCTGCATATGAGAAACAAAGAACACATCTTGACATCCGATGGGGATAATGTCAAGGACAAGCATGAAACTTGCCTCTTTGACAATGCTGTAGTTGTTTTCTTTGTTGCTGTCAATCTGAGGTTTATGGTCTCCGTTATGCACTGCAATAAGTCCGGTCTCCTGGCAAGATGCAACAAATATCAACAAACAACGCCATTAAATTGGCGCAAATAATCATACCATTAGTCTAACTAAGTGCTTCTCAAACAGTGGGGCGGATCCACCTAGGGGGGAAGGGGTGAACTATCAGGGGGATGTGAGAGGCAGGGAGTATGTTTAATGTTATTGTAGACTTGCCAACATGTACACATTTATTGTACTCAACATGCAATTTGACTCTTAAATACGCTTGTATTCCTCATGGCTCGCAATGTTGCTGCATTTTCCTGGTTTTACTTTCGAGTTTAGTCTGTGCATTAAGGATTAATGAATAAATAGGATGCGTTTCTCAATAGTATCCATGACAGAAAAAAGCTGAGAACCACTGGTCTAACTCAAATAAATGTAATTCTGAACTACAAAAGTATGCACCATAGTTTCCTCCATATTGTGATTCACACCAAAATAATAAATACTAGATTTTTTAAAACAATTTTATATTAGTGACATACAACATACAGTATATACAAGCTGCAAATAATAAATGTTTCTTTTTTATTTACTCAGACATAAAATCGTTACTTAATTACTTGGTTTTCATCTAATATTAATTAAATAATGTTTGAATGCACAATGTCATGAGTACAAAGTCATGTAAGGTAAATATTTCTGGCAATATATGATAGTGGGAAATCTCTTCCTATGATGAAAATTCCAAATGCCCCATTTGTTCTTATTCTGGATCATAGTATCCAGAATTATTCCATTATGTGGATCAGTGTTTAATACTTTGTCAAACCTGTATTTTTGCTCTGACCATTTTTTGTGGAGTTTTATGCACAAATGGTCCTATCTCGCAATGTTAAAAAATCCATAAAAAAATTCCTTGATGCATACGGTGATCCAGATCACCCCCAAAATTCAATCCGCTCTTCCATATGCAGTTTTTGACAACTCCTGAAAATTTTATTTAAATCTATTGAGAACGTCGAGTTATTTTGAACAAACAAAATACATAACCTGCTTGGAGGCGCCAACAATTCAACTAAGTTCGGTATACCATAAAATGATGGGAAAGCACCTCTATGTTTTGTTCTTTGCCCTCCCTAACACCAAGATCTTCATTGTTGTAGACTCCGTTCTTCTCCACCCACAGCTCTGATTTCTCAACAGTAAGACGGAGTTGGTCGAGGTCGGCCTTTATCTGCTTGTAGTTCTCCACATCCTGTTCTGACACTAACAGCTGGACCTGAAAAAGGCAGAGGGACAAAGGAGGCACAATTATAACCATTACAACAACCACAGAACAACTCATTTGCCATAACACTCTATTCAACTAACTGTTGTATACCTGTTTGAAGGCCTGCAGCACTTCTGATCTCTGACTGAAGTGTTTGAAGATGAGCTGCAGTGAGCCTGACACCAGTGGTGGATAGTCTTGCATCATGAGATGGATTAGAACCCTCAGAAATGTTCGCCCCCCCTCATCATCGAGTTCCACGGCGCTTAATTCAGAGCTGGGATGAACAGCAGCTATAGTTTAGTTTTAGGCGACAATGACAAAAGGTATTTTCAATTCTATTTTAACATCTGAAAGCCAGCAGTGCATTTTTGTTCACTGTATGGGACAAACCTTTCACAGCCTGCTAAACACTCTCCAAGAATAAAAGCTGTGGAAAGGACATCCTGGGATTTCCAGTGATCTGTGATTTATTGGGGTATGTCCGATTAAATAGACTGTCTTCCCAATACATATAATATTAATAATACTATACATTATAGCTGCCACACTGATCACCATGATTTATTGTCTTTTTGAAAGTAGAAATGTAAAACTGACAGTGTACAAAAACTGGCAAAAAATTAAAAGTGTGGAATAAATATACAAAATTCCATAACCAAAAAAAGTTCAAGTGACGGTTTGCAATGTTTTTTTAATGTCCAACATAAATATATGTATAGAAATGAATGCAACAAATATATAGAAAAGTCAAGCTATAAACTTCTTTACATTGTAAGCAATTTCTGTTGGACTTTAAAATGTCTTCTTCCTCTCAAAAACAACAGGAGAAAAGATGATGGATTTTTCAATTGGTGCTGGATATTGTTGTACAAAAGACATTGCAAACAAAATAAAGTCTTTTTATGACCAAAAACCAATTGAGGCATATTGTTTACACCTAACACTCAATCAATTGCAAAAAATGAAACTTGTATTTCTCAGGAGGTGAATGAATGTTTGAGGGCATTTGGTCAAACAGGCAATGAGTGCACATTTGGCCTACCTCCCAGCAAACATGCTCTCCGCTTTAGTTGCAATCTCATCAATGTCTGGCTCAGACGCTGGAGACAAAACCAAGGGAAGAGCGGTGCATTTAAAGTTTGGAAGTGCATTCATCAAAACCCTAATAAATCTGAACAAAATCTCACGTGGCGTGATTAGGTGCATGTCAGCTTGCGAGGCAGTGGTTTCCGATAAGCTTTTCTCTCCAAACTCCTTCTTGTAGATGGACAGTAAATATGTGATCCTGTAGTCCAGCCTGACACTCAGGATGAACTAAAAACAAGAATACACAAAAAAAAAACCAAAAAAAAATCTCTATATGCTCATTCACGTGACAGCACATACTTGCAGGATCTCTATGATCTTCAGCTTCGTGTCCATAACCATAACATCCTCGTTATCCGGCAACAAGTGTCCTTTGCCAAAGCGAAGGGAAGGAGGTGTGTCAGGCATGCCTTGAGGCACACCTCGACTCATCACCATCTGCGTCATCATTTCTCCAACACCATGGATTGTGCGGAGGACATTGTTTCCTGGAGGAGATCATTGTTTCAGAGATTTGGACTTGTGCGTGTTTCTAGTAATACTTCATCCATTTGACTTGTTTCAGCCCCCCCAACTTACAACTTGAGGTCTGGAACTTAATTAATTGGAAATATGATGACCTAATGAGGCTAAAAAAAAATAAGTAAATTTTTACAATTGGTAAAATAAAGTAAGAACACTCACCAGCCTCTGGACTTTTGTTGAGCTTGTTCATGAAAGTGAGAGGGTGCTGAACAATGTCCAGGATGGCCAGTAGAGTGCGCGTGAGTCTCAGCAGCTCACTAAAGCTATAGAATCCAAAGTAGACCAGGTTACGAGCCAGATTCACCACCTAAAAAAAGACAAAAGGTAAAAAAAAAAAACCGATTCAACAATGAACATTAGGGAAGAGAAACCATGATACAACAAAAGGTTTGTCTCGTGTTTCTTGTCTTCATGTTGGTAACTGACATTACAGGTAATAGCACTTACAGTCTCGTATAATATACAGTGGTACCTTGGTTTTTGTTATTAATTTGTACCAAAAGTCCAAAAGAAAACAAAAACAAAAAGCATTTTGCCACCTTAGAAAATACAAAAATGTTTTTGTAAACATATTTTAAAAAAGTACATTTAATAAAATAATTTATATTTTACATTTTATATATGGTGACAAGAACCTCCACTACTATTCTACCACATTGGGTAGATTGACTGTACTCACCTATTATTCTTTTCAACAATAAACTCTTTCATCCGTTATTATTTCTATATATTATATCTTTATACGTATTCATATTTATTATAACTAGGGATGTCCGATAATATCTGCACATCAACATTACGGGCCCGATACCGGCATAAAAATGTAATATCTGTATCAGGTTTTTTCCTCTATAACGAAAAAAAGCTGTGTACACAAATGATGACCCCATCTAATGCGTGTAAACATCAGTGGGTGTCTAGCCACAAGCTTGCTCTGTCCTTCCTAGGTCGTGGTGTCTCCTTCAGGTATCAAACTTGCGATGTGCAATGACTGCAAAGCGTTGGTTTTGTGAGGCGGAACCAAGACCTCGTCATTCAACACTTTTGGATTCCCAGGACGAAATTGTAAAATCATGGAGTGTATCAGACGGGACAGACAAAAGACGCAGGATTCATCAAAACTTGCCGGATTCAGCAACCTTGTGAAGTTCTTCAAGCCATGCTTTGCCATGCCCATTTGCAAGTATTTCTCAGATGTTTGCTTTCTAGAGTTGTACAATGTTATTTACAGCCACGCTGAGAAGTTGTTTGCTAATGCAGGTTTCCACAAGCTTCACAAGAGGTGCATGTTAATTCCACAACAGGAGATATGATGTTACAAATTTTGGTATAGGTTATAATATCAGAATCAGAATCAGAAATTGAGAGATGGACAACATCGGCATATATGATAACAGTTATTATCATTTGCATTTCATTAACAGTTATTAGTATTAATAATTTATATAATTAGGTCTGATACATTATCATATTCTGACTTAGACATGTAGTATCACGAGTGTAAAAGTGTAAGTAATTATAACAGTGTATAGTTGTAATAATTTATATAATTAGGTCTGATGCATTATCAGACCTAATTATATAAATTATTAATAGTGACAAGACCCTTGACTATTATTGTACCACCTTCTCATATTACATTTTTCTATGTATTTAACCACCAAAGAATACATTTGTAATAAAGGATGTGAACAAATGTATTGCAAATGATGTGAAACGGATGCAGGGTAGGACGTATGTAAGTATGGTATGATTAATGTAACTTGTATGCATGTTCAAAATAAATTAAACCATTATGGTTTTACATGCCGAAAACAATGTGAAATAATTATAACTAATGAATGAAATGGATGCCCTGCGATTGACTGGCGACCAGTCCAGGGTGTACCCCGCCTCCCGCCCAAAGTCAGCTGGGATAGGCTCCAGCATACACGCGACCCTAATGAGGATAAGCGGCATAGAAAATGAATGAATGAATGAATGAATGAATGAATGAATAAAATGGAATAATGAACATTTTACGTCACTTTTACTGAAAACTCCTGTTGGCAAAGAAGGTTTTGTACTTTGCCATGAGTTATTTCTTGAATTCAATAGTTTTTCTTACCTCGCTTATCAAATTGTCAGCACTGGGAACTTTATTTGGCCTTGTGATGAAACGGTGTAGAAACTGAAGCAACATTTTGGCAAACATTTTTGTCAAAAGCCAAATAACAGAAAGACGGGTGTTTGAAAAGCGAAGTTTGACTGTACTGTTCTTTCGCTACATTTAACTAATTTAAAATCTTTTTATTACTGATTGGCTGAGACAAATTATTAGATTGTATATTCTATCGGTGATGGGCGTGGCACCTTTTTAATTCATTTTTTAAACAAATATGGTTCCTTAAAAGGGCAAGTACAACTACAGTGGAACATCAGAAGATGGTGGAACTCTTTGGTGTCGAAAACAAAAAATAAAATAATAAACATGGGTGCATCCATGTACTGTACACTGTATTTGTGGGATCTGATGTGCAACATAAGGCTTATTCTACCTCAAGAGTGAGTTCATTCTTGTCTTTTTCCCCAAATGGGAAAGGCTGGCTGACCACATCTTTGAGGTATTCTTCAACAAACTCCATTGTGGGAGCAAATTTTCTCTTCATGTCTTCTGCCGAGGAATCTGCAGACTCGTATTCAAATCTGCAGAGAAGCATAATAATAATCTGCACCTTATAGGAAGTATGCTTGCAGGATGACATGTAATCATAAACAGAAGATGCTCACTCATTGACGGTGATCTTGGACGGGATCTCAGTCCAGAGGCGTGCGTAGCGCACAGGAACCACAGCTTCTTGTGGGTCACGGTCCACATGCATATGTAGCATAAGGCGACAGAAGGAGGCTCTCAGGTTGAAGGGCAGGCAGTCATCAAACATGCAGCGCAAGATAAGATCCACAGGAAGCTGAGAGGAGATCTGATTGATGGCCAGATACTGACGGTCCAGGCACATTTTAGCAAACAGATTCAGCTGATACCTGACAACAGGAAATGAACATTAGCTTGAAAAAACATTCATGGGTTTTTTTTTCAGCATTTTTGCCATCGGGCAAAAAAGTTTAGCGCATTAAGGAGGTAACAGCAGTAAGGTTACCTGTAGTAAGTAATCATATCTACATCCATCTTATGGTTGCCCTTAGCATCCTGAGCAAGGTGGCGGATAGATTTGCCATGAGGCTCCTTATGGCTGTCGATCCAGTAGAGCCAAACCTCTTCTTCCTCCCCATCTTCTTGCATCAAAGATGACTCCAGGGGGGTGTCAGTATTAGCGATTAGTCTGGAAGCAAGAGTGTGACAAAAAGAGGTTGTTAGAAAAATACACTAAGCTGCTTTTTTTGAGGAAAATGTCTATTGTAAAAAGAGATGGAGGGGAGAAAAAAAAGGTCTTTGTGGAGATACAGTATGTGACCCGCAAGAATGATTTCAACCAAAATACCCCAATACATCACTCACTTGGTTTGGATGAGGATATCTGCATTGGCAGGGTTGAGCACAAATTTGCAAATGAGCTCCTGTGTGACGGGGATGGCGGTCTTGTTGGACACGCAGAGATCTGACAGATAATCCAGGAATCTGGGCGAACAGGTCACACGTGGAGTTTTACAGTAAAGTTAAAAAACAAACAAACATTGGAACTTCTTAAGCTAAAACAGAGGGCAAGAGAAAAAGGCGATTTTGGTAAAAGAAAATACACCTTTAAGTCACATTAATAGATTGTAAATCAATTAAAATTAAAACATTAATTGCATTTTTGTCTTTAGTTAACTAAAGATTAATTGCATGTAAAATAAGTTTTTATATATAATAAGTAGGGATGTAAATATCTTTGTGATAAGCGATTTGATACCCAACTACAATATCGACATAAAATTTTATGTAAAGGGATATCAATACTGGAAATACAGGCTATTTCATTAAAAATATACAGTAAGAAAGCCCCCAGTTTTTGAATGTCTAATGCAAGCTAAAATTTGTCCCACTCTTTGATGGTCCTTGAATGCACCTCTTCATTCTCACACTCTGCTCTCACACTACTATACTATATTTGTACCCTTTTTCTTTTACCTTTTTGCTCCCAAACACTGATACTACATGGGAATGCATTACGGTAAGATCTGATGACCTTATTTTATCTATCAACGTTGTCAAAATAAAAAAAAATCATTTTCTTATTTTCATTATTTTCTACAAGGCAAATTGTTTCAAAATTTAAACAATTCAGAGAGCAACAACTGTCACAAAAGTGTTTGTGGTCCGCCTATAAGGTTCAATTGTCTTTCGACAACGGTTGGGCATGAAGTAGCAAAGGGAAACAGAATCATATCCTCATCAATAGCATGCATTACTACAACCTCTGGTGCAATGTCAGTGGTCAGGTGTGGGATGTAAATACAGTATGTATAACCTGGGCTCTCTGTTGCGTCTTAGAAGGCTGACAAATGTCTCAATCTCTTTCGCTGTGATGTGCTTCTCCAGAAGCTTGCGGTTGTTGTGCAGCAGAGCAGTGATGGTATCCTCGGCCAGAATCTCATAACCAATTTGAGACTGCATGATGGAGAACTTCTTTGCTATATACTCCTATGTGGCAGAAAAAAATATAAGACGTGTAATACACCAACATTACAGTTTGGTTGATTGTTGACCATGGGAAAAACACAACCACTATATCAAATTACAGCACATGCATTTGTATGTGGAATGTCCCTAAAAAATCCACAACTAATATTGATAATGACTGAATTAGAATATATTTGAAAAGTTAATTTATTCCCATCCATTTCCTATACTGCTTGTCCTCATTAGGATCAAGAGTATGCTGGAGCCTATCCCAGTTGATTTCGGCCAAGACGTGCTATGCCTGTACCGGTTGCCAACCACTTGCAGGGAAGTTGATTTATTGCAGCAGTGCAATTAGAATATTTTCTTAATTTTAAAGAATATATCTTAAATACCTTAAATTCACTTTATGATAAACTTTGAGAAATTGTCAACAAGTTGAATATTGTAAACTACTACTCAAGTTCTAATCAGCAATGAACTTCAAAAGCTTCTGAGGCTTCAACTGGCCCCTTAGTCTGAATTGAACTCCTGAAATCAAATAACATTTGCTCAATACTCTAACTTATTGAGCTTCACCTATAAAGACACAGGATTAGCTTAATTGCTGAACAAAAATGATAATTTTTCTGTTAAAAACTGATATCAGGCGGGTAAATAGTCACTTGTACAGCAAAACCTTCTTTTTGACAGTCTGGCAGAATTCTTCAAGCAAAAGCAGTATAATGAAAAAGCAGTATAATATATTATTTGACAGCTTTAAGACATGCCTGGTTTTTGCGATAGTCCTGCTGGGAGTGTCGCAGCACTCTGTAGCAGAGTCTTAGCATGTACTTGAAGTTGGAATAGCGCTGGTCGCCCAAATCTTCCAACTTCAACATGGGTCCATCTCCCTGGTCTGTGAACGGAGCTTTCAGGATGCCAAAAATCTGAGGAACAGACAGTTGAAAAAATACACATACTGTACTCTAGCATCTACAGACTAAAACCTCATTATGCACTACAGCCGTGTATACCGTCGCCCCGTATTTGATTATGTGATTGTCCACATAATGGGAAACTAACTACTGCTTGCACATTTACTTGTGACATTCGCCAGAGACATAAAAAAATTGGTTATAATAAAAGATTTTTCAATCTACAGAAGTTTGACATTGTTTTTCTCCACTGGTGCATTATTTTTTTTTTGTGTTTTCAAATATTACCCTTATGTCACAGATCTGCTGAAGGAACTTAGTTGCCTTCGTATGTCTTGACTCCAATGAGAATAAATGGGTTTCACTGCACCATGCAATGGTCAAAATATCTTGTTATACCATTATTTTAGCTATGTGCCCGCCCTACTAGAAGATTAAGTAATTACCTTTGTTAATATAGTGTCAGATCACGTCAAGTCATTTAAGAATGCCCTCCATAAAGAACAAGTTCATACCTTGTTCTTTTAAATAAATACCCTTATCACAACCCTAGCCTATGACATATTCGTACTTTTACAAATCTTTACTTTCTGTTACGTACGCAGAGTAGATATTGTATTAGTTAATCGACGCGTCTTTATTACATGTTCAAATGTATTCTCAAGGAAGCGAGAATGCCGTGGGTTTTGACTTGGTGGTTGGATCATTTTAATTTAATTATAATATCTGCAAAGTCTAAATGATCGATCAACCTAACAATGTCGGAAATGACCAGAGTGAATAAATTGTTGGTTTATTCAGTGCCCCACTCCCGCTCATGCTCTCCTCTGGATTTCAGTGCAAAACACAAAATACCTGTAGAAATATGTGTGTTTTTTGTGTCCGTCTGCTGACCTGAGCTAGGATGTTCTGTTCTCTCATCAGTTTCTGTCTCTCTCGGTTGGGTGTAGAGGTGGTTACAGAAAGAACATCCTGGCCGTTGTTTGGAACTACACACACAAAGAAAACCAGATCCTCCAGCAGCTTAGTCACAAACCTGCAAAACATTTCAGGGTATAAAAAATAACATAACATCATGAGCTGGCAACACTGGTGTCATC
The DNA here is from genome assembly GCA_024372805.1 of Oostethus manadensis. Taxonomy (NCBI): domain Eukaryota; kingdom Metazoa; phylum Chordata; class Actinopteri; order Syngnathiformes; family Syngnathidae; genus Oostethus; species Oostethus manadensis. The sequence goes on from QODF01000014.1 coordinate 2,846,922, forward strand.
GTAATGGTCTTTACCTCCTCTCATTTTGCGATATGTTTCCATACTGAAGCTTCTTCACAGTGGCCTGTAGAACTTTGCTGGCATCGTTTGCATAGTCCAGGTCTCTGACTTCCGATAGGGGAACGGATACAATAGCAAAAGCTTCTTTATCCTCTTTAGTAGAACAGGTGCCAATCTATTGGGAAAGCCACAGAATGCACGTCATTCATAGAAGAATTTTTCCGCGTGTGTGAGCTGTATATATGTGAGTGCTTGTGCATGTAGACCTTGAGCATGACTGGACGCTCCTCTTCTACATCAATGGGCACGTTGGTGCTGGTCACCCAGGTGTTAGTGCACAGGTGCCTGAGCCTTACATATGAGTTTCTATGGATGGATGGAGCAAAAAATTTAATTACAAAAAACAAAAAATCACTAGATTGCAGATTGAATTTGTGACTCAAGGTTAACTTCTCCTAGTCCTAACTTTCATTTGCTTTGTTTTTTAACAACAAAAACAGGTTGGGATAATGATTCAGTATTAAAAAATCGTAAAAACAAATGATTAAATAGTAAAGAAGTGGGCATGCGTTGAACAGAAAATACAACCCAAACTTTCCAAAAAATATATATTTAATAAGGAGAATAGTATTGAATTCTGCTTCAATATACAGAGGTTTTCTATTTTAACAGCTATATTGGGTAATTTACAATAAAACATTGGAATAAATGATGGTTAAAGTAACAATTTCAATAATGAGATTTAATTAAATATTAATATTAATAAAAACATAATCCTGTCCCAGGAAAACTTCACCAAGGCTATTGATGCCTGCTTGCATTGTATATTCATCCATCAAATGTCTTGTTTGTACAATACCAATGCCACACTTGTGCAATTAGTTAGCATTTGTGTTTTTAGTAGTTTGGTGAAAGACAATTAAGGTACTGACAACAAAATATACATAATATGGTTGTCTAATATCTAATCGCAATTAATCAGATTTTGATCACATTGTCCATTGTTAACTCATAATTAATCACAAGCAATCACAGAGAGAAAGAAGTTTGTATCCATAATAGGTAGGGATGTAAATCTCTGTGGTAAATGCACGCATCTAGATACACAGTTTAAGATACAATTAAAAAATGATACATTTTAAAAACAGAACGATTTGATTCAATTTACTGTGTACAGTGTAATTAAACTATTACATTTGTTGATTTAGACATTAATCTTACATTATAAAATAAAGAGGTCAATTCTATAAAGTCTTAAAGTATTTTCAAACACGTAAAAGAGCACATCATATCTCCAAACATGCTGACCCCAACCACTAGCCGCAGGAAATGTTGAGGTGCAATGAAAAACAACACTCAGCTATATCAAATTTTAGGTAAAGGGATCTTAATTTTGGAAATATAGGTCATTATTTTGTTTTCAAAAAATAATATCCAGCTTATCACAAACGATATTCCACGTGAGCGGCGACTTCTCCCACTTTGTTTGACGGCCCTTAAACGCACCTTCTAACTTTCTCTCACACTGTACAAATAGACTACTTTACTTTGTTTTTCTCTTTTTCTTTCACCTCATATTTGATCCTAAATGCTGGTACTAGTGGGGAATGCAACAGGTACAATTTGTGCTATTCTACATACTGTATTTAAGCACCTCTCTGAAAAACAACCTCCAGGCTCATACTGGTGGATGACGGGTCTGTATTCATTTCGTGCTTTTAATTTGATGTTCATGTCCATTTTACATAGAACATAATAAATTACATCGGGATATTATTAGATAGATTTACAGGCATTCTCGTCTTGAGCCATGGTCACATTAACAAGCCCCCAAATAGCTGTCCTTGGCTATGCCTGCCAGTAAATAACTGGTCGTAACACAGATTTTAGCAGTTCAAAGCAAAAAAAAAAACGCAGAGAGACAGCACGCATTTTAAAAAAAATCATTAGTTGAGACATTCGTATGCCAAGGTACCACTGTATAGGTGACAATTAAAAAAAACTGTCAGTTCTCTGCCTTCTTTCTGGCTGTCAACGTACGTACTCAACTCACACAACTCAACTCAAAGCAACAGTAAATTAACTTTGGTCTTGTTACCAAGCTAAACTTAACATCCAAAATACCCTTTGCTTTTTCATTTATTGTAACAGAACGTTAAAGGAAACTCATTGGTCTTCCTGACTATACTGTACAACCAATTCAATTGTAAGGGACTGACCTTGGTACCAAACAGTCAGCCCGCTGCAGCGTGGTGGCATCCAGTTCAAAGAGGGAGGCTATGTCATTGCCATGACTGACGGAAACTAAAACAAAAGCAATCTTGTCTGCTGCTTGATGCTTTCTCTTGGAAAACCCAGAGTCGCTCTCATTCTGCAGTCACACACGCACACACACAAACATGTACACAGGACACAAGCATTGGTGTTATTGGTCTAATGCAAAGATGGCATTTTTACCATTAACTACAATAGAGCTCACAGGTAGGAGGTATACAAATCAAAATAACAACACAAAGGAACTTTTAATATTTAGATGTCTTATATTTTATGCATTACTTTTCCCTTAGAGGGTTGTGTCAGGAAGGGCATCCGGCGTAAAACTTTTACCAAAACAAAACATGCCAATCAAACAAAGGAAAGTTGATTCGCAAAGGCGACCCTCTAAAGGGACAAGCAGGGATAAGCCAAAAAAAAAAAAAAAGACTTTTAACCCGACTCAGATGAAAACACTATATACAGTAATTTCCAAATAGAAGCTGTAGTAATTCTACACTTGATCAGACCTATTTAAGATGTCAGATATCACTGCAAAAAAAATCAAAACATGATATTACCTTCCACTTTAATCGTCCATGTCACTACTTCCTGAAGTCGCATTCTAAGTATCATGGAAAATGTAGATTTTAGCCATATTCTGGCTTATACACCAGAATTGACCGGGTTTTATTTGTTGTATGCACAAACATATTACATAAATTATGAAAAAATGAAAGCGATAGTCTTGATTCTATTGCAAATATACTGTACACTTGAGAGGTACACTTGCACAATATAATGTTTATTGTGTTGGTTCTACATTTGGACACAACTGAATAGAACAGTGATTGCTTGTAATCAAAGTGATGGTTGTATCACATCTGCTACATGAACCAACTGGGCAAGTAGATCAGCTCCTTAAGGGTGACAAATCCATATCACATTCTGAAGAGAATGGAAGACATAACAGCATACTGGCTTATAGACCGTGAGGTGTAGAGGAGGTCTTATTAGGACAACAACCTGGCAGCAGCACTAGCTGCTCGCTTGTGCCAGAAGAAGAAGGGGAGTACTGAGGCAGCCCCACAGATTTGACCTACAAACAGGGGCGGATGGAGAAAAGGGAGCTCTTTACCAATCTCAAAAGGGTTGAATATTTTAGCACTTTTCCTGCCCAAAAATCTCAACTACAATAACAGATCTGTTCACTGACATCACTAGTTTGAATACAGTCTGGCATGAGGAACTAATTCGCTGGAACAAAAAAACCAAAAAACGTGTCGAGTGCTGACAGACAACTGTTGCTTACGTCTGATCTTCAAAAAGTGTTGATCACCGACATTCGTAATCGGCAGAAAAAAGGCTTCTGCTGCCACAGCTACAGGAGAGGAGGATGTGGAAAAAAGCCAGAAACCAGCTATACCAGGGGAGATAATCCTTAATAAAACACACTAAGAATTTGAAACAAAACGATGACAAATAATGTGCAGAATGATTTGGAGCAGTCGACAGGCATGAACAATGACCGTGATCGGGCTTCGCATAACACACAAGTCTAATGCCAGTGCAGCGAAAACAGAGGACGACAAGATGATGTTGCTCCAACAGAGCAACAGGTGGTCAACTTCTGCAATCAAAGGGGGTGAATGTGGATATCAACAACATGCATATATGCTTTTCATTGTATGGTAGGAATACTGTAGCAAACAATTTTTTTAAAATATATATTTGTAAACACCTCCCTTGCTTTCCACACACGAAGTGGACAAAATGTAACTAAGGCCAGTGAAATATTGTAAATGTTAACACGTAGAAGTCATGGTGTGATTGACTTATCAGTTATAGACAGAGTATTGTCCATGCGCTAGCATAATGACTGCTATTAGGCACCAGGGTGAGCTCCTCAGACCCATTGTAAGATCATATGCGCATGCATGTGCTCTGGGTCTTCCTGGACACGTAAACACTTCTTTGACCATTGATGGGCCTTCAGATGCCCTTAACCTAAACCCAATTCAGAACCCTTATGATGTTATTTCTCTAACACTGACAAGTACGACCACAGACTGTGCAGTTGGCCTGATCCAGGTCTGGAGTAGAGCAGATGTAGGGAGTGCATAGAAGTTACATGGAGGTTATGCATAAACCGAGTTATATTATGAGTGCAGACATTCACAGCTGCTTGAGCAACAGGTGATTTCTGGTGCCGTTTGAAATTCAGCACACAACGGGTTGATCATTTTGATTTCCATAGTCAACAATGGTTTTTACGTCTATTTCCATCAGATACGCTGATCAAGATTTACAACTTCAACAAGTAATGAATTCAAGAACATATGCACTTGGTTAAATTATTACCATTATTACTAGTGTCCTTTAAAACTGATATTGCTGATACTATTTTGGTAAAAGCTGAATTTCTAATGCAGCTCATGTTAAATCTCATTACAGTGCGCAAGTGTGCCGAATGTTGTGTCCAGTGAGAGTACATTATTTATGTTCCAGGCGACATTGGAAGTTTTGTTTTTTGTTATGTGCCCAGGCAATACTGTATAAGCAAAGTCAACTCCAAATCAGGTATTTTATACGTGTAACTGAGAGAGATGTTTTCTGAACTGGCTTGTGCTACCACAAAGTTTCTTCCACTAACAAGTTATCACGGCCATAACTTCAGAAAGTAAATCACCTCACCCTGCAGTGTTAGCGTGGTATAGCTGTAGAAGTTAATGGGTTAATTCCACCCACTGCTCTCTGCATGTCAATGGGAAGCACCCTAGAGATGCCTTCACGCCTCAGCTTCTATACCTCAACCCCCTCCCAAGGCCGCTGGTGAGTCACCCCAGCAGCTTAACACAGGCAAGTAGAGCGGAGCAGACAGCACGTCTTCCACCCTTCCCACCCCTTTTGCAGAGCACCCCCCACACACGCCCAGACGTTATGTAAGGAGCCCCCTGTGTGTCTGAAAATCAGCGTGTGCATGAGAAAGTGTGCGGGAGTGAGACTGTGTGTGTGCTCACTGCTTGAATACAAATACTCAAGGTTGCAAAGGGCTTAAGAATCTAGATATAGAATAAGAATAGGCATGTATGTATGTGTGTGTGTGCGTGTGTGTGCGTGTATAAAAAGGAAGCAGTGAGTATGTGAGAAAGATAGCAAAATTACATAACCAAAGGATAACAAGACAGAGGGGGACCTGGAGTTAGACAACTCCTTGTAATGACTCATTCTGGTGGTCTGACTCATCTTGACCTATCATGATCAATCAATTATCATTAATCCTTATTAATGATAAGAGGGGAGGGTTCTCTGGGTACTTTGGTTTCCACCCACATACATGTTAGATTCATTGGCAACTTCAAATTGTGCATAAGTATGAATGTGAGTGTAAATGATTGTGAGCTGGGATAGGCTCTAGCATTCCCCGCGACCCTAATGAGGATAAGCGGCATAGAAACCAGATGGATGACGTGTTGGTGAAAGGTTAAGGTCACCTGTATGCCGTTTAGCAATTTCGTCATTGTAGTCGGACTTACCTCCCCTTTAGTCTCCAGTGTTTTGTCTTTCAATTCTTGTTTTTCCTGCAGAGCGAAATCAAAAGTCACCTCCAAAAGAGATAGCTCTGATTATAAATTGGTCATTTCTTTCCAATCTATCCAACTGGCCAACAAAAAGTACAGTAGAGACTAACGCTTCACGTTGCAAGGAAACACTGCCACCTACAGCGCAGTGTCAGCTTTCTCAACTGTGCTTGTTTACTCGAGATGTATTCATGTTTCTTTGTCAAAAGGCAAACTGGACAAACTAAAATAATAAAAATACAGGACTCTAACTGGCTAGTGCTCTATGCAGAAATGCATTTATTTCTTCTGATCTATTCTTAAAAATATGTCAAAGATAAGGTCTCACCTCAGCTGCGAGGTAATTTCCTGTGGCAAGGTGCTTGAAGCGAAACAGACTGTTCCACTGGCCAGCCCCACCTCTGCAGGGGTCATAGTGGACAACCTAAAAGGACAGCACGTGAAAATGAGCAAGTGCACAAAGAAACATCGTTTTTTGTGTATTGTGGCTTATTTCATTGCCATATGAAGTTGTTTGTAACTCAGCCCTGATTCAGAAGTGAGTTGGTCGACTAGAACCAGCCTTGAAACAATTTGCAACGTGTAAGCCCAGTTTTAGGAACACACACAAAAAAAACTGCTGTAGAAGACATGACCATGACATATGATAAATATACATACTGTATATTAGCAGTCAAAAGTTGGGACACACATCATTTACAGCAGCAAAAAAGAGCAAACATGCACTGTAAATTTAACCACACGTTTCACACCCTTTGCTATCATTGTTGTTGTTGTAAACTTAGCTACAGTAATGTTCAGAAGTATTTGGACAGTGACAGCGGGTTTATGGTTAATAATTAATCTCCATTTCACATTTAGACATAACTGTAACAATGTTCACTACATCTATATACTCAAGGGAGTGTTAGATAAAATAGTTCACACTAAACATCAACACATTAGACACATTTTGGACATTTTCACTATGACCAATGGTTTACTCACTTGTGTCGTCAGCTATTTATCCAATGACGTGTGTATTGACTTATTTTCATAAACCTGTAAATACTGTATATACTGCTTTCCAAGCTATACACAGACTACTCTTAAGTTATATCCATTAGTATTGTATTGTCCTGTGAAGAGTCAAGGATGGTCAAGTGGTTGCTGAAATGTGAGGGGTGTACTCACTTTTGTGAGATACTGTATGTATTTTATATCATCAGGCACCTTGACAGCGTTGGATAACACACCCACCCCTGCCTCTCACATCATAGTCAGCAATGAGTTCCACAAGGTCCTGGATTGTCCCCTTCTCATTTGCGTTACATGTGTAATTGGCTTTTTTGTGCACATCCCCAAATTACAAAATATGCGGTGGCTAGCAGGGTATAAGTAAACAGTAATGAACTGGTGGACCCCAGGACCATGACAGAGCCATGGGTTAGTGGCACAAATATCTGACTTGCCAAAGACACGAGCAACCCATGCTACACCACGGCTACAGTGTATTTATAAAAGCGCACATTTCTCGTTCACCTAAACTGTTTAGTTGGCCACACCAATGGAACCAGTGGAACAATGAATCATCATGTGACTATTCAGATTCACAAGTGTATGCGCTTCACCTCAACTTCCCAGAGAGCCTTGGAACTGGTGGCAGAGGTGGCGGACTGTCGCAGAGTGGTGCGGAGGAAGACATGCTGCTGCTTCTTGTACTCGTCACTGGTCAGAAACTTCTCCTGCTCTGCGTGGAACAGTCTGACCACATCTCCCTGGGAGGAGATGCAAAGAAACACGACAGAGCATGCTGTTATTTTCATAAAAACTCACTTAGAAAAACTGCAGACCAATAGCTTTGTCAAGGACACAGGCTTTACAAAGGTTATGCAAGTTCAAAATGATAACAATGAGAAGTATTGAATCATCTGCCCTGTGACTAGTCTCATTTTTGATTGGCTTGACTGCAAAACTAAAAAGTAATGCAGAAGTACAATCAACTAATTACATTTCAATTACAGAAACTAGGGAAATAAAACATTTTTGTAAGTAACTAGCAGAACTTGCAAATGGTAACAAAAAAACACACCCCCTTGAGAATGTCTTCCTTGTAGTCGCTAAACTTCATGAACAAGGTGACCTTCCAGCTGGTGTTGCAGCTGACAGCATTAACCTGCAACAAAAAGAAGGCAAAGGAAGTTAATGAGAAAAACTCACTTATTTCACATTTTAACCAAAGACAACATGTTGCAAAAACGAATACGGTCCAACCTCTTTGCAGCTAGGGTTGTCCAATAGCTCGATATTACTGGCGTGAAGAGGTTGCCCGGCATTCACCGGCATCAGGACCACCTTGTCACCAACCACCACCTTAAAGCCAAAGTGAAACGTAGAGTATGTATCACAGCAAGATTGCTTTGAAACATTCTAATCTAATGAACTCAGAAGTGTGTCCATGCAAGGTTATGTAAACGTCCCCTTGTTTTCTGAAGTTTTATTTGCAACAGGGTGAATGGTAGACATGCTCAAAGCAGATAAGTATGTGTTGGGCATGTGTGTGATAAGTATGGTGTGTTGGGCATGAATACAGCATACAAGGTCACACAGCTCATGCTCTAGCACAGGGGTGGGTTAAACTGCGGCCCGCAGGCCAAATCAGGCCTGCTAAGTGTCTTAATCCGGCCCGCCGGGCATTTCCAAATGACATTTTTTAAAACATTTTTAACAGCAAAACTGTAGTCGGCAACATGACTTGCAGTTCGATTGTTCTTTGCACGCTTGAGTTCTTTGCAAACTGCAGCTTGCGCAAAAAAGCGACAACACACGACGCACAAAGTAACCTCCACACCGCACCATGTTGGCGTACAAATAAATATCTACACACAATACCCATGCCAACCCCACCCATATATTCCCGCCGCAAGGCATGCTGGGTAGTTTGTGGTACGCTTTCTCCCGTGTATTTTGCGTGTGTCGCATTTTGCTTGATAGCCAAATATGTTGAGGAGGTTGTCAAAGAAACAAACAAGCAGTTAACATACTAGGAGTGTAACGATGTTATTTAGCTATTTTAATGATAAAAGCGTTAAACATTACCCTTGTAAGTTTGATCTGTCGTAAATTGATTAGTCATGCCTGTTGACACAGATGACATGATCCGAAGCTGCGCGTGCACTCTCTGTTAGAAAAGTCCGTGTGGATGTCCTAAAATATGCAATTTTTCATGGGATATGGGATGTATTTTCATTTGTACAGATGCTTGTTAGCTAGATGACTTCTTCCTCATCCATTTGGTATGGGATTTATACTGACCCCAGACCACGGACCACATGCAAAGTTAAGTCCAACTTGAAGCCTTTGAAACTCATAGATGGGAGCGTCAAGACAAGATAAAAGGTACGTAGCAATCGTTAAGTGGTGCATGTTTGTGTTCTGGTTGAATGGGGGCTTCTTGTTTGGAAGCCACTGTTGTTCTGGCGTACGTTAAATTTTTTCTTGCAATGATAAGCGTGTTTATCAAACATCTCCTCATAGACGAGGCTGAAACCAACTTCAGCCTCCTCGTAGCTTTAACAGCGTCTGTGCAAACGTTGCAGTATGTAGGATATTCATTCACTTTAATATCTACCTGCACATAAGTTTTATTCAAATCTGAAGGTGCAAAATAACTTAGTTATTATTTTAGTTAGAAAAGTGAATGAGGTATCAAATTAAAGTTTGTCATGCTTTATCAGATAGAACTCAATCTGAAGTGTTGGTTGCACTTTATTGAAATAAAAGATGAATTCACTTGTCATGAATTGTTGTTTACCTTTTTGTTTATATCCATAATAAATGTATACCTGATTCTCTTACAAAAAGCAAAGGGAATTTAGGAAACTTCACCTTGTACTGTCCAGTATCAACCTATTTACTTCACCGTCAGACTGCTTGAATTTCTGGCTAAAAAGTTACTGAATGGATTTAAAGTTACTGAATAGTTTCGGATTGTATCGTTCTAAATGAACCAATATCGCCCTTAAATCAAATCGGCAACCACGAATCGTGATTCGAATCGTAAGCGCATCGTTACATCCCATACGCTTGATATCAAATGTTGTATTGTTCATAGTTCATATTGTTATTGCCGCTGGGCTACCCAACATGCCTTGCGGGCGTTTGGAAATAACAGTTTTAAGTTCCATGTTATGTTAAGCGCTTGGTTGTTTTTTTTACCCACTAAGTAGTAATAGCTGATTTATGCGTTAGATTTCATTAATTCAGCACATAGTGCTTTCTGTTTGACGACCACCTATATATAGACGGCACCTCCACCAAATGTTTTAACCCTATGTGGCGCGCAAGTCAAAAAGTTTGCCCACCCCTGCTCTAGCATATTTTAAAACATTTGAATTTAGTGTAAAAATAATTACAGTCACTGGGTTCTGCTTCACTATTCAATAAGATACAAAACGTTATAAAGGTAACTTTCACACACTGTGGAAAAATGTGTGTGTGTCTCATTTGTAACATCCTATATTGTAGATGGCGTGATCATTAAAGCCCTTGTAAGTAAACCTTGGTAATTTCCTTTGCTATTGTTCTCTGTCTGCCTGTTTTTGTGACATTATGCAACTTTTCTCAATTACTGTACTTTCAATTTAAAATGTATAAAAGACCCAAGACATGTAACAAAACATATGTGAAGTTACAGGACTATACAAGAAGCATTATGATTTTTTTTACTAAATATAATGTTCTACATGTACACTGACTAATTTTTAAACGTTGTGAAATAACAGCTTACATGAAAATCAAGCATCAGTGACACACACTACAAACGGAAAAAGAAAGCCTATGTAAGCATGCTTTTATTCAAGACTCAAGATTGGTTCCCACAATGCACATCCTCATGCACAAACGAAAGCAATACCTGTAAACATAGGATGCTAAAGCCAAAGAGGAAAAGGAGGGACAAAATCAGAACTGTTACTGAAATGAGACAAACAACTGACAATCTAGAAGATGTCTCACAAACAACAAACATTGTTGTAGCAAGGACTGACAGGAGTGTCCCATTTTGTACATCACCAGCGTGTGTAAAAATGATGGCAAGCGGCGGGCCACCTACATTGTCTCCTTCGCTGCGCAGCTTCCAGAAGGGCTGAATGTGGAACCACGAGCCCTCATTCCCAGCTGGGTCCAGAGAAACGCGCATGGCGTTTTTTTCCAGCAAGGCGGGAAGACGTTTGTTCACAGTCAGGTACTTGTTACTCTTGATGTGCAGGAGCTGAGAAGCAAGAACCAGTAAAGCTCAGTAGCTGACAGTAAAAGCTGATTCCTTTGACAGGAAGAGCAGTGACAGCAGATACTTCCGTATTATGTCAAAACAACTTTAGTGTGAATTGGTCCATAATATCATATAGTTTGACTTCCTACTAAGAAATAATAACTATGATAATAATAGTAATTATTATGCCCCAGTGTAAGTAATTCCTTCTTCACAAAGAGTGCTTATTTCTAGAATAAAAAATTGTAACTGACAGGTGTTACGCATAATCCTAATTAAAAAAGAAATTGTTATATTTACTGTTTATCTGTCTATAATTAACTTTAATCTGAAAATAATAATAATGATATTTATTAAATGTTTTATTACATTGAATGATTACATTTGTTACAGCAAAAACAATATAATACTATATATTCCAAATAGTGTATGTATTTATCAATACAATTAATAGAATTATGTACACATACCAAATAAATTATTCTATATTAAAATGTTAAAAAATTATTAAAATAAAAAAAGTCCTCCCAAATTATTAGAGGTATTACAACAACAGCTTCCAAACATAGGCACTAAAAAAAAAAAAGGACAGCAACCACAACCGAATGAAAAAAAAAGATTCAGCTTACCTGAACAACATTACTGTATTTCACAACTTCTCCAAGGAGCTTTTTATTTTCAGACTCGTTCTGCTTCTGCTCAAGCTCTGCTGCATGCTGGAGAATAAAATCAAATTTGCTGCAATGTAATTTGTTCAAAGTTCAACAAGCAAGTATCTAAGCTTTTAGAGTTTAATAATAGGGAGGGAGGGTGGTGGGAATTGAACCTGTAACTTCTTGAACAAGTCTGCCTGTGTGTTGTTGTTTCCTTGTTTTCCTTGTTTTGCCTTCCAGAACTGCTTCTGGGCAGAGTACCTGTTCATGGGGCACACCTTGAAAAGGCAATCTGCAGGAAACACAGGGCAGTCAGGTATGCAGGCACCACTACCATGAGTCAGACTCTTTTTATGGTAGAAGTCCATTTTAGTTGGAGGACATGCTTATTTACCAAGCAGAATCAGTTAAATACAACAAAAGCAACACGGGAGGCAATGGTGACATAAAAAGACTGGGCGTGAAATGAGATGACCCAGTTAGCCTTGAGTTTGTGTATGTGTCTTTTTGTGCAGGACCAGTCGCACGTACCTCGGAACTTTTTGGGAGGATTTGCCAGGTCCCCGGCGTCAGGCTGAACGACACACCTGTCATCGACAAGTCTGCAGAAGAGCAATCAAAAGACAACTTATTTACCACATAGTAATGGTGTCTTTGTTAGTAACAGCGTTTACCCAATGTAGTAACATGCCTTGTGTTGCTTTGAGTATTTTGAACAATGTTTATGTGTGGACATATCGTCTCTCCTGTTATCAAGCATGTGCAAGGTTCTTGGGCTTCTTCTCATTCAAGATTACAATACAAGCCTCAACTCCAGTGAAGGCTACTAAAACGGGGCAAAAAGGACCTGCTGCCATTAGAGGAAACCATGTGGTTTCTGTGCAGGGCTGATTAAGGATGGTTGTTTTCTAGTTATTGCCATCATACAAGCCAAGGTTTCAACATTTCAAAAATAAAAAAAAAAAAACAAAAAAAAAAAAAATAAAAAAAAAAAAAAAAAAAAAAAACATAAAAAAAAAAAATAACAAAGAAGTGTGAAAAAACAAAAAAAAAAAAAAAAAACTCATGAAGTTAGACAAGTAGAAAGATCACTCAAGATAATGCAATACAGCTCTACATCACTGCGAACCACAGCCCTAATAATAAACATGAATCCCTGGACTGGTCGCCAGTCAATCATAGGGCTCATACAGACGACTGTACTTCAAGGTGAAAAGCATGCCACTCAGTGCCAGTTTATAGACTACTAATGGCTGACATGCAAATCAAATGCATTCTTCAAGGTGTAATGCAATACACAATTGCCTCAATTCATGCTCAGCCTTTTCTTAGTCATGGTAACACACTTGATAACTGTTAATCCACAGGCTGAGCACTATACTTCCTCAAACATCCCTTTTAGTGTCAGATCAAGACACGCAACAATAAAGCCTGGCAGGCTGAGTCATGAAGTGTGAAATGGATAAACAGGAAAGGACAATCTTCGCCCTCAAAGAAAAACCAAAAAACAAGTCAAAAATAAATAAGTAACTTCAATCAACCAAGAGGGTAGTTTGAATTGAGAGGAGGAGCTTTCACTATCAACGTGTGTCCACTTTGCTCTGTAACTGGGTTAAACATGAACCACTGATAAAGCGACAAGGCTGGACACACAGCAGCTAATTATAGCCCCGGTGTTTGTGTTGAACACAGAAACAAACTACACGCAAAAAGGAGCACCGCTTAATGTGCGGCGCTTGCAGGAAGGGAAAAAGGTCGAATGGGAAACTAATTGTATGTGGTAGAGATTTTATACAATCAAGGCATGCAGCTGCATGCGTCAACGTGTCGATAGGGCAGTGCTGTACTCACATACGGCATAAATCTACCCTTTCATTAGAAGCTTGTTGGGCACCGGCACTGCACAGAAAAATACAGCAAACTCCCTTGAGGTTGTAAAGTTACTTTTACCTTTGTTGGGTCTGCGATTCTTGATGTGACTGTTCCAAAAGACACAATGTGATAGCCAGATCAACACGAATGCCACTTTCCTGTTTTGACATGAGTCATCTCTTGAATTCAATATTGTCTCTGACCTTAATAACTATTACTAATTTAGTGTATTTATTACTACATGGCAAACAAGGTACCAGTAGATGCAGTAGATTCTCAGAAAACAAACAAAACCCAGCATTCATGATATGCACGCTCTTGGGCAATTAGTTGAAAGGGATGTGATCCAAAAACAGGTGTGAATCAGGTGGCCCCTACTTAAGGATGAAACCAGCACTTGTGGAACATGCATTTCTCTTTGAAAGCCTGAGGGTCGTTCAAGACATTGTTCTGAAGACTATCAAAGACTATCAAAATGTGTCAAAGAATAACCAGAATGGCAAAGGCTCAGCCAGTGATCAGCTCCAGGATGATCAATGACAGAATTGGGTGTTTCAACAAGACAATGACCCCAAACTCACTACTAAATGAGCAAAATCTTGGTTCCAAACCAACAAAATGAATGTTATGGAGTGGCCAGCCCAATCCCCGAACCTTATTCCAATCGAAAACATCAAAAATGCTGTTTCTGAAGCAAAACCAAGAAATGTTAATGAATTGTGGAACATTGTTAAAGAATCTTGGAGTGGAATAACAGCTGACAGGTGCCACGAGTTGGTTGACTCTATGCCACACAGATGTGAAGCAGTTATAAAAACTGTTCTCATTCAATTAAATATTAGTTTAGTGATTCACGGGACTGCCAAATTAAACAAAAACGTTTGAGTTTGTACACTGCTATTTTTTTAACACCCCACTTTCAAGTATTTGCCCAATTGCACAGACTTAAGAGCGTGCATATAATGAACGCTGGGTCTTGTTTGTTTTCTGAGAATCTACTGCAACTACTTGTAACTTGTTTGCCATGTAGCAATAAAAATATACTACTAAGAGTAATCATTCTGGTTAGTCACATTGGACTGCTATTATTTGGAACACTACTATAAGTATTCTTACTCTGAAATAATTGAAACACTTAACTCTGTAGGCCTTTTTGCTTGGTTCTGCATATCAGTGTAGTTTGTTCGTTTATGCCTGCACTGAATTAATGTCAGCAATTTGCCCACTTGTGATGGTTGTTGCGAGAACACTGTTTTGATCTTGTCCTGGATTGTCTTTGCAAGGAAAAGCATTCGTTCATTTTCTGAATAATTTCCAGTTTATTTTTTTAATTAGGAGAATAAATGATCTGATTTTTTTATGAATGTTTCTTTTATGTATTCTCCATCAATGAATGGCTACCCCCTCCTTACGATCTCATGTGCAGCCCGGTGTGGCAAACTTGGCAACTTTACCAACGCTCTAGGTAAATTATTTTCTCAAAAGTGACTTGCTGCAAGTGCAGATACTTTTTTAGTCATCACCTCGATGATTACTGTAGCGTGTCACAGCCACCAAGCACATAGCTGAAGCATGTTTCTCATTAGAAAACCTGTTGCTGTGCTTACATAGTTTTATTTCACTGTGCAGTAACTCGCTTCAGTCTACCTCTTCTTCCTTTGCTCATCTAATCAGCAGTCAAAGCACAGTCCAGGTGCATTCACGGACTTGCAGTGAGTTGGATATTTCAAACAAAAATGCACATTTCCTCCACTTCAATGATAAAAAAATATCACTCTGCTTGGCAAAGGGAACCGCAACAAAAAATCTGAAGAGTTGCAAGCGGCGTCGGAGCCATAGTTGCCAACCTCTGCATTAGCAGAATCTGTTTATTTTATGCCACTAAACCTAAAACAGTCATTGCTTGCCCATTTATTTGCGTATCTAACAGATCTTCTTCTGTTATTTAATAAAGCTTTCGTATATGCTCAAAGCTTTATTCCAGTGGTTCGGCGGTGTATTAGGGCCACATTAAAGAAACAACAAAAAACTTAAGATTTCAAGATTAAAAGTCGTAATATTACGAGATTTAAAGTCGTAATATTACGAGATTTAAAGTCGTACAGTTACGAGATTAAAAGTCACAATTTTACGAGAAAAAAAAAGTTGTAAACTTGAGACTTTAATTCTTGTAAATTTATGAGTTTTAGAGTCAAGATTTAACCTTTGACCCAGGTCAATAGTCACGCAAGTCCCCTGGGTTTATAAATGTCTAGGGCAATGCCTGTTAAATGAAGCATTAAAATCATTCATTCATTCATTTTCTATGCCGCTTATCCTCATTAGGGTCGTGGGTATGCTGGAGCCTATCCCAGCTGACTTTGGGCGAGAGGCGGGGTACACCCTGGACTGGTCGCCAATCAATCGCAGGGTACATATAGACAAACAAACATTCACACTCACATTCATACCGATGGACAATTTAGTGTCGCCAATTAACCTAACATGCATGTTTTTGGAATGTGGGAGGAAACCGGAGTACCCGGAGACAACCCACACACGCACGGGGAGAACATGCAAACTCCACACAGAGATGCCCAACGGAGATTCGAACCCTGAACCTCCTGACTGTGAGGCCAACGTGCTACCCAGTCAGCCACCGTGCGGCCCCATTAAAATTATCAAGATTTAATTTAAATTGACAATGTTTTATAATTACGAGAAAAGAATGTCATATTACGAGAATAAAAACTTAACTTGACGGAAATAAAAGTCGTAACGTCATTTGTTAGGCATTGCCTGAGACTGCTATGAAACCGGCAGCCGTATGTGGAGGGGCGGGGTATTAGAGTGTAGTGGTGAGACGCTAGACCATGTTAACCTGGTTGTGGCCAACTGTTTTTTTGATGTCCCATTAGAAATAAAAGCTTGTCTGAAGCCAGAGGAAAGTTTCCTTTCTTGCCTGAGACACCTATAAAAAGTTATCTTTATGTGGAGGGGCAGGGTACGTGAGGGTAGCGGTGAGATGATGCTAACACTAGCTACCTGTTTGGCTGTCCCATTATAAACAAAAGCTTGTCTGAAGCATCAAATTACGGGTCATAAATCTCGTAAATTTACGAGTTTTAAAGTCGCAATTTTAGGAGATTTAAAGTCGCAATATTACGAGTTTTAAAATTGTAAATTTACGTGATTTCACTTAACTAAACTTGTAATATTACGACTTAATATCTCGTTGTAGGTTTTAAGTTTTAAAGTCATAAATTTACTTAAAAAAAACAAATGGGTGTACTGTTAGCTGTTGCCGTAGAATCCAGCTATCCAGGTTAACACTGAAGCTTTGCATTGAGCAGGAAGTCGTAATAATGACCCCTTTTGTTGACAAAAGCATTCAACTAAGTATGTCTACATCTAACAACTCTCGTATTTGATTTTTAGTTTTTTTATTCAAGAATGCAAAAATCCTCACATTTCAGTCTCTCAAATGTGAATATTTTTTTCATTTTATTTGTCATCCTTGAAAGCAGACCTATTATTTTTGTGTTTTAGGCAACACAAGATATTCACACACATTAAATTTGACTTTGGAAAACAATGATCCACAATCCAGTCCCTTTTCTTATACTGCGGACCAAACTACTGTTTTGTTTGTGTTTGTTTTATTTTGCTTTGTTTGGTATAGGGCCTAACTGATTACTAAATTCATTGAAAAGGCAAGCTTCAGATTGAGAAAACAATATGTACAGTAGTTGCAGGCCTAGACGAGTTGTCGGCATAAACCAATCGACTTAAGCGGGTTTCACTCTAAAAGTTTTCTTTTCTTTGTCTTTTCATTAAGCCAATGGAATGTGTGCACTACAACTAGTTTCTCCAGGAAGAAAAATAACCAGTGGCACAGCAGCGCCTGATGCCAATGGCTCAAACACCCATTTCCTCTGGATTTAAGCCAGGGTTCAGAGGAGCCTGCCAAAAAATTCAAAACGAGAATTAAAGGTCCAAATTAAGGAGTTCAAGTAAAATTATTTTCTTTTAAATATCCGTTGTGTTACATTCTACTTTTGGACGATTATCAACACTTATGATTGAATGGTTCTCGTGGTGTGACAAAAAGGCTTTGGGGGCACACAAGACAAATAAGGTTGGGAGCACTGATCTAAACACGTGCAACACACAATAGCTCAAGCGGCAGGAGGAACCTGGACAGCCCAAGTGAACTTGTAATAACCTTATAGGTATTTTGGCTTGTGATTGTAATGTAAAAAGGTGTGTGAGCACAGAGATTTCATGTTAATCTAAACAAACAAAGGCCTGATGTCAAATAACAACTATATATAAATACAGGAGCTATTTCACAGCATGTTGTATTCAATGCATGGACCCATGATGCTGGTGTGGGAGAACGCTACAACCCTTAACATTAGAGATTTAATTGTTTTTCTCTTTTTTTTTTACATAAATCACAAATTAAGAAAAAGTTGGGGAAAAGCTGGTGTATAGTTCAGTGTAAGAAAGAAGCCTGAAATGTATACCAAAAAAAAGAGATTGAGAAACAGAAGCATGAGACATGTGGGTGGGGCCAAGTCATTCCTCAGCCAGTTGATCATGCTTGTTCTGCAAGCTTAAGAGCCCATAGAGCAAACTAAAGCTCGGAAGCTTTCAGTTTAGGGTCATCTGAAGTGCAGCCCAACAATATTTATTTGCGCTTATGGATGGATGTACATGTTACAACATGGTGTAACCAGTAGTCTGGAAGGTTTTCTGCTGGAGCTAGGATGAAGAACTCAATGAATTACAGTGCGACTTCTCAAATAGTGGAGGATGCGGAGAACTTAAATGTTAACTTTTCTGTCACGCTCCTCACTTTGGGTCAGATATGATAGAAGATATGATACATTTCTTTGACAGTTGTTATTGGTAATCTGCCATGTATTTGTTGTTTGTAGTTGCTATATATATATATATATATAGTAACTCATTTTGTACTTTTAATGGCAAGTGGCCTGCCTAAGCGGGTGGTGGCCCGGCCTTTTCACATGAAACGACACTGAATGTGTGTCATGTGTATGTATCCTAAGAAGATGGTGTTTTGTCTTTATAGGAGTGTACCCTAGTGGCATGCACGCAGCCTGCCAATATTAACTGGCATGCCACTTCCTCCTCACTGCTGCGTGCAGCTCGGAACGGGGCCCGGCCACAAAAACAACGCGGACTGGAACCAATTGCACTTGTCTGCTTTGCATACGTAACTGTTAAGAGTTGCCTCGAACCGGCAGGGCGGACCTCACAACCACAAGTGTCACATTTTCATGCACATTTGATTGAGAGAGCAGAGACGCGTTCAAGCGGAGCAGTGAGGATCAGCAACGTACCCCAAAGTACTGATGAAGCCATTCACCGAGCCTTCCGCGTACAGAGACACGATGTCTCCAATGTGAAGGAAACTTGATCTGTGCTCTGACATTCTTTTGAGATGCGATGATCAACTTCAGACTCGTCCTTCCTCCCCCATTTGCACCCGCACAATCACGTCCCTGGTAGAAGTAATCCACGCGTTGCAATGCCTGCAGCTCAACGAGCCCTTTTCCTGTTCCACTCCCTTAGCAGGACCATTAAAGGAGAGTAAAGGAAGTAGACTTTAAAAAAACAACAACTTTGCAAGTGAACTTGAAAGAAATGGCGGAGTTTGCCAGGCTTCTCTTTAACTTCTTCCTGTATGTCAAACTGGCAGATCGCTGCCTTTCTCATCCACCTCAGGGAGGCGGAGTCTGCTGCTGTCAAGGCTGAGCTGAATTCCGTTCCGTCAGTGACAATAGTTCCTCACTGACACACAGGTTTTTTTTGTTTTTTTACTTATACACACAAATCTGCAAGGCTCCTTCGGGAATCCTCCCAGTCATACAATTTCATATAATCTATGTACAAAATACTAGTCCAGGTGTACCCCTAAAATGTTTTTTGTTGTTGACCAAATTGGGTATAATTAAAAAAAAATACTTTTGATATGTTTTATGTATCATTTTACCCATAGATGTCTCAAGTAATTGTGGAAATATTGTTTTAATAAGCCTATGTTAAATGATTTCTATTCAAGAATTCAATAACATGGTAGAAAAAGAAAACAGTGAATCACATGACACAAGGGGGCTGGTATGATTAATAATTTGCTAACCGCATAGGTAGAAAAAAGATACTTCATTTTTTTAATTACTTAATTGCTTAAATGCTTCTAAAGTAGTGGGGTGGGCTCCCATGAATAAACCTAACATGGAAATTGTAATAGGTTATCGAGGATGTGATATCAGCTCACTTTATTAATGAATTCTGATATTTAAGTGATTGTATGCAGAATGCTTGTGCCAGCAATTCATGCAGTGGTTTGTACAGATAAATACATATTGTCATGTTCTCATTAGTATTTCAGTATGGAGGTCGTGAAAAAAATTCTGTCCTATGAGGAGGTGCCAGACAGAAGAAAAACGAGAACCACTGACTTAAGTTTGTACATTAACTATAGTAACAGCTGGTAAAATAACCACTTGTTAATCCTAAAAATTAGGACTAAACACAAGCAGAAACAAAAAACGGCTGTGATTGGCTTAAGTGGCATAGAAAACGAATGAATGGATGAGTATAATATAGCAATATCAATGTAACATTATCAACAAATAAAACACTGACAGATCTAAAAAGTATAAAATCAATCTCATCACACTCGTATTGATCCGATATTGATACAACTTTGCTATCTCGACAGTCAATATTGGGATGGATCTGCCCTTTCCTGCTATAAGCATAAACCTGCCACTGCACACATGGGGGATGGCAGAACAAAAGCTTATGCAAATTGTGAAATTTGTTAAGTTACAATGTCCCATTGGAAATGTTGGAAATGACTGTAAATGATGTATCAATACATCATTTAAATGCAGGTGCGTTTTGTCTGTCAGGCAGGGAGGACTATCGGTATTAGTGCAGCTTGTAATTTGACTCCTGAATACGCTTGTATACGTCACTGCTCTTCATTTTCTTGCATTTTGTTGGTTTCAATTTTGAGTTCAGTCTGTACAGTACGAATAAATACTGTAATAAATACACTTTGGATACCCATGCATGTTTCACCAGGAAGGCCAAGCCAAGTGAAGCTCTGCCTTCTTGGTTCTGTTGCAGGTAAAGGGTTGGGTTCCATTGTGGAAGCGTTTATGCAGCTTTCTATGGTGACAGAGAAGTGCAAAACATATTAACAAAAAGCAAAACAAATACACAAGCCGGAAAGGGGATGTGCCAAGTTATAGGAAGTGTTATATAGGAAGTGCTTACATTTGGACCAATCAGCTACCGGGGAGTTGGTACATTACTTCTCTGGTTTTTGTTGGTAACTGAGTATTGCAAAACACAAAACAAAAAACTAATCAAATTACAATTACCCTTGTACAACCGGTATAACCTTAATAAAATATCTGATGGACATCTCTATCTTCTTTTGAAGTGACACTTTTTGTTGTTGTTTGGCTTTATCGGTACCTATAAAACACCCAATTTCCACAATGTATGACAGCTCTGACTTTTTCATATACAGTATGTTGAATAATTTGATTCAGGCATTCCTGTTCAGCAAGGCAGTAAGAGGGGCTGATTAGAAATTCACAATGTATTTGTGGCATGCTTTAAAATAGTTTACCCCTAGTTATTCATTTTTTAATAATAAATCACTATTTTCACTGTGGTTCATAATACTGTATGTGCAAGTTCAGTTCCACTGGTCAGCCTATGGTCAGTAGGTGGCGCACTGTTTCTGCATTACAAATGAGACTATGGAACCGTGACCAAACCATTGACTACTGAGTAGAAAAGTATCTCTTCATTATTATGAAGCACTGTGCCTTATAAAATGTACCAAGTCTATATCATGTTTTGTGCAGCAAGTGTGTGCCACAAAACGTACAAACATGAAAGACTAAACATGATGAAACTGTCGACACAGATGTCTTCTACGTATGAGATGTGTTATGAAGCATAATCGGGGTTCACAGGTGCTTGTAATGTTGGCGCTGAGTCAACTGTGACAAGCATAAATGCAACCACTCCACTAAGGGAGAAGAGAAGTCAGGATATCTACGTGTCACAGAGGGCATAGCAGGTTGCAACAGAGATACAGAGAGACCGAAAGTCACAGAGAGTCATAGGAATAGAAGTCCTTTGGTCACATCCCAAAATAAATCAACATGCCACCACAGCAAGTGCCAGAACTTTGATACAGAAGGTGAAAACACATGATATGTGTTAATATTGAATTCAAGAAAGAACAAGTAGCAAGTGCAAAGGTAGCATCTGTTACAATATATTTTATAATGTAAAGGTTCCTGGTTAATACAGATTGCAGGGGGAAGAGTTTAAGAGATACATTACAGAAGGTAAGCCAGACCAGTATGTGCAACGATGACTGTACCCGTTGGTGTAGTTTACAATAAAGTTCAAGTGAGCAAGTATACCCTACAGATCTACAGCTTGGCCCAAAGGAAGGTTGTTACTGGTGAACAGTGCAGTCCAATAATCATCAGACACAACTGTGAGAGAAGTATTTTTAGAAAGATTCTGAAAGGCCTTGCCACAAAATTGCCTGTTTGGAATTTGCACAAGAGCAACAAACATTGGACATGGAAAGGCGAAAGAAAGTTTAATTATCTGACTATAAAAAATGATGGCATCCTATGTTACTGGCATGACAAGGAAATCCCAGCTGAGATGTTTTCCACATGGCACAGTGGAGGTGGTACTCATAATCTGGGGTGCTTTTTCCATCAATGGAACAATAGAGCTTCAGGTTGCACCGGAGCATCAAACAGCAGTTGGCTTTGTGGAAATGTTGGAGGGGGCATCACTCATGACTGAAGACTCTCATCTGTCTGGTAATGACTGGGTTTTTTAACAGGACAACAACGCAGTTCAATGGACATTGGACTTCTTCCAGAGGAATTTGGACTTTGGACCATCCTGTGTGGTCCCATGATCTAAATGCACTAGAGAATATTTGGGAATCGTGGCAAGGGAACTTTACAAAAATTGACATTAGTTTCAGACAGTGCATAGCCTGCATGAAGCCATCTTCACCACTTGGAGCAACGGTGGCCACTGGCCTCTTCGAAACACTGGCATCAAGCACACCAAAAAAACTTTTGAGGAGAATTCTATAGCAACAAGAATTGTATAGCTACTCAATCAATGAGTTACTTTTATTTTAGGGGAGATTTAGGTTTTATTATTATTTATTATCTTCTCTTTATTATCTTTATTATAAGATTTGATCTTAAATTTTGAACAGCTGATAAACTCCCATGTCTTCTTTTTGCATTTTGAAGTTTAGTTATAGCCACCTTCAGATCCTACAGTGCATGATGTAAATTCTTGCAATTTTTCATATGGTCCTCAAATTTGGATGAGGTGTGTGTATATACTGTATATATACATATATATATATGTGTGTGTGTGTGTGTATATATATATATATATATATATCTTAATACACACACACACTCCTGATAAATGTATATATCTATATCTATCTATATATGTATATATCTATATTTATGTATCTATCTATATATATGTATATATCTATATTTATGTATCTATCTATATATATGTATATATCTATATTTATGTATATATATATATATATTCTGGAATGGTCGGGAATGAGATATGGAGGAACTGATTATATTTTGGGGGTGGTATGGATCACCGCTTGGATCCAGGAAGTTTTTAAAGGATTCTTTAATGTTACAAGACCATTTTCTACATTTGTGCAATTAACGCCACAAAACATGGTCAGGGGACTTGCAAAAACGTACAGGACGAGTTTCTAAGAGGTTCTACTAAACATCAAAGACTAATCCAAAAAATGTGCTTGATGGAGGTCTACAAGACCTAAATAACACGTATTGAGTCGTTATATCAATCAATGGGTATACCAGTAGTGTGTGGACTTTGCATGTAATCTTTTATTAATTTATATATACAATAAGGGGCGCTGGAGGTCAACCTTTACATGCCCTGAATAGTGAAGTCCTACTATCTGACCCACATTGCCCTCTAGTGTTCAACAGCACTCTTTGCAATCCAAAGCAGTAATAATGCTTTTTATTAATATCGCATGTTTTTCAATTGTGTGCGTCGTAAAGGAAAGTCATCGCACGAAATATATAAACGTTTACTTCCACATAATGGTCGATCACGAATGCATCATAGAAAAACAGTGTATGATAACAAAACGTAAAAGGACGATACAAAAACAATGTGAAGTGTTTGTAGTTCCTTCTCACTGGTACTACTATCTGTGTATACCTTCACTTTGTTTGGTCATGCCAGTAAAATTACATATACACCCTTGATTAAAAAATAATTTTGCACATCATTTACTAAGGCTTGGTGAATTATATGCAAAGTTGTTTTTTTTATCATAGGTAACTAAGCAACCTAGGATATATATATCTATATATATATATCTATAGATAGATATAGAGATATATATATAGATATATATATCTCTATATATATCTATAGATATAGATATATATATATATATCTATATCTATAGATAGATATATATATAGAGAGAGAGAGATATATAAATAGATATATAGAGAGAGAGAGAGAGAGAGAGAGCGAGCGAGAGAGAGAGAGAGAGCGAGCGAGAGAGAGAGAGAGAGCGAGCGAGAGAGAGAGAGCGAGCGAGCGAGCGAGAGAGAGAGAGCGAGCGAGCGAGCGAGAGAGAGAGAGCGAGAGAGAGAGAGAGCGAGAGAGAGAGTGTGTGTGTGTGTGTACACCACTGATGTTTCCATACAGGCGGTGCACAGTCGCACCTTTCCTCCAGCTTGGCTAACTGGCTAAAACGCCCTCATGTTGCCTTTAGTGGCGTTTACCAGGAGACCACACACAGTCATTCGGCGGATACTTGGTGTCTTTAAGTTTCTTTGACTCTCTCTTCGAGCCATTTCAGGTTTCCTTTGGCACTAGCCGAGCAGCAGAACTCCCCCTCCTCCGCCAACTTCAAGCAGGTCTCGGCCGTTACTTTCCACACATATACGCAAGTAAGTAGCCATGTTGTCTTCCATCTTCTTTCACTTAGCGATTGGACACAGGTGCGAGCGTTAATTGCCTGAGAACGTTACGACGACGACATTACGCCTCCTTTGTCAACTAGTGGATGAGTTCGAATCAGGTGGCTCGACGTTGAACACTTACCGGTGTAATATATGAATAAGCGTGAAAGAGACCCGGCTTTAAACGGCATAACGCGCTGCTATCCGTTTAGCGAACATCCGTGACGTAACAACAGTGCCACTTTAGTGCGCGAGCTCTCTTCCACGCTTTTTGTCTCGCGCCATTGTCCCATGGAATAATCTTTATAATCCACTTTGCCGTCAACTGCACGCTCTTAAACTCGTCAGAACGCCTTTTAAGATTTCCAGAAGTCTATCGGCACCCATGTAGTGTACACTCACTTTCGGTACTCCACCCCATGGTTAAGTTAAATGTCCTGTTTAGAGTATAGCACGGGGTCGGGAACCTCTTGGGCTAAGAGAGCCATAAACGACACGTACAGTGAGGGAAAAAAACTATCTGAACCCCATCTGATTTTGTAAGTTTGCCCACTAACAAAGAAATGATCAGTCTATAATTTTAATGGTGGGTTTATTTGAACACTGAGAGACAACAATGACAAAAAATAATCTAGAAAAATGCATTTCAAAAAGTTATAAATTAATTTGCATTTCCATGAAGGAAATAAGTATTTGATCCCCTGTCCATCAGCAAGATTTCTAGCTCCTGGGTGGATCTTATACAGGTAACGAGCTGACATTGGCAGCCCTCTCAGCTCGTTACCTGTATAAAAGAGACCTGTCCACGGAAGCAAGCAATCAATCCACATGACATACTCTGCACCATGGCCAAGACCAAAGAGCTTTCCAAGGATGTCAGGGACAAGATTGTGGACCTAGACAAGGCTGGAATGGGCTACAAGACCATCGCCATTTGGTGACAACAGTTGGTGCAATTATTCGCAAATGGAAGAAACATAAATTAACTGCCAATCTCCCTCGATCTGGAGCTCTATGCAAGATCTCACCTCGTGGAGTTTCAATGATTATGACAACGGTGAGGAATCAGCCCAGAACCACTTGGGAGGAACTTGTCAATGATCTCAAGGCAGCTGGGACCATAGTCACCACAAAAACAGTTGGTAACACACTACGCCGTGAAGGACTGAAATCCTGCTGTGCCCGCAAGGTCCCCCTGCTCAAGAAAGTCCATCTACAGGCCCGTTTGAAGTTTGCCACTGAACATCTGACTGATTCAGAGGAAGACTGGGTGAAAGTGTTGTGGTCAGATGAGACCAAAATTGAGCTTTTTGGCATCAACTCAACTTGCCGTGTTTGGAGAAGGAATGCTACCTATGACTGGAAAAACACCGTCCCACCGTCAAATGTGGGGGTGGAAACATTATGCTTTGCGGGTGTTTTTCTGTCAAGGGGACAGGACAATTGCACCGCATCAAAGGGAGGATGGATGGGGCCATGTCCCATCAAGTGTTGGGTGAGAACCTCCTTCCCTCAGTCAGGGCATTGAAAATGGGTCGTGATTGGGTATTCCAGCATGACAATGATCTAAAACACACGGCCAAGCCAACAAAAGATTGGCTCAAGAAGAAGCATATTAAGGTCATGGAATGGCCTAGTCAGTCTCCAGACCTTAATCCCATAAAAAATCTGTGGAGAGAGCTGAAGGTTCGAGTTGCCAAACATCAGCCACAAAACAATGACTTGGAGAGGATCTGCAAAGAGTAGTGGGCCAAAATCCCCCCTGAAATGTGTGCAAACCTCGTGGCCAACTACAAGAAACGGCTGACCTCTGTGATTGCCAACAAAGGTTTTGCCACAAAGTACTGAAGCATGTTTTTCAAAGGGATCAAATACTTATTTCCTTCATGAAAATGCAAATTGATATATTTGAAACGCATTTTTCTGGATATTTTCAAATAAACCTACCATTGAAATTATAGACTGATCATTTCTTTGTTAGTGGGCAAACTTACAAAATTAGCTAGGGTACAAAGTTTTTTCCCTCACTGTATTTTCAAATGTATTTTCGTGAGATCCATATCCTATTTTTTAAAAAGTGAATACAACTAAAAGTGTGCCAACAATTTTAGAAGACATTAAGTCTTAAAGCACGTGTCAAACTCTGCCATGTAGGGCGGAGACACTGCAGGTTTTCTCCTCAACCGGTTTTAATTGACGAGCTCTTTCCCTCAAACTGAAGGAGGTGTTGATTATTAAGATCACCTGCTTTAGTGACCGGCTGGAAAGAAACCCTGCAGGGTCTCGTCCCTCCATGGCCTGAGTTTGACAACCTTATTTTAAAGGATAAAGATGAAAGTGCTGAGAAGGTTTTATGTTGTGAATGTTATTGGCGACACTAAACTGTCTATTAGAGTGAGAATGTGAGTGTGAATGGTTGTATGTCTGCCCTGCGATTGACTGGCGACCAGTCCAGGGTGTACCCCACCTCCCGGATAAGCGGTACAGAAAATGGATGGATATTATGACTTTATTCCCACAATATTTTAACTTTATTCCCACATGAATCTTTCCCCAATCTAATATTCCAAAAATTACGACTTTATATTGTTTCGTTTGTTTCTTAATGTTGCGACGTTTAAAAAAAGAAAAATGAACACAATATTAGAAGTTTATTCTCTTAAAAGTATGACTTTTTTCTCTTAATATTTTGACTTCCTACTCATAAAATTACAGCAATTTTTTTTCCATTTCTGCTACTTTTTTCAACTTTTTTTGTAATTATGCCTTTTATTTTGACTTTATTTTCCTAATTTTATAACCTTTTCCACAGCCTAATTTTAATATTTTTAGTTAGATTACAACTTTATTCTCCTAATATTTTGACTTTATTTTTGGTAAAATTACTGTTGATTTTTCTTTTTTTGTTGTTTCCTTAAAGTTTTCTAATTGTATTTTTAGATTGTGCTGAGTGCAAATAAATCACTCAGACCACACTTCGAGCACCCCTGTTGTAAAACAAGATATGTTACATATATTTTAAGAAAAAACTGAATCACTATAAATAAATGTTATGGTGTTTAGAAACTGCTGAGAGCCATATGCGGTCATCCAAAGAGCCACATCTGGCTCCCGAGCCATAGGTTCCCTAACCCTGGTATAGCTGGTAGGCCCAAACTGTTCTGTTTTGCTTGGTGGATATTGACTTTTTGTTTATTTCCCCCGCCAGAATTTTGTGAGGTTATTGGTGTGAACGGTGTTGGAATGCTGCAGGATTATCATCTGACCTTTTAATCAGAAGAGGCGAAGCAACCAAACTACTAAACTGCATGCTTTCACAACGCCTTGATGCTCTACAATGCCTTTGAAGCTAAAATGTCTACAATGAAACATGTTGTCCAGAAGGACAATGAGCAGAAGGCTGAAAAAAAGTTGGATTGGAGTTACATTGAATGGATGGAAAATGAAGTTTTCACGCCAGGTGTGGCAGATGCAGAGACCCAAACAGATGGCGGGCCTTCTGAGCACAAGGAGTCTCAAACCAGCAATCCGGTGATAATGCACATCGAACTAACACGGACACACTCCAAGTTGAGACATTCACCCCTGCTTGATAATGATGGAATGGTAGCACCATTGTTCCAGTTTGACCGGCAGGCTCCCAGTCGCATCTCCACCTCTCCCACCTTGAGGAGGATGAGAAGCACCCGACGTCCCACGTTGGACTCCAGGGATCCTGTCGGGATGGGGAGCACACAGGAGGAGCCTTCACCCGCCAATTCGTTATCACCTTTACACAGAGTGAAGTCTCCTCTCGCCATGAGCCCCCTCCTCTCTGAAGGGGGGATCCGTCATGAACATCCGCCAATTTCATCCTGTGGCCGACAGAGAACCAGATCACATAGATCAAAGACTTTAGACCATCGTATCTCTTCCATGAAGCCAGAATTTCAAAGTGCTCATCCTACTGTTATGAAAGATTTTGGATTTCCTGATGGTGAAGTACAGGTGAGCAGTGGTGTTTTTATATTTAAAAACAAGGTGTGACACCAACCACCTACCTACCAGCAGAGTAGTCTCTCTTGCTGTATGATGTACTTTTTGAATTTTATCACACAGACGACTGTCACTTAGAGTTAATTAAAAATGGTCACAACTGTAATTAACTATCTCATTGAGTCTGCAAAATAGATCAACACACATATAACTACCCATATGCCAATGGGAGGGAATTGTAAACGCTGGAATGTCAGACACAGACTCAAAATTGCAAAAAACAGCAATATCAGTACTATAAGACACATTTATGTTTACGTAGACAATTGAATGATTAAGCAATGAGCTTTATTAAATACTCCGCCTGGCCATAAAAACGGTCAGCCCCTGGATTTAAGTAAGCAAATAGGTGAGCGTCTTCCATAGTTACTGTACAGGTTATTGTTTCAGCTGGCAACAAGTTATTTAAGCCTAACTCAGGCAGTCAGGGATGTATCGTGGTCTGTTTGGGCATCTGTGTGCGGGGTTTGTATGTTCTCCCTGTGGATGCATGGATTTTCTTGGAGACTCTAGATTGTAGGTGTGAATGGTTGAATGTCTATAAGTGCCCTGTGATTGGCTGGTGACCAGTCCAGGTTAAACTCCACCTCTCACCCTAATGAGGACAAGCAGTATAGAAAATTGATAGATGATTGATAAAGTTGAGTAGCTTTTCATTAAACAACCATGTCTAAAAACACATCCTATGGTTGTGAAAAAGATGTTATTCTGTTTGAGTAGGGACAAATTAATTGCATGCATTAAGCAAGCACCAAACTGTTCACAGCATTATTAAAAAGTGGAAGGACAGTGAGGAAGATTTGTATAGTGGTCGTCATCAGTACAAGCTCTTGGCAAAAATTGCATGCAAGTCTGGACAGTAATAGGTTGGGACATTGCAGAAGCTCGTGGAAACGCTGCCACAGCGAATGTGTAACGTAATCAAAGCTAACCAAGTATTAGTGTCACCTTTTTTTGTCCAGTTACTGTATCAACTACAGATTGGCGGTCATGGTGGCTGCTACCGCAGCTTAGCTAATATTGGTTTTTACATCATTTTAGCAGTTAATTTTCCTTAATTCCTTAGGACCACAAGTTACAGTACAAGAAGTACACAAAATCTGAGACTATGCAGACCACATAAGGCATTAATGACACACTGGTCCCAGTGTGGGCAGCTATTCAACTAGTGAGCAGTTCTAGGATTTACGTGCAGTGTTTTAGGGGTGCAAGTGGATGGGCTGATTCATTGTCACTGCCCAAAAACTTGTAGCGTTTGAGAGACTTGAACTTGGGGTCCTTTGGTCTTGGATGCATTCCACCATGCAGTGTAGTGAAGTGTGGATTTTAATCCATACCCTGTAAATGAAATTGTTATACATTCCTTCCTTGTGGAAGTCCTATCAGGCTCACTCTGCTTTGCCCCCCGTGGTGATCATCCACAATGCAGGCTTTTGACAGCCAATGAATCAGCAGTTACATGCACTGACAGCTTGGACTGAGCCCACTGCCTGCAGAGGGCTGGGAAGTGCTCTCCCTGGATCCTCATTCGCGGCAGTCAGCAGTCACCTAATAATGGAGGGGTCAGTGAGCGATGGAAGAAGATAATGGGGGATCTATTCATCAGCTCTTGCTATTCAACAGAGCACATTCTCAATAGAGTGTCGGTATTCTCCTCAGATATCAGAGGCTTTTGAATCGGAGTGGCCACTTAAAACACTGTTTCAAATTTGAATGTCTTTGAAAGTGATATAATACTTGTTTGCTGGAAGAACACTTTTTTTTGGCCGTGGAATGCTGAGTGTACTGTAAAACCAAATAGGACCATTCGTTTTTCCTCCAGCCAAGAATATGTTTACATGTGTTTGTAAATAGAAAGATGCAAAAAGTAATTTCCATAAACTGTTCTCAAAAGGCCAAGGTAGGATTTTTCTTTCCTCATTGTAAATGTTGCCAGTGAGGGGTCTAAAGATAGTTTGTCTAAATAATGTATGGCTCTCAATGACAGAACACAGGCATAAGCAGTAGGTAGCTATTTGATGTTCCAAAAGTGACCTGGCTTGAATGCAAAGCTTTACCGTGACTGCAGCATTGTCCTCTTTTTGCAGGAGAAGGACCACGACCCTAATAGGTGAGTTTTTGCATGCTATCTGTGATAGTGTTATCCTTTTGATGGGAACATGTTTGCATGTCAAGAATATGAAAATTAGGCCCCCCCTCCCTCATTTTGAATCTTCTCTAATTATCCCAGTGAGCTGGCGCTATTATGACTGGATTTTTTTTTGTCTGCATTAAAACATCAGCTGACACTTAGAGGGCCTTGCCTTGTGTTAGTGGGCTCCCATGATGGTACCTTTTGCTATAAGGACCCCTATTGGGTATTCATTGTGATTCATGTCTTTGTTCGGACAGAACAGTTTAGTGGGTTAAGTTTTGAGAGTCCCATGGTTGTGTGTGTACTAGACAAACCCCCATTAATGCTGTTTTCACTTACTACCACCCACACCCCTCCTAATGGGCGGCTGGGTTGTTCCCCTCGTTGGATAATTAGGCAGCTATTGTCCCTTTTAATTACATGCTGGCACTGCACCTCTTACTGTGGACCAGCCCTGCAAAGCCATTGGTGGGGACAGTCTTGTTTTTGTGCGTCATTATTTTTCTTTTGAACAGAGAACAAAGCACCCATTTTTCCAAGTCCCCTCAGAGGACACACAGGAGGCTTTCTGAGTGGTCCCAAAGCAACAGGATTGTCATTGTGAGGATGCTTTGGAATGGAGTATGGAGGCTCTGACCTGCTTTGCAGGCAGCATTCTGTGCCCTACCTCCAGTCTCATTATCCATGTGTCCACCTCAGGTGATGCTGATCGCTAACTGTTATCACTTTGACTCAGTATTAGTTTACCGGAAAGGATCATTTTGCACTTTCAAGGGAGAATGCTCACTGTTCAGACACCACTAATTATCCAAGCGCACTGATTTCCACCTGCAGTCATTTGTGTTTGCTTGACAGATGAGCCGGCACAACTGCAGAAATGTAACCTAAGAGCAATTCTGCTCTATAAGGTAGAAACACTGACAGCACTGTTCTTCTTGCTTGAACTCAAGCATGCTTGCATATATGTACAATGTTACGGCACAGTCATGAACTCATTAACACTTTTCATTGCTACTGTCAAATAGGATGTTTCTTACTGCGGGTGAGGTTTGTAGTGGTGTAAAGCTGAACTTTTATCATGAAGAGCAGTTTCTTATATTTTAGGAACCACATTTAGCTTTTTGTTAAAGAGTCTGAATGTTAAAAACACATCTCATTTGCAGTGTAGTTCTACCCCAGTGCAAAGTACACCCAAAGTAATAAACATTAACACAAACGAAACCGTACTATCTTAGGTGTGGCCAGTAGTGATGTGTCACTTGCGAACAAATGGGCTCTGAAATAAACAAAAGCAGCCAACATTAGTTTTTTCCTCGTCTTTTTTTTTTTTTTTGTTAAAGGTGAATGTAATGTGTGGCGGCGTCTCTGTGTCCACACTGGAGAGGCGGCATTAAACTCACTGTGGTCTCTTGGAGCCCATTCGTTTGTGAGCAGTTTGTGTGAAGAGATTTTACCTGTTTTGACCTAATTTGTCTATTGATATGGGTGATTTAATATATTATTTATACTATCTAATATATTTCTGTAGCTGCTCATTGAGATTTAAATAAACAAATTATAAACATTTGATATTATGTATTTTTTACATTAGCAATTTATTGTACATACACATAATTTGATAATAAATTTACTCACGGCAACAAAAAAATCCGAAAAGCCACTTGGGAGCTGGAAAAAACCCCCAGCTCTTTTAAGTGAGCTGAGCCAAAAGAACCCATCCATCCATCCATCTATTTTCCTCCGCTTATCCGGGTCCGGGTTGCGGGGGCAGCAGCCTTAGTATGGAAGTCCAGACTTCCCGGTCCCCAGCGACCTCTTCCAGCTAAGGACACTAAGGCGTTCCCAGGCCAGCTGTGAGACATAGTCCCTCCTGCGTGTCCTAGGTCTTCCCGGGGGCCTTCTCCCGACTGGGCATGCCCGGAACACCTCATCAGGGAGGCGCCCGGGAGGCATCCGGACTAGATACCCGAGCCACCTCAACTGGCTCCTCTCGAGGTGAAGGAGCAGCGGCTCTACTCTGAGCTCCTCCAGGATGGCCGAGCTCCTCACCCTATCTTAGGGTGAGTCAGGCCACCCTACGAAGGAAACTCATTTCCGCCGCTTGTATCCGCGATCTCATTCTTTCGGTCATGACCCATAACTCATGACCATAGGTGAGGGTGGGAACGTAGATCGATCGGTAAACAGAGAGCTTTGCCTTCCGGCTCAGCTCTCTCTTCACCACGACGGTCCGGTACAGCGACCGCATTACTGCAGATGCTGCACCGATCCGTCTGTCGATCTCACGCTCCAACCTTCCCTCACTCGTGAACAAGAACCCGAGATACTTGAACTCCTCCACCTGAGGCAAGACCTCACTCCCAACCCGGAGGGTACAGTCCACCCGTTTCCGACTGAGAACCATGGCCTCGGATTTGGAGGTGCTGAGTCTCATCCCAGAAGCTTCACACTCAGCTGCAAACCGCTCCAGTAAACGCTGAAGGTCACAGCCTGATGAGGCCATAAGGACCACATCGTCTGCAAATAGCAGAGACGAGATCCTAAGGTCACCAAGCTGGACTCCCTCAACACCTTGACTGCGCCTAGAAATTCTGTCCATGAAGATTATGAACAGAATCGGTGACAAAGGGCAGCCTTGGCGGAGGCCAACGTTCACCGGAAACAAGCTCGACTTACTGCTGGCAATGCGAACCAGGCTCCTGCTTCGATTGTACAAGGACCGAATGGCACGTAGAAGCGGACCATCAATCCCGTACTCCCGGAGCACCCCCCACAGGACACCACGAGGGACACGGTCGAATGCCTTTTCCAGGTCCACAAAGCACATGTAGACTGGTTGGGCAAACTCCCACATACCCTCGAGTACCCTTGCAAGGGTGTAGAGCTGGTCCAGTGTTCCGCGACCGGGACGAAAACCACATTGCAGCTCCTCTAACCGAGGTTCGACTAACGGTCGTACCCTTCTCTCCAGCACCCTGGAGTAGACTTTCCCAGGAAGGCTGAGGAGTGTGATCCCCCTATAGTTGGAACACACCCTCCGGTCACCCTTTTTAAAAATGGGGACCACCACCCCGGTCTGCCAGTCCAGAGGTACTGTTCCTGACTTCCATGCAATGTTGTAGAGGCGTGTCAACCAACACAGTCCTCCAACATCCAGAGCCTTGAGAAATTCTGAGCGGAACTCGTCTACCCCCGGAGCCTTGCCACTGGGGAGTGATTTGACTACCCCAATTACCTCAGCCACGGTGATAGAACTGTCCACGTACGTATCCTCAGACTCTGCTTCCTCTATGGAAGGCATGTCAGTGGGATTGAGAATCAATGAGTGTTTGGTGCCAATTGCTCTACATTTTAGTCTCCATAACCCCTTTGAGGAAAAAACTAATTGCACATTGATACTTCATTTGCATACCAGGACAAAAAGTACTCCAGAATCACTTTCAAAATTGTACTTTTTTGCAGGATCTAACAGGACGTATGGACAAGCAGGAGAAAGCAGAAGCTGCAATCAAGATAACTATTGAGGTCAAAACAATACACACATTGATACTTCATTTGCATACAAAGGACAAAAAGTACTACGGTATCACTTTCAAAAATGTACTTATATAGTAATTTACCTGACGTATGAACAAGCAGGACAATAATGACAAGTTGAAACACAT